>JAJTUV010001608.1:0-600000 GCA_021653895.1 Mastomys natalensis | reverse complement strand
GATTCATTTAGAAAAGTTAAAGGTGAAAATAATATATGATCTAGCTTTTCTACTTGAATACCTAAGGAAAAGAACAGTAGTTGTACAGCTAATGGTAGCATGTGGTGATTGAAATGCAAATTTAAACAAAAATATTAAATATTCAATCATGTGAAGAAATTCAACAAAGACTTCAGTTGTTTTAGAGCCACATATTAGTTTTAACTACATTTTTGAATGTATACATAGAAACATTTCTATCATCTAGACCTATTACATTGCTAAGATTAACCTTTTGCAATATTATTTATAACAAGTATAAATTAAAAACCATTCAAAACCTCACTAACTTAAAATAAGATAACATAATTTTATTAAATTCATATAACCCGGCAGTGCATGAAACAGTACATAATTATTGTATTAACATAGTTATTAGGATTCCATTTATATAAAGATCAAATGAAAGAAATTTTTTATTAATGGCATTTACACACATTGGTAGAATATACCAAAGTTGATGGATATAGAATGTTTAGATATTCATACACACATTGGGGCAAGAGAGAAAAAAATGCAGTAAAATTGAGTGGAATTAAGGAGAAGACAGAGACAGGGAGAAAGTAAACAAGAAAACAGAGAAGGGGTATCCAAGAATGGAAGACAGAGACAGCAGTATTACTGAAAATCAGAGAGATCAGTTCATTTTTAACTATCCAGTCTTATGGCCAAAAGATATCTAAAATAATAATGGAGGGAAAATTTATCTTATAATAGACATAACATGTTCAGAGAAATATTGATGTATTCAAGTGAATATATTCACCAAAAAATTCTACATTTAAGGCTGGATTCACAGAGAATGACTTGAAGTAAAAGGACAGACCTGAGTACGTAGGGATCATTACTTATGCCATGATGTTAGGTGAAAATCTTGAAACTAGGCTGTAAGAACAGGACAGAAAACTAGAACAGACAGAAAACCAAAAGGCACATGGCTTTCAAACACTTGAATGACTTGATCTAAGAATTGAAGTCTGCTCAGGTAGGTGACGAATGTGACAACTGTCCCATAAATGAATTGTGTGATATTTTCTAGTTCCATCCATTTATATAAGAATTTATCAAATTCATTGTTTTTAATAGCTGAGTAATATTCCATTGTATAAATATACCACATTTTTTGTATCCATTCCTCTGTTGAAGGGCATCTGGGTTCTTTCCAGTTTCTGGCTATTATAAATAATGCTGCTATGAACATAGTGGAGCATATGTCCTTGTTATGTGTTAGAGCATCTTCTGGATATATACCCAGGAGTGGTATAGCTGGGTCCAATATATGTCCAATAGTATATGTCCAATTTTCTGAGGAACCGCCAGACTGATTTCCATAGTGGTTGCACCATCTTGCAATCCCACCAACAATGGAGGAGTATTCCTCTTTCTCCACATCCTAGCCAGCATCTGCTATCACCTGAGTTTTTTATTTTAGCCATTCTGACTGGTGTGAAGTGGAATCTCAGGGTTGTTTTGATTTGCAATTCCCTGATGATCAAGGATGCTGAACATTTCTTTAGGTGCTTCTCGGCCATTCGCATTTCCTCAGTTGAGAATTCTTTGTTTAGCTCCATACTCCATTTTTTAATAGGGTTATTTGGTTGCCTAGAGTCTAATATCTTGAGTTCTTTGTATATATTGGATATTAGTCCTCTATCGGATGTGGGATTGGTAAAGATCTTTTCCTAATCTGTTGGTTGCCATTTTGTCCTATTGACAGTGTCCTTTGCCTTACAGAAACTTTGCAATTTTATGAGGTCCCATTTGTCAATTCTTGATCTTAGAGCATAGGCCATTGGTGTTCTGTTCAGGAACTTTTCCCCTGTGCCTAGGTATTCAAGGGTCTTCCCCACTTTCTCTTCTATTAGTTTCAGTGTGTCTGGTTTTATGTGCAGGTCCTTTATCCACCTGGACTTGAGCTTTGTACAAGGAGATAGGAATTGTGTGAATGGATTTGAATTCACACAATTTCTGAAAGCAAAATGTTATTAAATATCTGCATGTCCAGCTCATGCCAACATTTCTTATTTTAATTTTTAAATTAATTAAGTGTATGTCTAATATATTACTTTAAAGACACAAAAATTTTTAATATACTTATTTTTGAATTCTCATTAGATTTAATCTAAAAGTCCAGATATTTATGAGTAACTATATTTGAGTATCAGAGAAACTTCTATTTAAAATGAATGGCAATAAATTCAGAGATTCAAGACAGCACCAAGTGCTCAGAATAGGTAACTATTGATGTCCAGCAATAAATAAAACACTTATCCAATTATCTGTAAGGCTCAGTAGGCATTGTAGAAAATGAATCTGAAAGAATATATTAGTAAAAGTATAAGAAGAAGATCTATAAAATGCTATCTTTAATTAAAAACACACCTACCAATCACGAACTCATGCAGCTGCAGATACATAGGAATCTGCACAAGAATTATCTGATAAGAGTCAGGCAGGGATGAGAGAAGATTGTAATCACTTTAGCTAGTACCCACTGGTGACTCTATCAGGGTTCAAATAGACTGTTCCAGTGAAGTAGTCACACAGATCTGGTTAAACTAAATGGCCCAACAACAAACCATAAGTCATGAATAGCAACAGGTATAACTGGCATGTATGTATGCTGGTGAGTCTTGATAGGGATGGGAAGGAGGAAAGAAGGAGGGAGTAGAGTCATTAGAATGTATGTATCAAGCTTGTAAGTAGCTGTCAAAGAATTTTAGAAATATCTTGAAATAAAATGAAGATCTTTTAAAATTGTGACAGAACCACAAATAAGCAGCTAAACAATCAACAAAAATATTTGAAAACTTCTAAATGGGGAACTATATATGTTTTGAAACATGTATGCATTGTACAGTTTTAAAGACAGACAAAACATATCTATTCCATCAAATTTTTATAATGTCTTTTTGGTAAATGCATTTAAAATTCTTTCTAATTTTTGAAAAATATTTTTATTTCATTATTATGTGTGTGTGTGGGGGGTGGCTGGCTGGGTGAGTGTGTGTGCATGTGCCATAGCACACATGTGGAAATCAGAGGACAACTTGCACAAATCTGTCTTCTATGTAGAATCTTGGGACTGGAATTCATTTCTTCAGGCTGAAAAATGAGCAACTGCTCTATGAGGCATCCTGCCGGTCCTGTGCTAGCTTTCTAAAAGAAGCAGCACATTGCTGTTATCAGTATTCAGACCTCTGTACAACAATACACCAAGCTTTCTTGTTCTGTAGCTATTTTCATTGATTTTACCACTTCTTCCTCTGTCTAATCTCTCCATAACCAGTAACTAACATTCTACTCTCAGATTCTATTCACTCAAAAAATTCTCTGCTTTCGGTAAGGCTCCCTTCTCTGCTACCTCTCTTCCAGTTCTTGCCAATTTATGGACTCATTCTCTGGTTGCTTTCTGCAGAGTTTACCACTGTTTTGAGTTGCAAATCTACTGAATGCAAATAATTCTTTCTTTTATTTTTTTTTTCCTTTTTTAATTTTATGTTTTTGCTTATTCACTTTATAACCCGTCCCAGTCACCCCCTCCCACAATCCTTCCCATCTTTGTTTACTGAGTACCCCCTCCTCCTGTATCCCCCACCCTGCCACTTTAAGTCTCTGAGAGGCTAGTGCTTCCTCTCCCATTACATCTCGCATTAATTTTACCAGAGCAAACATGCACTCATCTGTCCATTATTCTTTCATCCTCGTGTTGACTATTTTACAAAAGATATGGGTAGACAAATAGGTTTTTCTTTTTAATGAAACTAAGTAAAATCTTTCAATTTTTGTTAGGTTATATCCATGTACATAAAATGAAAAGTCTTTCTATTAAATTTTAGTACAAATGAAAACACAAACATGAGAAAGACAATAAGATCCTGCCCAAGACAAATTCAGTACATTGGATTAACCGTTTGTTCCATTTTTCTATATTTTTCATCTGTCAAGGCATGAGTCTTCATTACTTTAGAATGAGGCTGTTTTGACTTAATCATGAAATAAGTTGAGTTTCAAAACATTCCAAAACCTCTTGTGGGTCAAATTTAAATTTCCATTAAAAGGCTCCTGTAAAAGAAGTCTCATACAGTTTCTTTAGATTGAAAGACAAGTAATCTATGTATGGGTGGATCTACTCCATGGTTTGCAAAATTTGGTTCCAAAATGAAAAAATGCTTATCTGAAAATTTATGTCATTTTCTTCTCTCCATTTTCTGGGCAACTGTTGTTAATTGTTGTGATAAACCCTAATCATTAAAAGTTTACATAATTAAATGTGAGGATTAAACATTCACCAATTCCCAGGCTTAGATATTAATCCAGGATGATCATAAATTGAATTTGCCATATACAAGCTTTCTACTCTCCCAGATGTTCTGAGAAATATTTGGAAACTCAGGGATTACCACTGACATATTGGTTTTGTGGAACTCATTTGGCTAAGCATGTTACAATGAATATGTATATTTGGGTTTACTAGACAGAAAGAAAAATATAAAAATTTCTTGTAAATTTCCCTTGCAATTATTTATGGTGCATTAACTTCAGATAATTCTTCTAAAAGCAGATGTTTTGATGTAATGCCTATTCACTTTGATTTTATATTAAATGATAATTTTGTCATGCATTTCTTTGAGATTATATACAAATAAAATTTTAAGAAAAAATAAAAAACCTTTTTAAGATCTGTAGCCAAGGTAATTAAAAACCATTTACACTCTTGTACAAGTCTGAAGAGATTAGGCTTGACAGGATAGTATTCCCTGCAAGTGTATTCTGTTTCTACAAATTTTAATGCAGTGTGACACTGAAGAACTTTAAGGTCAACCTGACTAATGAGAAAGTCAATTATATTATGTAAATAGGAAACAGTTGAGAAAGAATAATCAATTGCATTTGTTTTTGTAAGTTGAGTATATCCAGGTTTTCTCTTAGACATCAGTCATGAAAACAAATCCAATTGGTGCTGTGTAATTTTCTACCTAAAGAGGGATAATATCAAAGAATAGACAAGGCAACACAGACTTTCATGTAAGAGTTATTTATAAAACTCTCACATGAAGTTTCTGGTCCTTTAATAAAGATTTTTGTTTGGTTAACAATAGAAGCAAAAAAATTAAACATGCACACACAGACACACACACACACACACATCACACACACACACACACACACACACACACACACACACACACACTGTTCCTAAGGTCTTAGAGACTTTCTTAATCATTTATATATCTTCAGAACTAATGTGCTATACCATTACAATACTCTTAATGTGTAAAATTCACTGAAATATTCAAATTTATGGTGAACTTCTAAAAGCATTCTTTGAAATGATCTTCTTTTAAATTATAGAAAACAAGGGGAAAATATGCATTTTTATGCTGTTATTCTGTCCTGAGACTTTAACATTTTGGGTTTTGTTTGTTTGTTTGTTTTAGAGTATTAAGTGTAAGAATAGAACCTGAAATTACTGAGTTGAAAGAGGATGAAAAGATTGGAAGTGTGTGCTTCCATATGAAACTTTTTAAAATACTTTACACAACCCATTTCATTGCTCCATGTTGAATTATTAGCAGTAGATCTAAACTCCATGCTAAGATTCAAAGTAAATTTTATTTTAATTTCCTCTGAGAGGAGCCTTTTCTTGAGCTTTCCTGACTTACTCTACTTAAGCCTTTCCAATATTGCTTGTAGTATTATGTTCACGTTTGTTAGTTGTTGTTAACCTATGTAGACAGGTTTGCATTTTAATAGTTCATATTGAAAGATATACTTTGGAGAAGATAACATGAGTTTTCTAAATGTAAGACACATGCATATAGTTCAATTGGTAAAATTCTTGCCATACAAAAATAAGGAACATAACTTTAGCTCAAGAACTCAAAACAAAATAGACCACACACACACAAAACACAGACAACACACACAACACACAACACACACACACACACAAAACAGCAGCAGATGCATCAGTAACAACAACAAAGAAAAAAAAATGAGACTTAAATTCTTTGTAGCCTAGTCTACTTTGTGACTTCCTGGTAAGGAAAAAAATATATCAAATAATAATATAAACAGCAATAATAATAATAATGAAAAAATAACAAAGAAACTTTTTTGATTATGTCTGACAGCTGCTGTAATCTGTGAGTGAAGACATTCAAATTTAAAGGAAATTTAGAAAAATAATTAAGTTTTTTCATCTCTGGGACCTATGAGATTCCTAATCATGGATTCCTGGTCATATTTTCAGTATTAGGAATGCTTTCTCATTTCTTGAATGAGCCTTAAATCCTATACATAAAGTGGTTAGTACACCCACAGAATTCATATTACTACTGAACCATGAATATACTTTGGCATGTCAATCATTATTGTACTTATTGCACAAGGACAAGCTGGCTCAAACCATCGACCACTTTTTCACCCACACTATCCCCCATGGCATCTCCCAGAAATATGAGAGTTAACCAACAGAAAAGAACATTCCTGGTCAGGCTAACTTGAGTTCTACATGACCAGTGTGCTTACCCAAGAAATGTCTTTGTGTATGAGATAAATGTAGAAACTCATACTTGGTTAAAGTTTGGAGAAAAAGTGACCTTGGGATGCTCAGCCACAAATGGCACAACTGTTTCACATCTCCTCCCTAGTTTGTTCTAGGGCAATTAGGGAAGATGAGGCAGAAAGATTATAAGAGTTAAAAATAATGGATACTGGATTAAATCATGTCTTGCACTCATGAATTCAGAGGAGCTGTGGTTACTTGCACAAGTCCTGTGCACATAACAAGACCTGTAAGCCACAGCATTCTAGCATAAATAGGAAAGGGTTAATTATTCTCCACTCAAAATGAAGGAGCTATAGACAGTAGATGGCATCTAGAGTAAGTGGAATTTTTTTTCTTCAAGGAGATAGGAACTGCACAGGAAGATCAACAGAGTAAACCAACCGAACCCTTGGACTCTCAGAGACTGAATCACCAACCGTGGAGCATACCTAGTCTACACAGATCAACCTCCATGGGCTGGACCTAGGCCTCCCTGCACATATGTTGTAAATGTGCAGCTTGGTTTTCATGTAGATCTCAAACATCTGGAGTGGGGGCTATCCCAAAACATGCAGCCTGTATATGGAGTATGGTCTTCTAGCTGGGTGCCTCATCTGGCCTCAATGGAGAGGAAGCACCTAGCCTCTCAGAGACTTAAAGTGGCAGGTGGGGGATACAGGAGGAGGGGGTACTCAGAAAACAAGAGATGGGGAAGGATTGTGGAGGGGGTGACTGGGACGGGTTATAAAGTGAATAAGCAAAAAAAAAAAAAAAAAGAATATAGATGCTGGTTGGCCATTCATACTCTATATGGCCAGCACAATTTGGGTTGGATGGCTTATTAAATATACAAAGAGAAAAAAGTGCACAGTAAATTTGAAGTGTGTTAAAAAGTGGAAGTTGTCCTGGAAGGAAGAGCAGACAGAGGGGATTTTGAGGTCAATATTATCAAAATTTATGAAATTATTGAAGAACTAAAGATATTTATAAAAAGAATATGAACAACACCTAAACAATGACACTCAAAGTTGCCCTTTGGCTTCTAAATACATACTTGTAAGTGAACCTATATATTACATATAAACACACACACAGACACACAGACACACAGACACAGACACACACACACACACACACATATATACACACATACACACACACACACACAAATATACACTTACATATGAGTACATACAGAAAGGCATAAGCTTTTCCCCAAACCACAATATAAGAGCTCAAGGACATTACAGTTGTATGAGGAAATGACCTTTAAATTCTATTGAGATTTTTCTGCACTGTTTTATAGCTATTTCCCTTCCATCTTGAAGGGAACCTTTTCAGTATATGAGAGGTTCTAAGAAAGAGTAAAAACATGCTACAGGAAAGATTAAATACAGGACATAAAGAACTCAAAAGCTTCAATAAGTTTCTACAACTGAACAGATTCCCTAAATACGTTCCAAGCATCTATAAATTGTAAGGACATCTGAAAGACACTCTGAGAGAAGTTGAGCTTCAAAGAAGAGTCTCAGAGCAGCCATACCATCTGAAACAATCAGATTCCCACCAAACCAACTAAAAGAAACAGAGAAATAAACCAACACAATTGAGCTCCCTGAAGGAGACAGTCTCCAGCTTCCAGCAAGTTGTGCGTTACCACCCAGTGTCCAGCTTTCATGAACCTTTACTCATGATGGAGTTGGCTTTGGTTATGCAGCTGCAGTTGAATAATTTCTGTTTCTATAAGTTACTGAAGCCTAGCCTCAGTGTGACGAGGGTCCTGAGAAAGGCTGGAATGGGAAAAGTGCTGATTCAATAATGAGTTAGAGTCAGTAGTAGATGCAAGCTGCTAGTTCAGGTATTCTCTCTGTTCCCTGACAATTTTCATCATTCTTTCTTTTTCAGCTTAATTAGTTCTCAACTTAATAACCAGAGAAAGCCTAAATTCAATCTTTTATTTACTAAAGCTACATCATAAAAACTTTGATCATTGTTAATAATCATCAAAAATCTTAGATTTGCATAAATTCTATGAGTATTGAATTGATAGTCCCAAACCCTATTTTCTTAGAGCAGAAACTAAACACAAAATGTTTCTTCATAGGTTTACACAGCTTGTTCTTCATGGGTAGCTGGGCACAACTTTTGCATTTTTTTGGTACAGCAGACAGCAATCTTTAGCAACTATTTTCATTGTAAGAACAGAAAGATGACAGACTACTAAAATTAAAATGATTCCCTACAAACTTTTTAAATTTATGTAAGTAATACAGTTAGCTCTCTCTAATATCTTTCCAGGAATTATCAGCTCCAACTCTTCAAATAGCTAGGAAAACAAAGCCTTAACTTTTTATACATTTCTAGATCATCTTTTAATTCCCTAATTTCATTTCCTCATCCTGGTAATTCCATACCCTCGTGTACTCTCCTTCTAATACTATTTACTCCTAAATCATACATAAATTCCTATTTTTCTATTCATATGATTTCTTCCTGAGACAACTTTAACTCTCTATCCTTGACATCTCCAAGTTCACCTTGGCTAATTAATGCAGCAATCATTGGACCAGAGGGGTACATGTGTCTCCTCATGGCTCCAGATTCAAGACCAAGTCTGGCAATGAACTATTTCTACAAAGGATCATGTAGGCTTTTATGGTCCTTGTGGTTGTGTTGCCTAGATCTTCTTCCATGGCCCTAAAGACCCAGTGGAGGGCCTGCTCCTCATCCTTCACAGCCTCATGACATCTCCATTCTTCATTCCTGAAAACTACATCTGTTTCAATTATTATGGTCATGTTCTATAGGCAGGAACTGTGTCACATCTTTCCTTACACAGCCATGCCAGACCTTGCAATAGGTAACCCCTTGATCAAATTCCTGCAAGTAATCCCAATAAAACTAACAGGTTAAAGTGTGACTTTGGTGGTTCCTACATTTTGACATGTTTTTGATTCCCTATGTAGGGTAAATAAAAGCTTGCTCATATCTACCCAGGAACAATATCAAGCATGTGACCTACAGAATTTACAGGTAATTTTTCTATTTGTTTCTTTAAACCTATTGTTTATTGTCCTGCCTGTTGGGGGCAATTGCATATGCATGTGCTAATACCAGAGTTCAATATATTGCCTTTTTGGAAATGTGGAAATTAGAGGATAACTCAGAGCAATCAATTTCCTCTTTCCACCAGCAGGCCCTAGCGACCAAGCTCATGTTCTTGGACTCGATGCCAAGTCCCTATGTCTACTGTACCTCCAATATATTTTCATAAGATTTATTTATTAAATTTGAAGCATGAATTTGTAGTAATTTATATTTACCTCCTCCTATGATCAATCTATTTACTTCCTACTATGAAGAAAGCATGTTACAATAGTTCTACATACTGAAAAACTCCCTACTTTTCTATTTTCTGTTTTTTCTTTAGTTTTTAGAGTTATGTCTTATGGTTGCTAGAAAATTGGGACTGAAAAGGATGGCATGTAGCTAAAATGAGAACACTTTTAAAAAATAAACAAAGATATAGGGACATAAAAAAAAACATAGCATCATGTATTATTACTATCAAGACATGACTATTCTACATAATCTCTCTCCATCTTTTGAGTTTTCATATTACTAATAATTTGCTAGTTCTTTTGCCCTGGAGGGCTTCTGATTGGGCAGATTTTGCTGAGGTCTACTGCACAGCACAGTTCAGTGTGCCTCTCTGTCCACTGTGTATCTTGAAACTCAGCAGCAAATCATAAAGCAGCTAGAGGCTCTGTGGCACTGTCAAGCTGGTTATAGGAACTGGAGCTGGTAGTGTATGCTTGCTTTTTTCTGTGCTAAACATCACACTAGAACCATAACAATTGTAGATATTAATTCATACTGTCTGCAAAAATTTATTATTCACTTCTTTCAAGTCACATTATTACATAGTTTCCCTGGTTACACGCAGGGTTATTTTGCTTTCACAAGAACTCCAGAAATATTGAGGTTACAGTAACTGGATTCTACAATGTGACCAGGAACAGTCAATTGTTCCCTAACAAGTCCCCACATACACTGAAAAGAAACTTTTTCATGAAAAATTAAGTATCTCTCAATTTGTTAGTATGAATGGAACATTCTAAACATACATATAAAAGTAGGTGACAGAAATAAAAATCTTGAGACCAAGAGACAAAGAGCATAAAGAAAAGGAAACTTATGTGATTTTGAAAACAATGAAAACAAACCTTTACAGAGAAGAAGAAACAGGAAGGAAGGAAGAAAGGGAAAAAGTGTAAGCTGAGCAATGTCACAAGACATTCAGTTTGTTCAAACTATATTCCTTGCATACAGAAACAACAGGGACAAAAGCAGATGATCACAAATCATGGCATGTTGTGTTTCCTAAAGTAAGCAAGTGTTAACTCTAAGTTGAGTGTTGTGCAGCATATTTCTAGAACTTTCTTTTCTTGCCTAATTGACAGGGAAACATCCCCAGTCATCAATAGTGAATAAAGAAACACTCAGTGCCACATTGTTATAATCTATCACCACGGTGTAGATGAGATTTATTTATTATTTTTCCCTCTTTTACTTTTTTTAAAAGGCCAATTGTGAGTGGATTTATTGTTGCTGTAAGGCCTTCATAATAAAATGTCTTTGGCCGGTGCCCCTTTTGACATTTGTCATGCCAAATCAAACGAGAGTTTTATTAAACCTTTTATGCTCACTGATTTTAGTTTATGATTTTTCTCCTTTTTCTAATCTCAATATTTACAAAAGGCATCTATTCAGTAACATTTCTTGATCTGCAGACCCCTCCAGAGCTCCCAGGGACTAAACCACCATCCAAGGAATACACATGGAGGGACCCATGGCTCCAGCTGCATATGTAGCAGAGGATGGCCTTGTCAGCATCAATGGGAGAAGAAGTCCTTGGTTCTGTAAGGTTCAGTGTCCTGCTTTAGGGGAATTTGAGAGCCTGGAGGTGGAGGGTGGGTAGGTGGGTAGGTGAACACCCTCATAGAAGCAGGGGAGAGATGATGGGAAAGGGAGTATTTTTGAGGTGTGGGGACCAGGAAAGGGGATAACATTTGAAATGTAAATAAAGAAAATATCTAATAATTAAAAAAACAGTCCCCCCTCATAAAAAAATAGAATTCATTAGAACACTCCCAAATCAAAAAAAAAAAAAAAAAAAGTCCAGGGCCAGATGGCTTTAGTACAGAATGCCACCAGACCTTAAAAGAAGAGCTAATACCAACACTCCTCAAAATATTCCATAAAATAAAAACAGAAGGAACACTACCTAATTCATCCTATGATGCAACAAATACTCTGATACCTAAACTACACAGAGACTCAACAAAGAGAAAGAACTTCAGACCAATTTTTCTTATGAATATCAATGCAAAAATACTCAGTAGAATTCTAGCAAACCAAATCCTTTGCATGACCCCCTCAATCCGGGGCCATCAACTGCACCTGGGGTTTCACTTTCACCAATAGCCTTCCCTGACCTCTCACATTGTCAAGGCTAGGTTCTTTACATGATACCTTCAACACCAGTACCACCTGGGAAACTCTTACACATTACCAAGTACAGCAGCAACCTGAGTTACAAACTTGGATATCTGTGGAACACAGCTTCTTTGTGTTCTCAGAATAAATATCCCAGATTTAACCTCAGGGATGCTGGTCTCTTCCTAATGGCCACTTATTTCTTAGCTCTAACTAACCAGCATCAATTGTCCCAGTAGTATCTTCTATTCTGGACTCTAAAGGCAGAGCCCCGTGGCCATAGCTACCAATTTCTCCTGCTTGCTGGGGCTGTAAAATGCCACCCCCTTTCTATTACCAGCTTGCTTTTTTCCAACTCCCTTTCTGCCTAAGCTTGGCTTTCCTGAAATTTGCTCTGTAGATTAACTTTGAACTCAAAGATGCATGGCTCTGTTTCCTGTAATGCAGAATTAAAGGGTGTGCCATCATACCCGGATTTAAGTTTTTCTTCACCTAGAAACCACTTTGCCCCAGGCTGGCCTTGAACTTAGTGATATGTTTGACTCTGTCTACTGGGATTAAAGTTGTATACCACCATGCCTGGACCTAAACTTAGCTGGGTAAGATCATGCCCCCAAATCCCTTAACTGTTATCTTTTAGAACATAGGATTAGTTCCATTGAACTTCCTGGTGCCCCTTTAATACTTGAACCATATATTTTATATTTTTCTTTTCTAAGCTTGCTAAATTTGTTCAAAGCACTCTTCATGAAAATTAACTAGAAAACAAAGTCTCTGGTGGCTTTTTTGAGACTTTTTTTGTCAATGCAATTAACATAAATCACTTTACCTTCATCTGAAGGCTGCTAGCAGAATACTGACATCCAGACAGATTAGGATGAAGATCTTAAAGTCCATGCCCACAGTGATACACCTATTCCAACAAGGGCACACTTCCAAATAGTGCACTCCCTGGGCCAAACATATTCAAACCACTATGCACATAGAAAGAGCAGTTCTAAATATCATATAAAAACAAAAAACAAAAACAAAAAAACAAAAAAAATAGGAGAGCGAAACCAATTCTTAACAATAAAATCATTTCTAGGGGAATCACCATCCCTGATTAAAGCTATACTACAGTGAAACAGTGATAAAAACTGCATCATATTGATACAAAGACAGATAGTGTGATCAATGGAATAGAATTGAAGACCCAGAAATAAACCCACACACTTATGGACACTTGATCTTTGCCAAAGGAGCCAAATATATACAATGGAAATAAACGCATCTACAATAAATGCTGCTGCTCTAACTGGCAGTCAGTATGTAGAAACATGAAAATAGATCCGTGTTTGTTACCTTGCAAAAAAGCTCAAGTCCAAGTGGATCAAGGACCTCGACATAAAACCAGATACACTGAAACTAATTAAAGAGAAAGAGGGAAATAGCCTCGAATTCATGGGAAATTTCCTAAACAGAACTTCAGTTGCTCAGTCTCTAAGATCAAGAATTGATAAATGGACCTCATGAAACTGAAAATGTTTCTCTAGGCAAAGAACATAGTCAATAGGACAAATGGCAAATGGTATATTGGGAGAAAAATCTTCACTAACCCCACACTTGATAGAGGGCTAATATCCAAAATTATAAAGAACACAAGAAGCTAACCTCCCAGAAAACAAAGAATCCAATAAAAAAAAAATGGGTTACAGAACTAAAGAGAGAATTCACAACAGAGTAATGACCTAAAAGCACTTAAAGAAATGTTCATATTCCTTAGTGATCAGGGAAATGAAATCAAAATGACCTGAGATTCTACCTTATACCAACCAGAATGGTTAGGATCAAAAACTCAGGTGACAGCACATGTTGCTGAGGATGTGGAGAAAGAGGAACACTCTTCCATTTCTGGTGGGATTGCAAACTGGTAAAACCACTTTGGAAATCAATCTGGAGGTTCCTCAGAAAATTGGAAATAGTTCTACCAGAAGACTCAGCTATGCTACTACTGGACATATAAAAAAGATGCTCCACCATGACACAGGGGCACATGCTCACTATATTTGTAGCAGCCTTATCTGTGATAGCCAGAAGCTGGGAATAACCTAGATGTCCCACAACGGAAGAATAGAATGATACAGAAGCTCGGCATGTGGCGCATGCCTTTAATCCTACACTGGAGGCAGAGGCAGGCGGATTTCTGAGTTCGAGGCCAGCCTGGTCTACAGAGTGAGTCAGAACAGCCAGGGCTACACAGAGAAACCCTGTCTCGAAAACCAAAAAAAAAAAAAAAAAAAAAAAAGAATGGATACAGATAATGTAGTTCATTTACACAATGGAATACTATTCAACTATTAACAATGAGAACATATGAGTTTTGCAGACAATTGGATGGAACTAAAAATGTTATCCTGAGTGAGGTAACTCAGATCCAAAAGGACACACATGGTATGTATCACTAATGAGTGGATATTAGCCAAAAAAAAAAAAAAAAGTACAGAATACTCAGGACACAATCTGCAGAACTCAAGAAGGTTAACAAACCAAAGGGCCCAAATGAGAATGCTTCAATTCTATTTGCAGGGAGAAGAAAGTAGAAGGCAGGAGGAGGGGGAACTGGGTAGGGAAGGGGAGAGGGAGGGGCACAGTAAAAGGGGAATAAGATCAGATATTGGGGGTGGGGCAGAAGTGAATTCCTGAGTGCCAGTAGAAGGAATGGAACATACATCAAGGATGTGAGAGGTGGGGGAGTCCCTATAGAATGTACCAGAGACCTTGGAGGTGAAAGAATTTCATGACTCAAATAGATGGACCTAGATGAAATGTGTAACAGTGGGGAGAAGGGTCTTGTAAAATACAACTCCAGCAGAAAGAAATGGCATCAAGTGGAGGATGGTGTTGAAAAAAATTAAAATAAAAACAAACAAAGAAACAAAAATTGCATCCCACAACAGGAAATACTATCATGGCTGGTAGTTTCGACATATATTTCTTAAGAGGGAGTTGCTTCTCCCTCCCCCTCCCCCTCCACCTCCCCTCCCCTTCCCTCCCCCTCCCCTCCCCTCCCCTCCCTCCCCCCTCCCCTCCCCTCCCCTCCCCCTCCCTCTCCTCTCTCTCTTCTCTTCTCTTCTCTTCTCTTCTCTTCCCTCTCCTTTCCTCTTTCCTCTTCTCTGCCTCTCTCCTACCTTAGCCACCCCTACCTCCAACATCTTCTCTCCTTTTTATCTTCCTCTTAATGCCTCTGTTCCCTCCCCTGCCTTTGAACAATATTTACATAATGGAAATTTATGAGAAATTTGAAAACATTCCAAGAAACTGTCAAAATCTTCCACAACTGAACTAAATTAATGCTAATTATATGAAGGTCCATATGTCTACTCCTAATCCTAGATCTCTCAGTTTCAGTTAAAGGAAATAATATCTTCAGGTTAAATAAATCACAATGGCAGTCTTGACTTGAATAATCTAGAAATAAGAGATTGAAAGAAAGGTTTGGATTGTATACTGTTCTGAGTAGCATGATGAAATCTTACCTCTGTAGTCTGTCCTGATCAGAATGGAAATGATCCTTTTGTCCAGCTTCCCAAACCAGGTTCTTCTGCCACTTGATAACTTAATAATTTCTTGGTTATAAAAATTGGCTTTATAAAAGCCTTCATAGTACTTGACAATACAAGTCATTTAATAAAGCTCCACATAGCATATTTACATAACTTATGCTAAAAGGAATTACAATAATAATTACCCTTTATTATATTATCACCAATTGTAAATTCTTCAGTATATCTATTTTTAAGCAAATTATTAAAGTATTATGAAGATTGTACAAAACAAAAATATATACCATGTTATGACGGTGATTTTGGGCATTTACTTGTGGTTCTGGAACATATCTCTGATAAACTGTGAAAGTGTGTTTATAATTATAATAAAACACTAAATACTGAAACTGATAAGTCTTATGCTTTAAATGTGGTCAACTTTATTAACCATGTTTACTCCATGTTTTCAAAAAAGAAAATTGATGAATGCATTTTTAAAGCTTAAGTTTTTTTATTTATTATAAATATATATATAAATTATTCCCTTGACAACCCTAATTCTATTAAACTCAATACCACTTTGAATTTAAAAAAAAATCAAAAACTGCTACTCTTGATTTTTCTACATTTATATTTTTAACTAAATATTTCATGTGTGCCATAACCTTAGCAGAGTTATTATATTGTTCTTTTTTTTTTTAGTTACTTGAGAGTTTTGTACAAAAACTTTGGGCAACCTTCACCCCTCCTCTACCTCTTCTAAGATCTATCTCCCCATGATTATCCATCCAAATTTGTATTTTCTTTTCTTTCTCTTTTTTTATTTTTTACCCATGAACTCCAGTTTATGTGACTATATATATATATTACATGGCCTTTCATTGGAACATGATTAATATTTCAGAGTTAACAATTTTAAAGGAAACTGATTCTGTTCTTCTAGTAGCTTCAGTTACCAACAGCTGCTTGACAAGTGGTAGTAGTCTATTTCTAGCACACCCCAATTCTGGGGATGGTTTTGTTTGAGTTTGCACAGTGATTATACTTGGATTCATATGTGCAGTTGCTCTATTGTGTATGGAGGACACTCTTTCTGTGCATTCATTCACAAACTATGGATCTTCCAGGATTCTGCAATTTCTTTTATAGTGGTTCCTGAACCTTGGAATGAGAGGACATAGTTTAAATGTTTCAGTTAGTGTTAGCTTCCTAAAATCTCTTATGTTCTGGTTAATAGCCAATATTGTAAGATTGGTGTTTACATTTCTCCTCCATCATGCAAATGAACTTCTAGAATAATAAAAGCAAAGTGATAGAGATGAAGTATCAACTAATTAGTATATCCCAATCTCTGTTTCTGAAGGACATGTGTCTTCAGCAATAGGTTCTTGCTGACAAGTTCTGTAGTTTAGCCTAAAGTATTAGGAATACATTGTCATGTTTGGGATTCTTTATCCCTATGTAATTATGATGATACTTTTGAAACATTGTAGATGTCACCTCAAATGTATAAATGCTTGTTCTTCAATGTTATTTCTAAACATCCTGAACTTGTAGCTTAGGGACATTTATATCTTTGTCAAATGAGATTTGGTATTAAAAGCAAAGAATATAAAAGAAATAGATTTACCTGAAAGAGTGTGCATATAGATGCATACACATGAGATGCCTTTCTCTAGGAGGTAAATATACTTATTTAATGAAATTTTGTGATATTTAAATGTTTTTATTGAACAATCTATTTACTTAAAATTCTAAGCTCATATATAAAATAAACTAGAAAATCATCTCTTCTTTGACAATAAGTTTACTCTTTTATTTTCAAATTGGGTAGTCTTCCATTCTGTATTTTATGCTTATGAGAATGAATAGCAAGAATGAGGAGGAAGTGTGCCTTTTACCTTTCCTCCTCACCCAATTACCAAGGAGGATGCAGTGCCCACAGATCTGTGGAGTGCTGAGATATCAGTCTTTTATGAAGACTCAGTTACATAAGCCAGCATAACCTAAGCTCTCATTGAATTATTCTGTCTTTAAGAAGCCGCATATTTCTCTTTAGAGAGTAGTGATTAAGGACGAGGCTGCTCTGGCCTTCATCCTGGATTTGTGATTCGTGCTATTTGTGTGATCCAGGTCAGATCACAAGGCGTGTCTGCTTGAACATTCACAGCTGCAGAAAGCAGCTGCTCTTCTGGAAGTTACAAACACTACAGAAACACTTTAAAATAAATGCCAACACTCATGCTTTACATAAAAGCAATACTGCTGGCTGTGCAAATTACTTATCATTTCCATACTATTTTTTTTTAACTTCATAAACTTTAATTTTAAAACTTGGAAAAAATGCAAACAATCACATTCAGAATTAATGATACACAAAGCCTGTCTCTTAAACAACTTCCACACAGTTTGAATAGCAGTTCTGAAGCCATGTAACTTCAAACTGGACTTTTACTTGCAGTAATATATTTTTCTATTCTCCACCACCAAACTAAAGAAATAATGACAAAATTGCAACCAGTAAAACAGTTAGGTATAAAGTTTCTTTATTAACACATGTCCAGTGCCTCATTTGGTTCTTCCTCATCTCCTAATATTTATTCTATTTTTCTGTCCCATCATATTATTTATTTTTAATGCATTTTTTACCCATAAAAGATGTCCTGACCACAGTTTCCCTTTCCTGTGCTCTTCCCAGCACCCTGATTCCCACTGAATACACATACCTCCTCTCCCTCTAAGATCCACTCCATTTCACAAGAGGTATGCCTTTGAGACACAGCATTAATAAGTTACAGTAAGCAGATGCAAAACCTTT
Organism: Mastomys natalensis; assembly: GCA_021653895.1. Lineage (NCBI taxonomy): Eukaryota > Metazoa > Chordata > Mammalia > Rodentia > Muridae > Mastomys > Mastomys natalensis. The sequence continues at coordinate 581,564 of JAJTUV010001608.1, read as the reverse complement.
ATATAAAGGCTGGTCAAGACAACCCAGGAGGAGGATCAGGGTCACTAGAAAAGGCATAAGAGTCAGAGACACCCCAATCCCCACAGATAGGAATCCCACAAGAACATCAAACTGTTCAACCATAATATATATGCAGATAATCTAGCACAGACCTGTGATGGTTCTGTGATTGTAGCTTCAGTCTGTTGCTGAAGTACTAATGTAAATATAAAGAGGTGAGACAACAAATGCATTTCCTATAGGCATTATGAACTTACTGATACATAACACATTTATATAATATATACTTAAGTTGTTATGTCATGTTTTAGTAGATGAAGTGTGGTTTTATTGATTGCTATTATTTTGTTCATAAAGAGTTAACAGAATAAATATGAGATGACATAGTTTCCTGTTCATCTTTATAATAAGCTGCAAAATATAATTTCATACATAACTTCACAGTGGTCTTACAATGGCAAATTTTAAGGAGAAAAATTAAACAGAAACACTGTTGTAGTAGCAACCTGTGGTAAAGACACTTCAACAAATTAGTAGTTCGTGTTGGACTAAGTTGAAAAGACTTTGTTACTTTCTCAATTAAATATGTTTCTCATTTTTACACTATTCTTTTCTATGTGGCATAAATATCACCATGTATTTAAAAAGAATAGTTACTACATAATTTTGCAATTATAGGCATTTTATGTTTGATATCTCCAAATATATTCAGTTTTGTCAGGATGAATATGCATTTAAGTGATGTAGCAAAGATCTCTGCAATTTCAGTTTTTCAGTCTTTTAAATACATCCTTATCACAATACTTCTGGATTGCGAATACTACTTTTAAGAATAATTTTTAAGACATACTCTGTTATTAACTTGTCAATAAAAATGCAAGCCAGTTAATAAGAATAATCTACATTTCCATACATTTCCAATTCACATACTTGCCATGAGTCCTCTTTATTCATAATAAAATTCTTCCCAGTGCATATGATAAGACTGTATATTACCCAAGACTACTTTCCTTCTTTCTTTCATGTAACCTTGCATTATGGTTTCTTAGGTCTAATATATACAAATTTACATTCCGTAATCCAATCAGACTTTTTATTTTGATTTATTTACTCGAGTTAGTACATATTTTTTCTGGAAACCCCTTTTCCTGCTTCATCACTCATCACCAGGTTTTCCTTCAGGAAACTTAAATTGCTAACGGGAACAGGCGTCATTCTTACAATGTTCTCAGTAGCTTCTCTAACATGACTTTGTTTGGATGGAGAACATTCTTTAATCATCATTATTTCATTCTACGCTTAATAGCTAGTTAATAGCTAAGAATGAGCTGATTGTGAGGTATTAGTATAATTGCTGCTTTTCAGCCCAGGAAATGGCTGCAGACAATTACCAAACCATAACCAGCTGGATGACAACATCTTATTAAATGAATTGTGTGCTGAGTCAAGTTGATGAACCATTTTTAGTTTGATCATTTTTTTATTGGAAAAAAATGAGATGCATCTGGATTATTTATAATCAATAAGTTATGAACATTTACATATGTTATTAATAATTTACTGCCAATATTATATGACCAAGTAATCTCCTTTTCATAAGACCTTGCTATCCATGAGCTTTGGGTCCTTGAACTATTCTTAAATTTCTCTGTCTAGTAATTTGTAAGACATCTAAGGAAATTAATGATTTATCTATCAAATTGACTGTAACTCAGAAATCTAAAGGGGATTTGGTTCCATAGCATGTACATTATAGAAAAGCTCCTGAGAGAATAATAAAATAATAAGCATGAGTTTTCTTTGTAAGGCTCAAAGGCAAATGGAGGCATTTTACTACTGTTTTTCATTTCATTTCTTAGAATTCTTCACGCTACCCTTTAAAAGAATCTTGAACATGTTGTTCCCTATTCAAATAGGGGATGATAAATAAGTTGTAAATGAAAGAAATAATAGATTTTAACTCTTTGACAGCTCTGTTACAGCATATACTAAATATTAACTGACCAGCACCTATATGGATATGACTTGCTGCATTACTTTTTATTGCTACAGCACAGATCACTACAATTTTAGAATATAACTTGAATTCCTGAACGTCTGGACTTTATTCATTAAGATTCAATAAGAGAACTATTTTGATATATATTTGGAATCTTAAGAGTAACAAAAATTTTCATGGCTGCCAGTCATTTATTTTAGTTTTGACTAGGAAGCCATGATATGAAGAATCCTTTATGTTGGCAGTTAAATTGTTTCCTAACTGTTGTTGAAGTCCCATTTTATTGTCTGAGAATTTTTCCCAGATGCTTGGTGTTACTTTGGGGTCATTGTTATGTTCTACTTTCATGGCAATTTCCCAGACAATCTACATAATAAGCAGGAAACCTCTGCTTATATTTCTTATATCTATTAAGTCTTTACCTGTTAGTTCAATCCACTTGGAAAACGTCTTTTCCAATTTACTCTAAACCAACTCATGAGGGAGATATGTATATATTCATATACAAGGTCCATTTACAGTATAAGGCATTGCTATTGCATGAAGGAGGTTCTATTCTCATCATGAGGTAGAGTACCTCAAGCAGGAGGAATTCTACATGATTTACATACCACAGTAAGTGAATCTCAGCTACTTTGTGGAAAGTCAGCATGCTACTATTTTTTATTCACTGCTCATACCAAATGCATTCCCCTGACTGACAAATCCATCTCCCAACACTCCTTCCTCTTCCCCTGAGAGAAGGGGAAGCCCTACATGGTACTACCCCACCTAGGTTAGTCCTAGCAGGTCTAGGCACATTCTGTTCTGCTGAGGACCAACCAGGCATTCCTGATAGGGGAAAGGGAGACAATGGAGTCTGAGATACTCCCTGCTCCAATTGTTAAGGGACCACAGGAAGGCCAAGTTGAGCATCTACAAATTTGCAGGGATGTAGGTTCAGTCTGTGTATGCACTTTGCTTCGTCGTTCATTCTCTTTACCCTGCCCTTTGACCCAGTTGATTCTCTAGGTCATATAGTAACCTTAACCCCTCTGGCTTGCTCAATTCTATTCTCCACCCTTTCTTAATACTCCCAGAGCCCTGCCTGAAGTTGGCTGTGCGTCTCTGGATCTGTTTCTATCCACTGCCGGATGAAGACTCTGAGGAGCTAGTTGCGCTAGTCTCCTGGAGGGAGGAGAACATCAATCCACAAACAAAATCTTCAACCCAAAATTTGCCTTGCCTACGAATGCAAATGGATAAAGATGGAGCAGATATTAAAAGAACAGACAACCAATGACTGTCCCAACTACAAGCCTCATCCATGGAGAGAGAGCCAACTATTGACACTATAAATGATACTCTGCTATGCCTGCAGCTTGCTGCTTCTTAAAATTTTATCACATGAGAGTACAAGATATTAACTGGAATGCTTTCAATCCAGAGAAAATCTATAAACCATACTTTGTGTTAGTTAGATTTTTATTAAAATTTTATCTCATGTATAAATTCAAATATTCATTTATTTTAAATGTGAAGTTTATAATAATAATAATCACTTAAACTGTCAAAAAGCAGTGGAAAATACTGGCAACGTTGATGACATTTAATTAAATTCAGCAAATAAGGGGGTTTCTTGTTTCCCTCAAAAGAAATGTGTAGCACACACATATAAATTTAATTTAAAAATATAAATCTTATGAAGCTGAACTTGAGATTTCAGCAGGTAAGTTACTTTATTAAAGCATTTGAGTCATTAATGAAATGTCATCAACTCCTGACAGTTTCAATTTCTTGTGCTCATAAAATTCACATTCATTCTTAGGTCCTAAAAAATGGCCCCGAGGATAATAATCACATGAAACAGCCTCTTTTTACGTAAGGATTGACAAGGGAATAACAGAGATAAGTACTGAATTTGAAGTCGTTCACTCTGGATGTCCATTTGCTTATCTGTAATGCAAATGATAACTCACTTAATGTTCTGTGTCACCTGCGTATCCATGGTATCAATGTCTAATGACAAGAGCAAAGATTCTGAGATTTCAACCTCGGTATTTGTTATTAGCTGACAAGATATCATATTTATGCCATTTCCTCAGCACTCAAAGCAATATGATATTAACAATATTCTTCAAATCTTTCCTAAACTGTCCACCTAAGAGAAATAACTTCATTATAATTGAAAATGTAGTAATGCCCAAGAGGAATTTTTTTATAAGAGCTTTATAAAGGTTTTGGTAGAAGTTTACAAGAAAAGTGAACTAGATGCTCACTGTGAAGATTTATTTTTTTATTGATTACCATCTTGACAGGTCTAGAGTTACCATCCAGACAAAACTCTAGGCATGTTTGTGAGGGATGATCTAGATTAATTTAATTGAAATGGAAAGATCTGCCCAAGGTGGATGGTGTTATTCTATGGTTTGGGGATTCTGCTTTGAGGATGACATCAAGCTGAGAATTCATTGTAACCTAGCTTTCTGAATATGATGCAACATAGCCAGCCTCCTCATGTTCCTGTGCTATGACTTGCCTGCCATTTTCAAATCTACAGTGAGTCAAATTAAATCATTCTTCCTTTTTCTTGCTTTTGTCAGGCATTTTACCACTGCATGTGAAAAAATAAACAATAAAGTCATTATGATATTCATAATAAATACAGAAGTGGCTTTATCACACTAATCTTTAAAATAAATACTATGTTTATTGTAATTGAAGTATCATAGTGTCAATTATGTTAGGTTAAGAAGCTAAATATGTCAGACCTTTTGTACTGAAAAACCAATTAGGGAGCTTATTCCAAGAAGGGACTAATTCTCTTTCTCTCTTAGCAATCATCAGCTCCTTAACCAAAGTTTTTCATTGCATTTAATCTGTTATTTGGTAATTACACAGCAAATTAGAAGTTCTCACTTTTAAACTCTATTAAACAGTCAGAAATTAAAAACTGGTTAAATATGAATGAAGTTAAATATGAATGAACTAAGCATTCTGTTCCTGTGTCATCCAAAGCTGAACAAATTCTGGCCAATCAGACTATTATTAAAAGAAGTAGAATATAAATAGCCAGTAAATATCATTTATTGAGCACTTCTTAAAAACACTGTATAAATAAGATTCAGTACACATTGCATTAATCTATAATCAGATAGTAACTGTAATGGAGTTAACTAAGTATGTGATCTTTGAAAAGTTCTTTTATTTATTTTTTTCCTATAATTTAGAGATTTGATCTCTTTTTAGTTACTTACTCATCAATCAGTATTATATTTTAAGCAAAACAGAGTTACCAAAAAAAAATATTCTAATACTTTCCATTAGACATTTCCTTAAATAAAATTCCAGATTATTTTTGGGTAGTTGGTGATATTTTGAGTTATTTTCCCATTTGAATATTTGATATATATAGAACTCTCTCGAGGATATTCCTGTGAACATTCCTCATAAGGTAATCTTGATGTGCATGAATTCTACTGAGTCTTTGAGTCTCTCTGAAATTCTAGCATTCTACTTGAACAATCTTACAAGCAGAGGTATAACTGGAAAAACTCAACAAAAACTTATGTCTCTAATCCAGGTTTGTCACAGTGTTTGAACCATTTGCTTACCTATAGTGAAAGATATGATGTGGTAGGGTTAGTATCAAAATTTCTGAGATTTGACTACTATCCTGTATTTTATTGCCTTAACTTGGACAAGAGTCAAAAGCTCAATAATATCCAGGGATCTAGAGAGACAGACAAGGCTTTTTCATTCAGCTATAGCTAACTCTCTTCAGAATCGTTGAATACATTCCATTGTTAAAGTTATTTAGCATTGGGTAAAGTGTTCAAGGGCAGTATCTCCACATTTCAGACCTTAGTGTGCCCATACCTAAGCTGAGAAGAAACTCTGTACTCAGCTTAGAGTAAGGTATAACCATGTCAACACTACTTATTTGTCAAAGTTTGTGTTTTAATTGGCTCATTATATTTGAGAGATGGATAACCTATTCAACCGTTTTTTCATCTAATTTTGAAATATTATGTATAAGATCATGCTGTAAAAATTAATTGGGGATTTAGTGAGTCATAAGTAAGTCTGAGTTAGAAATACTGCCATTAGAGACACATTTAAAAAAACAAAGAGGACATACATAGGTTTTTAAGAACCTCTTTACATTATAAGTCAAACTCTTAAATTAAGTATAAATATTTAGCATTTATTACCTTCCCATCTTATGTCTATTTTCCTCCCATTTTCATATTATAGAACTAATATTATTAGAATTGGCAAGTTGTTATGCTAGTCAAAATCAATACAAATCAACAAGACTCAGGAAACATTCAAGTTGAAGTCTAAGTGATTATATTCCTTTCACTGTAAAATTAGTCAAACTAGATAAGTGGATAGTGATACCATTGCTGATTGGAATAAAAATCATTTTTATATCAATCCTCATTAGTGGATCGTAGGCACGACTTTAAACTAAGACTCACACTCTTTCCAGACAAAACTGTTAAGATATAGAAACAGGAAAAACAAAAGCAAAACAAACAAACAAAAAAATAGAAACATGTATTTGCATTTAGGTGATTAGAGAAATTATTTTACGTTTAAATATAATTTCTGTCTTCTCCACCCCCTTGTGTGTGTGTGTGTGTGTGTGTGTGTGTTTGTGTGTGTGTGTGTTGTGTGTGTGTGTTTTGTGTGTGTGTGTGTGTTGTTTTGTGCTGATGTGTTTGTATTTGGCTATTTTGTTGTTTTCTATCTCCAACTGCATAATGGAAGCAAACATATCGGGCAAACATATAGGTGAAATATATTATCGAATTCCATTTTTTACTATGATTGTAGGAATCTGGGGGTGTTCATTTTGTGTGGAGTTAAGAAAAACGAAACCATAGGGAGCAGTGAACATCCTAATTTCACAAAGATATTGTGACTGAATCATCAGAAACCTGAAGAATGAAAAACAAACTACAAAGCACTGGTGATGAATTGAAATTAAAAATAATCACAACATGGAAAAGACTCCATAAAAACACTTCTATAAACTTTATCATTTTAAGTCTACATAGAAACTTAATGTAACTGGAGATTCAATTTGAAGACTTTCTAGGCTGTGACTTTAGTTAATATTTCTAATTAGGATAACTAAAAATAATTCATTCTGGAGCTGGAGAGATAGATCACCATTTAAGAGAGCTGACTGCTCTACCAGAGGCTCAGAGTTCAATTCCCAGCAGCCACATAGTGGCTCACAACCATCTGTAATGGGATCCGACGCCCTCTTCTGGTGTGTCTGAAAACAGTGACAATGTCCTCACATACATTGAATAAATAATTTTTTAAGAAATAAATAATATGATACAATTATTTCAAATTTCTCCTTGTTAAGTATTTGCTTTTTTGATATATTTATTTACATTTCAAATGTTATCTCTTTTCCAGGTTTCCCCTCTGGAACTCCCCTATTCCATGCCCCCTTCCCTGCTTCTATGAGGGTGCTCCCTACCCACCCACCCTCTCCTGCCTCCCCGCCCTCGCATTCTCCTACATTGGGGCATCTAGCCTTCATAGGACCAAGGGCCTCTCCTCCCATTGGAGCCTTATTTTATGGCATGGGGTTATGAAACATCAATTTATATTGCAATGCAAGAAGTAATCTACAAAATCAAGGGTAATGATGAAAAATTTCTTGCTAATTTAGTTTGATCATAGAATCTACTCATAAAAACACAGTACTCATTTGTAGACAATGTTTTTCAGCATTTCCTATTGATACAATAGAATGCCCCAAAATTTTAGGCAGTTGTGAATGGACAAATAAAGGTTAGCAATAATGAGAAAAGAGACCATCAATTCCTAGGTAATTGAAAGTGGAATCCCGAACACTGTTAGAGAAGAAGATGAAATCATTATCACTACATTCCTGAGAAAACAGTAAAACATGGGTGCCACCAGTGCTGCTACTTTGATTAAAGCATAGGTCACTCACTTGTCTCTAGAAGAGCTTAATTAAAATGTAGGAAGTTACTATAGTTTTTAAAGAAACTGATTTCTCAAGTCCTTGTATATAAATCTGCATTTCACTGATGCTGAACCGCCCCCCAAATGCCACTGTGATTCATAAGCTGTAGTTGTTTTTAAAGTCAGTTTCTACTGAAAGAAGAGTCTGGAGCTTCAAAAAGATAGGCATACCTACAATGATTCCCCACCTTCCTCTAGCAGACTGTCTTGGGAAGGACCATTAGTCCAGGACAGGCACTGTCATGGCTTCTTGCTATTTTACCCCTGCTTGCTCACCAGGCCCACAGCTGCCTGTACTCAGTGCTGTTTGTAACACATCTTTATCCTGCCTACCTGTACTTTTTGTTGCCTATCCCTGTTGCCTTTGAGTTTCTTGGAATTGTGGCTGTCCTCTGAATCTCTTTTCTATTCATGTCCCTTCTATAGCCTTGCTCTGATGGTTTTAGCACTTGATCTGAGAAAAGCTTGCCCATAATCTAATGCTTCTTTTCCTTAAAAAATAAAAATTTAAAAAAAAATCCATTAATTTGAAACATTTCTTGATTCCCTTGTCCATGCTGGTGCCTAGCCCAAGTGAGTGAGGCTGGCTGCATTGGCCTGGGTAATTTTTGATTGTAGAGTTGGCATCACTCTGAACTGTTGATGGCTGTCTGCTCCAGTTTTCAGGTCTTTGGTATACTCAGTGTGTCCCAGCAATGAAGGCTTTTTACTTCTTAAGAGGTACAGTTGAATCCATCACTGACAGTGTTTCTTTAGCCTCATAACAATTGACGTAAAACATTTGTCACCAGAACAGTGGAGTAACCCTTCCTCACCAGCCAAGTCTGACAGTGAGCATGCTTTGGTGTTGTCTTCACTGCGTTTGGTTTTGTTTCTGATCTTGTGTTCTAAGGTAATCAGATCCTGGATTCTGAGTAAGTTCCAGTGTTCTAGCCTTGAAATCTTGGACAATACACATTTCTAACAAAAGCAATTGCTGTCATCGACAAGCCAGCACAGGCAAAGTGATGGTTCCGACAGCAACCTCAATCAAACTGGGACTTTAAATGTGGCTAAGAAGTATGATATTGTTGCATCATCAAAGAGTTGGAACATCTGAAATATATCTATATTCTCTTTTAGTCTGACAAAGCCCTCAATGAAATGAGACTGGCAAAAATCTACAGTTTAAAAAAATAGTATGTTGTTAACTAGAAATGCTCAAGTACACTTGTGAGTACAAAGAACATTTTTTAAACTGCAGTCAGTACCAATGCCTTCACTTGTGGTTCTTAGTTCTATATATTGTTTCCAGCTCTAGTGCAGCAGTTTACATTGTTCTAAAGAAGCTTGATATTCTTATCCCTGAACTCAAATATTTTATGTCACTTTTTTTAGTGGAGTATTGAATTCACTTGGGATATGAGCATGCTCAATAAAAAAAAAAAAAAAAGCAACAGAGTCACAAAAGTGATTTTTGCTAGTCTTCTACTAAGTTCCTCAGTGAAGCAAAGAATCTACATGGAACTTTTGGGAAATTCTCTTTGATTTTATATTTCACTACATTTGCAAGAAACAGATTTTCATTATAAAGTATACAGAGTTATCTTCTAGTTAAATTAAGTCTTTTCCCAAAGGGCTCGTTTTTCAATACTTTTGCCTGTAACCCCCATTAGTCCCAACCCATCCAACTTATTTTATTAAGCATGTGCAAGATTAGTTATCCTTGAACTATAGACAAGGACTTCTTTAGAAGGGGAATGTTATCACCTGAATTTTAAAATCTAAATAAGAAACAATAGCATTTAAATGAGGGGTGGTAGGGAGTATGTGAATATGTTTTTTGATGCCAGCTGTTGTGACAGTGTGAGTGTGAGAACCAAGGGTGAAGTAGAAAGATAGACCTTAGACTTGATGTTGAAGTAAATGCCAAAAGTTGTTAGAAAGACAAGCACTTTGTGTGCTGTTCCATGGAGAAGATTATTTCTCCTGTTCCCAGCATTCCCTAGTTCTTCAAGATTTGTTGTATAGGACTTAGGCCCCTTGAGATTTCCCCAGTCTGCCTGAGAATGTCTATTTGTGTCCTCCTTGTTCACTTCCTGTATTTGGAGTCTTATTGGTGAGCATTTATCATTATTAATCCAATACTAAATGGCCAGACTTAAAGAAAACATACACAGTAAAAGTACATTATGCAGACCAAGTAGGCTGTATTTATGTATTTAGACAGACCATTTAGGAAGAGAAAAAGAAAGAGGATAATAGTACAATTATTTTATAGTCTCATGAAACACAACAAAAATTTAAATGACAGGCAAGAACCCTAAGAAAAAGAGTGTGTGTGGGAAATGTCTACAACATGTTAATGCTTGGCACATGTTGAACATTGAAAGTTAATGTATACTTTTTCAGATAGCAATTTATGTAGTTTCCTAAATAGAGTAAGCAGGCAGTTATGTTGCATCACTTTTTACTATTCTTTAATAGAATGTTAATTGGGAATTTTATGAATATTTACATAGCTGTTCAATGGTGTTGATGTATTATGAATTGCTCTTCTTATACTATAACATCACACTAAGTACAGTGTATACTGTATTATGCTGAACAACATTGTTAAGGATATGATAGTAATACAAACTAATACATAGTTGTTGCTTTACAGGTGTTTGGACAGATGATGATAGATGCTTCTCTTACTGTTAATCTAATTCTTATCACCAGTAAGGTGTTCCCATTAGCAGCATTTTCAAGATCAGAAGCACACTTCATCAAAAAATACACATTAATAGCATCTAGATTTAGGATGATATGGAGATGCCACTGTGCCCAGTTGGTCTATGGGGATTCGGTGATCGAATTCAAGTACTTGTATTCCCAAATCAATATGCTATTGACTTAGCTGGCTTTCTAGCCAATGAAACTAAAAAACTCAAGAAGAATGCCTTTAAGATTTAGAGAAGGTTTCATTACAGAAGGTTGAAAAGTTTAATATGAAGTATTAAAAATTGTAATGATAGTTAGTTATGAAACTCTGATTTCAACCTTCCCCCCTGAAAATGATTCAAACAAGTTCACACTTTTCACAATGGTTAATGCTGAATACATTAAAATAAGGACTTCTTTGGGGATGGTCTTTTTGTGAAATAAGCTTTCTGGACAAGTTATGCAATTTATTATGTTATAGTCCATGAGTTACTTTAGAGTCATGAAGTCAGAATCAAACATGTACCCAACATCACAAAGACTCAGAATAGAAGTGTTTGATCACATACTTATTTGATTTTAAGACCCAGTCATTTTCCATGTTCCACATTTCTTCCTATACACAAAATTTCTAGATCGAAGGAGTTATTTTATAAGGAAAGAAACATATCTGTGTGTCTAGTTCATAGAATAATTAGAGGTTTCCTTTTAAATCTACTTTTATGAGTGTGTGCATCAATTTTACCATAGAACACCAGAAATAGAAATAAAGAAATAGCAATATACAAGCAAGAGGATATTTGTCACTGCCAGGATTATAAATGGTACACTCTTATATGCTTAATATATGTACATAAATATACACATATTTCAATGCTGAAAAGCATGTGGTTGCTGGTAGTGAGCCTAACATAGTATAAATCTGTGTCCTAGAGATGAGAAGAGTTATTTTTGTTAGATATTTAAGAAATATTTTATGAATAGCAAGAGTCAGTGACTCTGCAACCTAGTTTGTTACATGCCATTAAATTCTTTTGCCTGTTGAAAGAACTGAAATGTCTATTATTTGAAATACTGTATATAACAGAAAGTATTTCAGTTGTGCTTCATCTATTTCTAATAGAAAATCTTTAGTCAATTTTGAAGGTTTAAACTAAGCTTTTAAGTCCAGAATTTCACCTTCTTATATTCAACAGCTAGTTAGGCTGAATAATCTAACAGTTTGAGCACCTGAAATTCCGTATGTTATGGTTCTTGCTGACAGTGTGGCTTCAGGCTTGAGGGCACTGATTATTAAACTATATGTTATGATCAAAGTATTATTTCCTGGTGACTATGACAGGAGTCCCTATTTATAAAATTCCAACCTTGTGCAATATTGGCACAGGTCATAGACAATTAAGAGAAAATGCCAAAGAAGGTTGCCTTTTAATTCCCATTACAGTGGATGTGTGATTTCAGCAATTATTTGACTCAAAAACAAAGGCACAACAACACTAGGCTAGAAGTTCGTGCAAAAATGTGTACATAGTAGCAAACAAACAGCAAATATTTAAATCAAAGTTCAGGCCCAGGTGTTCACCTTAATTAAATAGAAAACATGGTGACCACTGATTTCTTAAGTATTCACGAACAGTCCTGTCATAGTCAGATCATTGTTGAAATTTTATCTCTAAGTCAAATGATAAATCAATAAATTTATTAAATTAAAAAATTAATAACAAGCTCCAAATTCTGTTAATTTTACTTATCACTTATTACTAAAATTATTTTAAATTAACTTATTAATTATTATTAGGCTTTATTATTGGATTACTTTGTGTTTTGTGTGTTTATTTTTCTTTTTGTTTTTTGGGATAGTGTTTTGGGCTGTCCTTGAACTCACTATGTAGACCTAGCTAACCTGGAATTCACAGAGATTTGCCTGCCACTGCCTTTGACTACTGTGATTAAAGATGTGTGCCACCAAATCTGACTAATAAAATTGTTTTTATCTGGAAAATTTAGTCAAGTAACAAATGATAATGTAACAGTTATTGTTCTTCAAGAAACATGTGATATTGAAAGCTTTAATTTTCATATTTGTGAAGAGTATAAAATGTGTAACTATGCTGTCTTTGATCATTTAGTTATGGCATATACATATATTGCTATTCTTATTTTAACTACAATCTTGACTCTCAAGATAATACTTCCTTAACAGAACTAACCTGATGATCAAATTAAACAACAACAAAAAGGCTGGATGTCCCAGTGTGGGGGAATTTGATGGCGGGGAGCTGGGAGTGGGTGGGTGGGGGCACATCCTCACAGAAGCAGAAATATGGGAGATGGGATAGGGGGTTTCTGGGTGAGGGGGAAATGTAAATAAAGTGTTCAATAAAAAATTAATTTCAATTGAAACAAAAACAAACCAAACAAAAAAACAACCATATTCACTTGAAACATGTCATACTTTTCAATTCTAATGAATACATTTGATATATTTTGAGCTTGGAAATTATTATGCCATGTTTTGAAATGGCCCATCTTTTTGATTTATAGATACACATTGTCATGCACAGTATATACTGTTTATACCCACAGCCACAACAAAGCACCTCAAATGCTTTATGTAGAGGAGAAGTAACAAACATTTACTGATTACTTTTCAATATGTAGTTTCAAAATCATTATTTAAATTAAAACTTCTTATACTCTTAACTACAAGCATGCACAATAAATATTAGGATCATAGAAACCTCCAAGTATTTGAATGGGAGATTACAATATATATTTATATTGTAATATTTATAATATACAATAATATTTATATTTAATATAATATATATATAAATTTAAACTATACTATAACATAATGTGTGTGTATGGGTATCTATGTTTATGTCTGTATGTGTCTGTGTGTGTAGAGGAATTTTAATCTAACAACATGGGTGGCTTCATTGATCATATCCAAAGACATTCTAGGGCTGTATGATCCTGTTGGAATGCAAATACACTCAAACAATGATGTCTAGTTGAGGGCAGACAAAGTGAGGAATCAGAGAAAGAGTTGACAGAATGAATCAGAGATAGAATGTCCCCAACTCTCAGAATAAGAGCTGTTTAAGAGCATTTCAGAGTATTCAGTCAGTTCTTTCAGTCAGTAAGGAGTTGAGTCAATTGTGAGTGCATGAAGATCAGTTTAGTTCAGGCAATGCCATGAAGTTCAGTTGAGTTCAGTTCAGTTTAGTATGATGAAGCTCAGTTAAATGCAGTTGAGTTTGTTTATGAGTTCCATTCAGTATCTACTGTTTGTGCAACACAGGACAGTAGAGTCAGCTGAAACCAGAGAATAAAAAGGAGACAGATTAGAACCAATTGCCAGAGTTAGTTTGAAGCCAACCAAAGCAATTCAGTTAGAAGCAGAGAGAAGCCAGATTGAATCTGTCAGTTTGTAAATGGTATTTGAGCCAGAATGACTGAGGCAAACCATCCAGCCAGAGTTCAGACAAAACTAGGAAAGGTAGCTTATTCAGCAGTAATCTTCCAAAATGACAATTACATTAGACAAATAAAAGCAACTTGTGTTGTGTGTGTGTGTGTGTGTGTGTGTGTGTGTGTGTGTGAGTGGTGTATATCTTATCCTGTCAGAGTTATTGCCTAATAGTTGGTGAGAACATGGTTGACATATGAGGTGCTCTCACTAGTACCAAGAGCTTATTTACACATAAAAGTAATGACCCATGGCTCAAGACTGGTTGCAAATCTCCCAAGATTAGAATGATCTAATATAGTAATGTGTGAGAACATATGACTAGTTTTCTGTTCTTCAAAATTCCAAGCCTCAGTTGAATCATATATCATAAAAGGAATTCAATAATAGAAATATCAGTCTTTGGATTTGTGTTGTGGGGCATACTTTCTGTTGTTCACTTGAAAACTTTCATAATTCAGTAATATAAAAGTCTTTCTAATTATTTAGTTATCTTTGGCCTTGTGTCTGTATATACACAAAGTTACTCTAGATTGGAAGAAAACATGTAGCATGACAAATTTTCATTTTTATTTATTGTTCATTTGTCTCAAAATATATTGAATAAGCATATTGTTTTGCTAGGAAGGGAAGGAAAAATATGAGCATGTTATTACTCCATATGCTTGAAGTTGTTACAGTCAATATAAGAAAGATAGGTAAGGAATAAAGGTGTCAGAGATGCATATGATGCTACCAAGTTTATCTATCCTGATCTGGGAACATAACTGCAAAAGTGCTTGGTGAGAGCTGTGGAAACAACTCATGGAAATACCAACTTGAAAAAGATACCAGATGCAATAAAGATTAGAATTTCTCATGCCATGTTATAGGAGCCCCATGGGAGCTAGTGTTTTTACTGGAAGAGGGACAGATGATTGAGAATTGGCTTCAGAGAATTGGAACATATAACACAAATTTAGGTTAAAAACAAGAAATGAAATACATTTGGTATATTCTGAGTAGAAATAAAAACTTCTTACTGAAAGTTTGGTACCATCATTCTGACTAAATTGTTGAGCACTGATAAGGATCTTTAAATAAAAAGAAAACACTACTATAAAGAAAGTTTAGTATCTCTTAAGTCCCCCTCATGGAACGAGCACCAGCCTACATGGTATAAAGATATAAAAAGGTGGACTATACTCTTTTTCAATTCAATAGATATATAGACAACAAATAAAGTATGAAGTATAAATTTAATATTATTATCAACTCTATTGTAGATACTTTAGAATATCCCATTTCCAATTTTCTGGTTTAGAAGTTAATAATTATTATCCACTATATAAAATAAAAATGAAGTATATTATTATCCTATAGGATGGCATATTTCACCTACACACATATAAATATACATACATCATACATTCATACATACGTACACACATATACACATACATATGCATGCATTAAGAAGTGATATCTGGACTAATAATACCAGAAGATAAATAAAATATTGCATGTGGCATTTCAAAAAGAATGCTCAGTTAGACTAGTGAAAAAGGAATTCTTCAGTTGTCTGGATTTGCTTATCACAAGAACTTCTTTTTGAGAAACAAATATTAATAGAAAAGACATACGATATGGATCAAATACTTAAAGGAGACTATAGAAAAGAGAATGGTTGTGGGGTGAGGAAGAATAGGCTTACCCTGTGAATGAACTATGCCTTTAGCCTTGTTAGCTACCAGAGTCACCTTTGCTTTCTTTCTCACATTGTTATTGAACTGCAACAAATCAAATCTGTCTGATAGTCTTGTTTGACAGGAGCCATACATAACTGCTAGGAGGTCTGGCTGCAGCTGCTGTTCCTCGGGAGCACACAGTTGTGCTGCGTCATTTGAATTTGTGCTTCAGTGAAACTTTAAAACCTTTTTCTGCATAACCTGATTAAAGTCATGTGTCCCGTCTGTTCAATTGACTGCTGATGCTGAAGAATCCCACAGATCACCAATATTCACTCGAGCAGAAATATATTTTTATGAAAGCAATACTTGTAAAATTAAACATTTGTAACAGCCTTCACTTTGTCAGCCCTGAAGCATTTTATAAACAATATCCAACCACTGCTATCTACTTGTTTTGACTTCAAAATATTCTGTCAATCAAAATAAAAGTCTTTAAAAATCTTCTACTTACTGAATTACACTCTTGATATTTCCTTATTATGTTCCTACTCTGTCCGTATCTTCTCCCTAATCTTCTGATATAAAGTCTAGTTTTCATTTAAATTTTGTGTATAACTTTCCCAGTATATATTATCAATTAGAGTTGAAAAATTCTTTAAGGAAATCAGTATATCTGTTGCTTTGGATACATTTTTAGAAATGTTTCAGTGCTACATTTCCATGACCAAAACAAAATACCCAAGATAAACAGCTTATATAATGAAAAGCTTATTTTACTCAATCCATAATTTCATTCTTGAGTCATCTGGTTTTTCTTGCTTGTGGGTCCGTGTGAATGAGGGAATTATATTGTAATAATGTCAGCAGTGCACTGTGCATGAGAACTGTGTACTTCATGGCAACGATGGAACAAAAAATATAATTGACCAAGGATGCCAGTATCTCCTTCAAAACCAAACCACAATATCGTTTCATTAGATCACACTTTTAAAAATTACTTTATTTATTTATTTATTTACATCCTAAAAATTGCCACCTTTTATGCACCCTCCAGTTCTTTACACATACTCCTGCCTCTGAGAGGGTACTCTTCCACTTGCCCACCTACCCCTACCTCACCCCCACCAGCATCCTCTTTCCCCTGGGCATCAGGTTTCCACAGGAATAAGTGCAGCCTCTCCCACTGAGACCATACAAGGCATTTTTCTGCTACATGTGTACCTGAGGCCATGCACCAGCCCATGGATACTCCTTGTTTAGTGACTTAGTCTCTGAGAGATCTGATTACAGAACAGTGTTGTTCTTCCTAAGGAGTTACAATCCCCTTCTTCTTCATAAATCCTTCTTCTAATTCTTCCATATTGGTTCCCCGACCACAATCCAATGGTTAGCTGTAAGTATTTGCATTTGTCTCAGTCAGTTTCTGGCAGAGCCTCTCAGAGGACAAACATGCCCTGCTCCTGTCTGCACGTAAAATAATAGTGTCGGATTCTGGGTATGACATTATCCGAAGTGCCCAACAGTGGGGAGATGAAACTGGAAGTGACCACCTCCAGTAGATAGACATGGACCATAACTGATGCATGGGACCACCAACCCATTTCAAAAATTTTAACTCAGAATTGTTCCTGTCTAAAGGAAATGCATAGACAAAACTGGACCAAGAAACTGAAAAAAGACCACCCAGTGACTAGCCAAACTTGGGATCTATCCCATAAATGTAAACCACACTTTTATTTTTTAATACAAGGCAATAACAAACAGTTGATTTTATTAAGAAGTGTTATTAGTGCTTACTTCTTAGAATTTATTTTTGTCATTTATTTATTTATTTTACTCTCCAGATTTTATGCCCTGCCCCGGGCCACCCCCAACTATTCCACATCCCATACCTCTTTCCCACCCCTCTGTCACCATGAGGAAATCCCACCCACCAACCTCCACCCAACCAGAACTCTACATTCCCTGGTGCCTCCAGTCTCTTGAGGGTTAGGTGCATCTTCTCTGACTGAAGCCAGACCCGGTCACCCTCCTCCTTAGCTTCTTCCAGCCTTTCCCTAATTAAACTACAGGGATCAGCAGCTACAGTCCATTGGTTGGATGCAAATATCTGTATCTGACTCTTTCAGCTGCTTATTTGGGTCTTCTGGAGTAACCTCATGATGGGTCCCTTTTTGTGAGCGCTACATAGCCTCAATAATTGTGTCAGGTCTTGGGACCTCCCTTAAGCTCGATCCTACTTTGGGCCTGTTACTGGACCTTATTATTCTCAGGCTCCTCTCCATTTCCATCCCTGCAGTTCTTTCAGACAGAAACAATTATGGGTCAGTGTTTGACTGTGAGATGGCAACCCCTATCGCTCACTTGATGCCCTGTCTTCCTGCTGGAGGTGGGCTCTATGTGTTCCCTCTCCTTGTTGTCAGGCTTTCATCTAAGGTCTCTCCCTTGAGTCCTGAGAGTCTCTCACTTCCCTGGTCTCTGGTGCATTCTGGATGGTCCCTCAACCTCGTACCTCCCTAGGTTGCCTGTTTCCATTCTTTCTGCTGGACCTCAGGGCTTCAGTCCTTTTCCCTCACTCCAATACCAGATCAGGTTCCACTCTGACCCTCCCAACCCCCCTAACTACTTTCCCACCCATGTCCCTTCCTCCCTCCACACTTGTGATTACTTTCTTCTCCCTCCCAAGTGGGACTGAGGCACCCTAACTTGGGCCCTTCAGCTTATTGACATTTTGAGTTCTGTAGAGTATATTTTGGGTAGATCTCACTAATTTTTTTTTCTTTTTTCCTTTTATTGGATTTTTTTTTTCATTTCAGATGTTATCCTCTTTTCCATTTCTCCCACCCCCAGAAAAACCTTATCCTGTCAACCTTCCTGGTACTTCTATGAGGATGTGATCCCACCCATCCACCATCCACCCTCTCCCTCTGTCCGCCCTCAAATTTCCCCACACTGGGATATCCAGCCTACAAGGACCATGGACCTCCTCTCCCACCAATGCCCCACAAGGCCATCCTCCCCTACATATACAGTTGGAGCCATGAGTCCCTCCCTATGTGCTCTCAGGCTGCTTGTTTAGACCCTGGGAGCTCTGTTTTTTATTACTGCTTTCCCCATGGGGCCCACAAATCCTTTCAGCTCCTTCAGTCTTCTCTCTACCTCCTCCACTGGGAACCCCATGATCAATTCAATGGTTAGCTACTAGGCTCCGCTCTTGGCAGAACTTCTCAGGAGACAGGTATATCAGGCTCACTTCTTAGTAAAATACCAATGCCTCCTAGCAACCAACAGAAATGCTGACTAAGATTTTGGAAGGCCTTAAAATCCTTCCTAAGCATTAGCTTAGCAATTAGCATACCTCCTTATGTTCCTTGCATTTTATATTGGAGAACCAAAATTAACAGAAGTAATGGTTCAGGCACTAATTTTCCTTCCATTTTACAATTCTCCTTATTGAATTCATTCTAGCAGAATCTAAGCCTATAGATCTCCGGTATGTCTATTATGTGCTATCATCTACTAAATTATTCTTTTTTTAATGTAATAATTTTAAAAATTTTATTTACTTATTTTATATGAGTACACTGTTACTCTCTTCAGACAACCAGAAGAGGGCATCAGATCCATTACAGATGGTTTTGAGCCACCATGTGGTTGCTGGGAATTGAACTCAGGACCTCTAAACTGCTGCTGAGCCGTCTCTCCAGCCCCTAAAGTATTCTTTATATAGTGAACAATTTCTCATTTTGAAAAAGAGCAAATATTCAGATTCTTTCTATCACTTTAAAAATCTCATCGAATTATTTTTCCAGGTGAAAAAGAGTGCTGTCTGATTGTGAAATAACCTATCTCTGAATAGTATTTTGAAATCCTGGCATCCAAACATTATTACTTAGATCAGAAGTGCTTTTTGGCCTAAAAGAGTACTTTTGTTCTGTAATGCTTAATTTTTTCAAGATTGAAATAACCTGAAGTGTCTTATTTTTCATCCATTTTTTAAGTTCTCGCATTAGAAGATTATTTTAGAAGAGAAATATCCAAGCCTTCTTTAGAAGAAACAAATATTTAGAGAAGTTATACTTTTAAATAAAATAACACAAGAAATACTAAACTAGTGAGATAGGCAAATTTTACATCTATGGTATCATGAGTACTTGAACACCAGTATAGAAGTAATATCTAAGGGCTTGCATTCAGGATGGTTTGGGAGAATAAATAGATGATGTCTGGAAGAGAGCAATTAGTTTTTTAAAAATAGTTTCTTCTGAAGATAGAAGGAGAGTGCACTGCAGTATAATTCCCACAGTAGTGATCAGAGAAACTGCACCTCCAAGGATTTGCAGTAACTTCGACTGAATTAAATACAAGTCATTAATTGGGTAAATGATAATCATTTCATTTTCCTAAGCTGAAATGGAAAAGATAAAGCTTGCTAAAAATGATGACATGTGATCATTTATGACATTGGCTGAAATCAAAGGAACTGTATTGTAATATGGGAAGAGACCTATTTAAAAATAATATTCTGACTTCAATGTATAATTTAACTTTTAATTTTTTATCATAAGGCAGATTGATTATTAAGTGGGACTCACATTTCTTAATCCTGCATTTATTTATGTTTTATACTTTATTTTACCTTTCTCTTATTATATGTTTATTACATTAAAACCGTAAGTCATTTCACATGAGAAAATTTAATAGTTCCCTATTCAAAATAATTTTAGAGTGGCGTCCTGCATTTGATACAGTGTGTGTCTCTGAGGAATTAATTATAACTGGAAAATGACTATACGCCGTTAAGCTGAGTCTGTGTCAGAGGGTTTTCTTCTTCAGTTCAAATGTTTGACAGTGTGTCTTGTTCTTCTTTAACTGTGGATGTCTTGATGTTTTAATTGAAATTTCATTAATTGAGGCTTCATTATTTGTTAGACTGCTTTCTTCTTTTGTCAAGCATTTTATAAGTACTTATTTTAACTGATGTATGAAATATAAAATGTAAAATTTATACCTATTAATGGCTCAAAGTATTGTTTATGTTACATTATATGATGTTTAAACCATGTTAAGATATACTAACTAAAAATATAGATTATTTCTTTTGATTTCCAGAATCTCTGAATGGCTATTTTGTAGTAAACAATGAAATGCTACACAAGGGATGACAATGGATGCAGACTCCAACAGTCTTATTGAATTTTTATTTTGTTCATTATTTTTAGATGATTTAATATTATGAATCATCTGGATTTAAAATTTGCATTAAAAATCTATAAAAGGATCTTCTATAGGGTATATGGCTATAATCCTAGCTCTTGGTAGGATGAGGCATGGAGGATTAAAATAAAATATTGCTTCCATAGGCTACATACAAAGATGCATGCTCAAGAACACACTCTAATTTTTGTTAAATCCATGCCAACACTGATAATAAAGTTGTGACAATATATATAGCAAAAATATTAAAATTTTATAAAATGGAAAAATAATCCAAATGCAGCTAATGTTTTAACTAGTTATCTCTGGGAGGTATTAGAAACATTAGCTTCATAAATGCTTCAAAAGTGTAAAAATCTCGTAATTCTAAAGACTGCATAGATTATTTTTCTTGTCATATTTAACATTATGTTTAAAGTTTAAGCTTACTTTAGAAGTTAAAAGCAAAAGCACGCAATCCTCTAGCTCTTTAAAGCTGTACAGCCCACTTCCCTTTTCCATCAAATGTTGGATGCTCTCTGGTAAATTTTGCTGTTCCTCCAGGAGAGTAGGCTACAAGAATAACCTCTTTTTCTACTTTTATAATCAACCTTGCTAACTCTGTTCAAAGAGATGAGCAGGACAGGTGCAAGACATATGTGTTGGGATAAGCTCCTACCGCAATACACTGGATGTATGCAATCTTGTGAGCTTTGCCTTTATAAACCTGGGCTCATATGACTAGAGTATGCATTTTGAGAGCATATTCAGTTACAGTCTGAAACTAACAAATTCTGGTGCCAATATCAGAATGAATGCCTCTTTTTTAAAACTATTATTCATTGTGGACTGTGTATATCTTAACAACCATAGACCCATAGCACCTTAGATTCTTCGTATATAATCTCAAATAAGTAAAAACACTCAAATATTCTTTCTACTGCATTTGGAATTTATAAATAATTTATACATATATGCATACATAAAAGTAATTGGACAGTTTTTACACATTTATGATAATCAAATAACATTTCTTTGCTTTTAAGAGAAATTATTTTTCCTTGAACACAATGTTTTGATGATTAACTCTCCAACAGTGCTAGCTCATTAATTCATTGCTGTGTGATGATCTCATTTATGAGTTTGTCTTATTTATATTTCAATTTCTTTTCAAAATTGTGCTCATGCAGCCATGACCACAACTGTCCTTTCTGAGCAATCATAATTCTATTTAAATATCAACAACAAATTTCTAGACTGAGTTCTCAATCATAAATTCTTCTTGCACTGAAATAATTTATTTCCCCTATTTTGTCTTAGAATTTTCATGTGTGGTAGAATCACGTGTAATATAGTCAATAATTTACTTCAGTAGCAAAAGTTAATAATAGTAGTTTAAAGCTATTAAGAGAAACCATGGTTATTATTTTACATTAATTTACCTTATAATAGTTTTTATTTCTTTGGACTTCAATGATTTAAATTTGTTTTCTTTTCAATTTGAAGTACTTCATTAAAATGACTTAAGTCAGATGCTTGTAATGAATTATTTTGCATATCTGTTTATAATATCAGTAAAATCTGGAATTGCCTTTTTAGGTAGAAAGAGTTGATGGCATTTGAAACAGATATTTTATGTTTGCTGGTTCCAGACTTCTTGTTACAAATTTTTGTTTCTGTCTAATGTGTTTAAATTTGATAATTAGTGGTTCCAAATAAGTACAATGTTCCTTTCCATGAATTCAGTTTATTTTTTTTTCTTTTTTCTGGGATATAATAGGGTATGTTTGAGACAGGCCTTACATATAACATTGATTTGTTTGAATTTCACTTTATAGTGACCAGGCTGGACATGAACTTTCAGAGATCAACTTGTCCCTGTCTCCCAAATGCTGGGATTAAAGGCATGTGCCACTATACCCAGCATAGCTTAAATTTTTAATCCTTCATTTTTAATATAAACATTACTTTGGAGAAATTTTAATCCAACAATTGGCTGCTCTGGCACCGTGATCACATCCAAAGATATTTTAGGTCAGTGTGATCCTGATGGAATGCAAGTACACTCTGGATTACAGAATGATCTGGCTGGAATACAACATGTACTTTGTACACATTTTTCATAACGTTCTAAATTCATATTACATCCCAATTGAATCCCCTCACTAGTCTTTCCTCTCTGTCCTGGCCTTGCATATCCTCCTCTCATTACAGTCTTCTCTTTTCAGAGAAGGGGAAGACTGCCCTGGGTAACCACTCCACATAGAACATCTAGTCCTAGAAGGATAAGTGCCTCCTTTCCCACTGAGGCCCAACCAGGCAGTCTAGGTATGGCAAGGGAATCCAACAGCAGGGCACAAAATCAGAGACAACGTGCATTCTAATGTTAGAGGGCCCATGTGAGTACTAGACTTTTTATCAGCTACAAATGTGGGTGATGTGGGGGGCTAGTTCTATCCACTGTATGCTCTTTGGTTGGTAGTTCTATCTCTATGAGCCCCTACAGGCCCAGGGTAATTAACTATGTCTGTTATTTGTGGCATCCTCAACCCCTCTGGATCACTAAACTTTATCCCCAATTCTTCCACAAAACACTTTAAGATGCATTGGGATGCTTCTTGGTCTCTGCATCTGTTTCCAATGGTACCGAATGCAGCCACTCAGGAGACAGTTGATGTATGCTAGCTTCATGTATGCAAGCATAGCAAGTATCATTAATAATGTCAGGCCTGGCTCTCTCCCATGTGATGGGTCTGAATTGGGCCAATAGTTAATTGGCTATTCCCTAGCTCTCTGTTCTGTCTTTATTCCTGTACATCTTATATGGGAAGAAGAGAGAGAGGAGAGAACAAAGAGAGAGAGAGGAGAGACAGAGACAGAGAGACAAACAGAGAGAGACAGAGCAGAGAGAGAGACAGAGACACAAAGACAGACACACAGAGAGAAGTGGTCGTGATGCTGTGTCTGTGAGTTTCGCCAGTACAGATTTAAAAATCTGTTGAAGAGTGAGAACAAACCAGGAAAGGTAAAGATAGAACAAACCACAAAATGAGATGAGCCAGAATATTAGAGCACATTGACAAAATTATTATGAAGCCAAGAAAATCAGTTCTGCCAGAAGCCAAGAGAAGTTGGATTTAATCAGTTAGCTAGAAGACTAGAAGCATCAGGCCTAGGCCTAAAATAACAGAGAAAGAATCACTCTGGTTTTTGTCCAAGCCATTTATTTGCACAGCTTGGGTTTGGCTCTCATTTCATCCTTTCATCTAAGAAAATCAAAGTGGAATTTACACATTACAATGTATGTATGAATGTAGGTTACGTGACAGATAAAACTTACAAAATAAACTTTAGAAAAAGTTAACTTGAAAAAGTAGTCATAAGACAATTGGAGTCATAACTGGCCTGTTTTTAATTAACTGCATAGGACAGGCACATCAAAATATTAAATATTGTTTTAGTTGTAGCATATCAAAAGTGTAACAGGAAAATAAATATGGCACAGCAAATTAAAACATCACAAGGTATTGTAACAGATGCCTTTAACCCATCTCTATGATTTCAAGTCCATTCTTTTCTCCACAACAAGTTCCACAACAGCTAGGATTACACAATGAGAATATGTCTCAGAAGCAACTAAATAATCAGAGACAAACACAAAAATTATAGAGCTAAGTAAGTCTTAAAACATGAGAATCCATAGCCATGAAATAAAAACCCAAGATGGGTAACTAGTCATGCTCAAAACCTAGGAGGGTTTACAAGCGAAATTACTTTTGCTAGATTTAAAATTGTAGCTTAAGGGACTACTTCAGATAAGACTAGAGAATATCCAACAAATTAAATTAATAGATATGTTTTCTTATACATCCCAGATAAATCTTGGGAATCAAAAGCATGAGATGTCTATATTTAGTAATTGCATCAGAATACAAATTTGAAAAAATATAACTATTTCATGGACAGATTTTCAGTGATGCAACAACCTTATCTTCTTTGCTTGTTTTATTGTAACATTTGTTAGTTTTACTGTAACTAAAATATTGTTTAGCCTTAAAAGGGTGGATCAGCAGTTATTTCAACTTATTGCTTGTAAAAGTATATTTTATTCACCTGATGCAATTGTCATCTTGGTGACTTCCTGCTGAATAAGTTCATCCTTTCTACCTCTTTCTGAACTCAGGCTGGCTGGTTCAACTCACATATTCTGGCTCAAAACTCTTCTCCAACTGAGTTGCTCTCCTTACCCTCATACTAACTCTGGAAATTTGTTCTAATCTTATGACTTCTTATTCTCTGGCTTCAACTACCTCTGTGACCTGCACTAAACTGCAGGAACTCAGAAATGAACTCAGATTCCTTGTACTGCACTCACTGCATGGACTACCAACTGACTCAACTCCTAACTCACTGACTGAACTGAATTGAACACCTCCTCTCTCCCTGTGCTGCTCGAAAGTAGCTCTTCTTCTGAGAATTGGGCACATTCAACTCTCATTCTGTCAAATATTTCTCTGATTTATTACTTTGTCTGTCCTTCAATTAGATACTATTGTTTGGGATCAAAAGTGTGTACTAAAGAATTCCAGCCGGATGGATTAAATGTGTGTATTAAGGGTGTGTCTGCATTCTATACAGAACACACAGATCTAGAAAGTCTTTGGATATGATTAGAGCACTCATCTTGCTGGATTAAAATTCTTCTACAATTGCTAATAAAGAATACTGAAATTTGATTCATAGAAATCATATTTGGAAGCTACACTCATTCTTATCTTCACTCTAGATTTTTTTTTTTCTTGCCTTTATGGGCAATTGAACTATATGACATGCTCACACATTTATACCCATCCAAACACATAACTTAAAATAAAAACAAATCTTTAAAAATGAATATTTTATTTTACATACAGATATGTAAATGTCATATAAAAATATTTTGTAGTCTTTATTATCAGCACAACCTAACAGGAAAAATCCCATTATCAAGTTATAAGAAATAATATGGAAAAATATTTATTTAAAAGTTTAAAGTTTGGCTATAAGGTACTAAAATTTTAGTGTGAAATTAGGTGTGTTTAAAAATTATCATTCACCAATTAATTGATTCTAGAATTGGTGTATTTAAGATACAAACTTTTAGTGAAAATATAAAGGATATTGAAGAGCTATGTATTTTGCTCAGCCATTTTACTACCTGATGCTGATGTTTTTTTTTTTTTTTTTTTTTTTTGAGTGCCAAATGTAAGTGGTAGGTTGACTGGAAGAGACTGTGTGAGTTCATGTCCAGCAGTAAAGTATGATATGAATAAACACAAAAATGAGAAACTTATTGATAAAATGCTGGGCAATGGCTACAACTTGAGATTATATTAAGAGGAAGACTTGAAAGTAATATTGTTCTAATCATATTTAATATTTATTTAATCATAGTTAAGGATTAATTGGAAGTGTTACCTTTTAGCATAATCTATGGTTGGTATAATTTTATTGTCCATATCTCTCTTAATCAAATCTTAAGACAATTAAAATATCTGCTTAAGACATTAGGTAAAGATTATACTTACCTGTTTAAATTATAGTATTGACTATCATCCCTCAGATTGACATAGTTTTAAAACATTGAAAAAGTATAAGTGGCATCAGAGACAAGCATCCTATGAAAACATCCGTAGCAGTGTAGACTTTAAATTCTTGGTGTATTAAGAAAGGTAAAATGGCTGGTATTTATTTTCTTCTTAGAAATTGTATGCTTTTATAATTAAAATCCTCTGATGATAGAATTTCACATCACCTTATATTAAAATAAACTATATGAAAATCTTTATAATACAAAATACAGTCACATTTCTATTTTCTAAGTATACTCTAATGGCAACCTAAGACATATTCATTTAATTAAAATATTAAAGAAAGCACTATGAACTTTAATAAAAAAATCTGTTTTTATGTAAAATGTATTCTACTCATTTGGCTTTTCTTTTCAATTCTAAAAAGAACATTGAGTTACATTAAACAAAATGTTTGTGTTATATTAAAATAATTTACAAAACCAAAGTATACACAACAATCACTACAAATTTTTTTTTTTTTTTTTTGTATATTTTATCACATTTGATGGGTTTCAAAAACATAGAGAAGAGTACTTTGGGTATGGCCTCTGTAAAAATAGACTGCATGCATTGACCAAAATTGAACTGGTAAATTTCAATTAAGTTTCTATTTTAATCTGTTCAAAACCATAATGGAGTGATGCTTTGTATATTTTGTTCTCATCTCCTACATGTCATAATTCTATGCATCAAGATTTCACACTTTTCAGTCAACTTCATTTAAAAGATTGCATAATGGATAAAGGGAGATTATTGAGTTGTTAAAAGTGTTTGCCTCATGATCCTGGTGAACTGAGCTTGATCTTTAGACCCATGAGAAAAAAATAATAATTGAATTGGATCATGAAAATCATGCTATGACTTCAAAATTTATGTTAATTTTAAAGATATGAAACACCTGACATGATGCTTATGAGGGAAACATTCATTTCTTAAAAATAATTTTTGAATAAAGCATGGAAAAAAGGGAGAAAACAAAAATAATCATCTCTCAAAAAATTAGGTAGGTAAAGAAGGGACATTTCTCAACACGTTAAATGACAGTATATATTGAGGTTAGAAGCATCACCAGCTTGCAATCCACCAGCAATGGGAATGCAAACTGGTACAACCACTCTGGAAATCAATCTGGAGGTTCCTCAGAAAATTGGATAGAGATCTACCTGAAAACCAGCAAGACCACTCTTGGGAATATACCCAAAAGATACCCCACCATGCCACAGAGGCACATGTTCCACTATGTTCATAATGGCCTTGATAACGATAGCCAGAAGCTGGAAACAATCCAGATGTCAGATGACAGAAGAATGGATACAGAAAATGTGGTTCATTTACACAGTTGAATACTACTTAGCTATTAAGAATAAGGACATCCTGAGTTTTGCAGGCAAATGGTTGGACCTAGAAAATATCATCCTAAATGAGGTTACTCAGACCCAAAAACATATACATGGTATGTACTCACCAATAAGTGGATATTAGTCAAAAAAAAAAAAAAAAAAAAAGGACAGAATAACCAAGATACAGTCCTCAGAACTCAGAAAGATTAACAAGCTGAAGGGCCCAAGTAAGATCACCTCAGTCCCCACTTGGGAGGGAGAAGAATGCAATCACAAGGGGAGAGGGAGGGAGGGTCCCAAGATGGAAAAGGTATGGGAGTGGGTGGGAAGACTGGAACCTGATCTAATATTGGGTGAAGCCCTGAGAGCCATCAGAAAGAATGAAAACCGACAATCTAGGGAGGTAGGAGGTTGGGGAAACCCTCCAGTATGTACCAGACATCTAGCAAGTGAGAGACTCTCAGGACTCAAAGGGAGGAAATTTAGATAAGTGGCCTACAATGGGGAGAGGGAACTTGTAGGATCTACCTCCAACAGAAAGACAGGGCACCAAGTGAGGGATGATGGGTTTTCCATCCCACAGTCAAAATTCTGACCCTAATTGCTTCTGTCTGAAAGAACTGCAGGAATGGAAATAGAGAGGAACCTGAATGAAAAGGAGGTCCAGTGACAGACCCAAAGTGGTATTCAGCTCAAGGGGAGTCTGCAAGGCCTCACTCAAGTCTATAGAACATCACCAAAGGGACCTATCATGACTGCCCTCAGGAAGACTCATCAAGCAGCTAAAAGAGTCAGGTGCAGATATTTACAGTCACATGACAGAAGCTGCTGACTCTGTAGTAGAATTAGGGACAAGCTGGAAGAAACTGAGGAGGAAGGCTGGCTACCCTTTAGAAGGACCAGCAGTCTCAATTAACCTGGACCCCCAGATCTCTCAAACACTGGACCACCAACCAGGCAGCATACAACAGCTATATGAGGCTCCTAGAACATATACAGGAGAGGAATTCTGGGTCTGGGTTCAGTCAAAGAAAATGCACCTATACCTAAGAGACTGGAGGTCCCAGTGTATGGGGAGGTCTGGTTGGCTGGGGCTGGGGGTGGGAATACCTCCTGGAGACAGGGGGAAGGGGAGCAGGTATGGGATGTGGAAAATTTGAAGTGGGGACTGGAATGGCAATAAAATCTGAAGTGTAAAAAATGATTAAATTAAAAGAAGGAATATATAAATGAAATAGAAGTAATATCACTGTCAGATTCAGCTTTGCAGTAAGGGACATGTACTCAAAAAAGAAAGAAAGAAAAACAATAACCAACAAACAAACAAAGCCCCATTCCAAAACATAAAGCAAAAATTGGACAGAGAACAAATGTCTGTTTTCTTCATTTGTTTTCATCAGATAATTAGGAAAGAAATAAAATGAACCAAAATAAATGAAATTGCCTCTGCTTGCTGTTGTCATGATTATATGTAGATAGAAAAAAAAGTAAAGGTAATGCACTGAAAACATCTTAAATTAATACATGGCTCCTAATGACACATTTATAACTGTATGTCAGTATATTTCACAACAGTAAACTGAGAAGTCCCTATTTGAAGTATATATAGTATATTCTACTATATCTACTATAGGCAGAAGTATAGTATATAGTATAATCACCTATATCCACACAGTCACATAGACAAAGACACAGACTCACAGACACATAGACACACACACACACTTGCATGCATGCATTGCCATAAAAATAGACATAGATCCATAATCATACATTTTTTAGAGGTTAAAATGTTATTTTGATATGTCTAAAGGCTGATGCTAATATATTTTGGCAAGTGACTTTATATTGGTTGTGCTCAGAAGTTCGTAAGTCAGCAATGGTATGAAAGACAGAAAAAGGAGACATCAATATGCCCTAATTGATTATTGACTGCCAGAGAGAAAATAGAAAAGTAATCATGCATTTAGGACCATATTTTTTTTTTATTTTGCAGTTTTTGCCTATTTCCTTCAGTTGTGTACTTATTGTGCTATATTTGAGATCAATGTGCCATATTTGAGATCAATGAGTGTAAGTAACTGTGAAGGAAATCAGATCTCAGTTCTGACTTAAAAGCATATGTATAACATTGCATTTCCTAATCTAGCACTCTGTTCTTCTCTGCTCTTTCCAAAAAACGGTCACCTCTCACTATTTACAATGTAGTAGAAACCTTTGATCAAAACATATGTTACTAAGTTGTAAATATTTGTTGTTTTGACTTACTGACTTTACAATAAAATCCTTATCAAATAAGCAAAGGCTCTTTTTTAGCCCCTTCAAACATATCAGAACTAAAGAACTAAATACTAGCATACATTCCAGCATGAACCTACTTTATCTCAGAGCCTACTAAACACATATGTAAACTTATATGTGTGCAAATTTTATTTGTCATGATATATCACTTGTTCTTCTTTTCACAATTTAGTTCTATATAGTTAAAATTATTTTTTTTAATAAAAAATGATTTGTATATTGTTCAGAATACATTTAAAACAAAGATCGGGTGATGTGTCTGTCAATTCAGGACCCAGGTTGAGGGAGGAGCCACCATCTGGAACACAAAAGGTAGAACTTTCAGTCACATCTCATATGTTGTCATCTCCACCTCAAGGAATAGAAAGCACAATTCATCTACATATCCAGAAGGTGTTGGACCCAAAGATCCAAAACCAGGGGACCGCTCCCACAAAACACTCACGGACAGGGAATTTGCTGCAAAAACATGAGGTTTAATGATAATCAGTGAACTGGGCTCCCTCGCACGCAGGCAAGAGGAACCCCAAATTAAAGCTAAGAGCAGTTTTTATACAGTTTAAGGGGTGGACTAGAGAAACAGTGACTAGGCACAATATGATTAGCAGAACAGTGTGACTTTTAACTGATTGGTCTTTGGGAAATGGATGGCAAGGACCTCCCTTGTCTGTGAATGGCAAGGGTTGATCATCCTGTGGACTGTGTCTATGTGCTCTGGGCCTTCCCTAGCCACAGGTCTGAGGAATGTTAATCAGCCTCTCCCTTCTTCCACTGAATGTTAGTCCAGCAAGTGTCCTCTGACTAAGGAATGTACTCCTCCCAGAACGTGTCCTGGGGCAATTAATTTTTAAGTTTAACCAAAACCTGAGATTCTTTCCATTTTAAGTTTAACCTGAGACCTGAAATTCCTACATTCACCCCTTTTTCTTGTGGCTGATTCCAATCTTGGAATCACAAGTCATCATCTTGGTATACAGCATGATGTTGTCTAAGCATAAGCGCTTGTATGGTATTAACACGATCTTAAATTAAGGTAGTAAATTAAGGGGAGTTAGGAGTTAAACCAAGACTCAAACTATATCCTTGCCATTGAATTTTTAACTATCTTTTTTCCACCCCCTGAATGGTCTCCCGTATGTATTTCTCAATTTTCTACACCCTTAAGTAACACAGAAAAGTAGCTGTTTTTATACACTGACGGTCCTGTTGTTGGCCTCTCTCATCTCAGGAGTGCACATGCACGGGGTTTTTGCAGGACACTTCTCAACTTTGGGTTTACATACCCCAAGCCCCACCCTCCAAGGTGCTTCTGGGACATGGCTTAGATTTGAAAGTCCCCTGTCCCCGACACTTAGGCAATTTCCACCGGTGTCTCTAGTGTGGGGACATCCCAGGAGTCAAGGCCTGCTCCTAACTTACAGAGATCAAAGACCAGGTTTGTCAGCCAACCACAAGGCAGGTGCCCTACTGCAGTGGATCAAGCCACATTTCAGTGACTAAGAGTACCCGCCAAGTCACCTAGGCAAGGTTGTGTAGGGTGTTGAGGCTCAGCACTGGTGAGAAGATCCTTGCAGAACAGCAGGTGATCTTGAGCTTTAAGGGGTTGCTACAGGTGTCTGGCTGTTCTCTAGATGGCATCAGGTGCAGGTGCTGGTCTGAGTTATGTGAAGTCAGGCAGTTACTCCATCTACTTCCATGGAGGCCTGGATGGTCAACAGCATCAGGAACAGCCTCTTTTACTTTGTTTACTCGTGTGGAACCTCTGGGGTACCTGCGTTATACAGATCACTAAGTGCAGACCATAGTTTTTGGTGTCTGATATGGAAAGCCTACAATTGAGCCATAATATCTTTGTTGCTTGAAAAGTCATTTTGGGGGGCGGGGGATGAGTCAAAAGCTGGGGACAAGGGAGATGGGGGTCCCACACAAGAGGGATATTCCGGGCTCAGAATAGGGACAGGACAAAGGACACCACTCAGCCAGTGCCAGTTTCTGAGGGCAATTTAGTTAAGGTCTCTTTTTAGGGTTCTGTTCATTCTCTCTACCTGCACTGAGCTGTAGGGACAGTACAAGCAATGGAGCTTCCAATTAGTCCCCAATATCTCTGACAATCCCTGACTTACCTTAGAAACAAAAGCAAGATCGTTATCTGATCCAATTACCTCGGACACTTGAAACCTCACGAAGATTTCTTCTAATATCTTCTTGGTTATCACAGTAGTTGTTTCCTGCTTGGTGGGGAAAGCCCCAATCCGTCTAGAGATAGTATCTATAAATACTAGAGGGTAATATATTTTTTTGGCTTAACTTCTGCAAAATTGGCCTCTCAATATACTCTAGCTGTTCCCCCCGCCCCCTAGGTATTTTTTTTTTCACTCTTGGCCTCATAAGCATTTGCTTGCTGGAATACCTTACACTGTTCTATTATCTCTCTGGTCCAAAACCTAAGGTATATTATACACCTTAGATCCCTTAACTGCTTGTATACGCTTATCTCTCAAGAGTCCATCTGTCATTTAGCCTAGTAAGTCTTTTGTTTGCTTTCTGGGGAGTATAGTTCTCCCTTCTTATGTGCACCATTGCCCTTTTTTCTCTAGGTAATAGTTGGTAGGGTGGCTAGCAATCTGAGTCCTTTCTTCTGTGTGTTTTAAGTGAGGCCATTCCTTAATCTAGTCCCAATCCCTAGTGGGTGTCTCTTGTCTCTTGTAGGCCCATAACCGGGATAAGCTCCTGCATAGCCAAATCTCGAGTCACTTGATCTGTCTGGTTATTGTCTCAGGCCACTGAGTCTCTTCCCTTCTGTTGTCCTGGGCAACAAACACTCACAGTTGCTGGCTTCATCAGAGCATCCAAGAGATCTAAGATTTCTTCTGATGTGAACAATCCTCTCTCTTGGTATATAGTTCTGTGGACATGGGCTGTGGCAAAGGCATAACTGCTGTCTGTGTAGATGTTAATTTTCTTGCCAGCACCAAGTTCCAAGGCTGCTTTCAGCGCAGACGAGCCCAGGGGTGGGGAGTAGAAGTTCAGCCCACATGACATTTGTGCCGTCCACCACAGCAGCACTAGCTTGTCTCTGACCAGCATGGAGAAAACTGCTCCTGTCTGTAAAGCAGGTTGCCTTGGCTCCTGGCAGGAGTCAGTAGGAGAAGTCTTTTCTCCACCCCATGGGTTCTCCTTTTGAGCCAGTTACTTGCATCCCATCACACAGGAAGTGTATCTGGTCCCCCATCCTGGGGAGTAAGTCTTGACCCAACAGAGGGTAGGGGCAGTCTGGGATGACCATAAATGAATGGGATACCCAGCTCATCTCTTGATCCACCATTTTTCGGTAGTCCATGAATACATTTTGTTATCAGTGGCTCTTGGAACCAAGATCCATGGGCTTGGAGGAGGACTAAGTGTTGAGTCCCTGTGTCCACTAAGAGTTGGGTGGGTCAATCCCTGTCTACCCCAATCGCTGTCTTCACTCAGAGCTAATACCTTTGCCATTTGGGGGTGGTTTTCTGAAGGCCTGGGATTTCCTGACCCTGGTTTCCATTTGTTAGGGCACTCTTGGCCTCAGCAGCTGGCTCCTATACTTGCAATGCACACACTGGTCCTTTTTCTCTTTTTCTGCTCTTTCTCTTTCTCTGTCTACCTGTTATTGTAGACATCTTCAGCAACCTACACTAAATCCTTTAACAACTTATCTTGCAGTCCCTCTAGTTTCTGAAGCTTTTTACTGATATCTAACAGCCTTGTCTAGAAAGGCCACAGTGTGTACTGACAGAATGTCTCTGTGAGCTATTCTAGACGGGCTGTGGGCAACTAATCTGATCCCTGCTTAACCTCACATACCTTGGTCAAAATTAGTGGGACCACATGTAGCCCCCTTGAGATCTGCCAATAAAATCTGGTGTAGGCTGTTAGGTGCCAGTTACCTTCTGCCACATGAAGGTCCCAGTCAAATCTAGTCAGAAGAACCCAGTGTTGACCATGGCCTGATCAATTGATGGTGCCCCCATGTCTGAGGAACATTCTTTCTTTCTAGTATCCTCTCTTGCTCTTTGGTCCTGACGAGTACTCCTGACAGCAGAACCTACAAAGGTCTTGGGGAAGAAAGGCTTTTTATCGGGGGGGGAGGGAGTGTTCCTCTACTAGATTAATCCAGGTACACATAGGGCACTTGGTCTGTGTACCCCGAGGGATCCTGGCCTAAAGACTCTTTCCTTTACTGCTTTGATCACCTGTATGAAGGTCCCTATGAGTGGCCACCTACTCGAAGGTGAAGGTGGGCCATTCGGAGAACAGGAGAGTAACTAACTTACCCTTTTTTACTAAAATAAGTATTTGCGTGAAAACAGAGGCCTGTTCTTTTGGCTCTCTGACTCAAGACAGCCTGTAACTTTTCACAGCAGGTGGCCTGCCTGCAAGAAATTGGTCTCAGAGGTTTCATGCTGGAGTCACGTGACTTGTCTCAGTGCTATTCACTCACTTTAAAGAAAATTAAAAAATATATATATATAACTATAACTCTCAGGTGAATAATCTTAAATTTCTAGTGAATTTTTTGGCTGAAATTGATGTGCCACCTGAAATGGTTGATAATTTTGAAAAGCCACTGCGCTACGTTGACCCCATGTTCTTGAACCAGAAGCAGCCAGTGACCAAAGTCCCTACAAGCATGACCCCAGGGTCTCCAGCCCAGTCACACACGCCAGGCTAAGCAGCTGTCGGACTGCCTGCCTCCACCTCTGCCTCCAGCCTCTGCCTCCGCTGACAGCAGCAAGCAGGAAGGGATAGAGTTTTCTTTTCTTGGAGGCCAACCTGCACAGCTGGCAGGTCAAGGGCACCACGCTAGGGGAGCCACAAGCTGTCGCCCACTGAGCACCGGCCAGGTGATGGTGCCCTCAGTGCACTGCCACCTGGAGAATACCCACGCTTGGTGGGTGGCTGCCTGAATCATGGTGGCTGCTCTCTAAAGGACCTGCCTCTCTGCTCTACAGTAGCTCTCTTGCACCTACTCTATCTCCTCCTCTGCTGGCAGACATGTGACCTCTTTTTTAAACTTTCTTTTAATAGTTAA
The DNA here is from genome assembly GCA_021653895.1 of Mastomys natalensis. Lineage (NCBI taxonomy): Eukaryota > Metazoa > Chordata > Mammalia > Rodentia > Muridae > Mastomys > Mastomys natalensis. The sequence continues at coordinate 546,221 of JAJTUV010001608.1, read as the reverse complement.
TTCGATGTTTAACACAGTAGATTCAGTCCAAAATAACACCAGTCAAAGTCCAAGAACACAGAGAATGACAACCAACACACAGACAATTTGCCAAGAAAACAGAGAAAGACAATACAGACAACTCACCCCTGTTACAGGTGCATAAACCAGGTTATATAGACAGTTCTCGCCCCTGCCATGGGCACAGAAACCAGGTTACACAGACAGTCAAGACATAGGAAAACTGCTAGTGGAAGAATCTGGTAACCAGGAGATTTGACCAGCTTATGGTGGACCAAATCTAACAGATTCCAAAGGAAGAGGGGTCCTCCCAACCCCCTCTAACACCATAAACAATGAACAACACAAACAGAATCAGACACGGACATCCAACAGAAGACTGCCACAAGAGAGCAACAGACGCTGCCCCAGGCAGCTTGCCAGATAGAAGAGGACCTTTTAACCAGGCGACTTGGCCAGATTACCCTCGGTCAAATCTAACAGATTTGATCCTACCGCCCAGAGGGACTCTGGAGGGTCCTCCAGTGTCCTGTGACCTGCGTGTGCTGGCATGCCTACCCCACCACCTGGTCACACCGAAGAGTTCCTTCCCAGAACTCCAAAACAGAAAGCTCTCTGTGGCTTGCCCAGTTCTCGCCCCTGCCATGGGCAGAAACGGGTTATACACTTCATAGACACAAATACAAAACAGAAAAACAGAAAACACACAAACCTGCTCGAGTGACCTCTGATCCCCAAGCCACGGGGTCTGAGAGAGCACACAAATCTCGGTTGGACCTCCAAATACTGGACCCAAAGATCCAAAACTGGGGACACGCTCCCACAGAAACACTCAAGGACAGGGGATTTGCTGCAAAAACATGAGGTTTAATGATAACCAGTGCACTGGGGCACACAGTGCCTTGCACACAGGCAAGAGGAACCTAAAATTTCTTTCTTAATCAACAAATACTTCTTCATTACATGTGTAAAAACACATTAGTTGTTGATGATAGAATAATTAAAAATGGATTAATCTGTATTTATAATCTATATTTAGGTATTGATATATAAACACAGTCACATAGACAAAGACATAGGCTCATGGATACACACACACATGTTCATGTTCATGATTCATGTTCATGATTTTCTAGTGATTCTCAATAATTATAAAGTAATTGTGTAAATATATCAAACACTAATGGAGATAACTTACAATGCACAACGAAATGACTTACCCATTTTTACACATGAAAATGATATTTTAGAAGTTAGAGTATAGCTTAGAACATCTTGGATTTAGTGTGTGAAATGCTTTGATTCAGTGTACAGCCCCAAAATTTCCAAAAAAGTAAAAATATATCTAGAAATAAACATGGCTTGAGATGTGATGATTGGAATAGCAAAATCAAGACATTACTAGTTAGGGAACTTAGCACTTCAAAGATTGAATAGAAATGTTAAACATTAGAGAAGTGGGAAGCAAGAATAGTGGGAAAGAATATAGTTGGAAGAGTATCACAGTTTTGAACTAAAGCTAAAAGGCAGAACAGAATTATGCAAGAGCTTGTAGATTGTGATAAAGCTGCTCTTTAAGCTTATGGGAAATATTTCCATATGTTCAAAGCAAATATGTTCTATGATCACATATAAATGTTTAAAACATAATTTGGGAAGTTGCATAGAGAACAGATGAATTGTGGATATGGAATAGCTAATGTGGGCAGACTGATTAGGAGTTTACTATCTAATTCAGGTAAAAATGATGATGAGTTGAACTAGAAGACTTTGAGAAGGAAGAAAGAGAGCAGCTGAAAGTAGTCTAAATAGAATCTCATGATTCATTTCATATTGGAGATAAGAGACAGTAAATTTCCTCTTATTTCACTTAGAAGGTTTACTATAAACTTATATATATAATCTGCATACACACATATATATGTGACACATATATATATCATACATATATACAGTAAGTTTAAAAGACCATAGCATTAAAAATATAGAATTGTTATTATTAAATTCATTTTAACCAAAAACTTAAATTATTTGTAACATGTTTCAAGAATTAAATTTGTTCTTTGACAATTTAATTCATGAAGTTATTTCCTCATATTTATAACTTTTGTTTTGTTTGGTGACCCACACATTTTAACCCAAGTTGTCTATGTTACTTTGGGCTTGACACTGTTCACTGGAGTCTGTTAGGCTCACTCTTTGAAACATATATGAACATAATTGTTTCTCTTCAAAATTCACCGGTATATAATAGTTTAACAAGAAAATGTAGAGTTTATGAGTCCCTCCATGATCCAGAATGAACAGTTGGTGAGCCTGGCATAATTCAATTACAGAGCAAGCAACTCCAGCTGCTATGATATCATGTTTGAAAATGGGTGCTCATGTCCTTAATAAAATATTTTACATCCATTTTTTCTGCCTTCCAGTGCTTAAATTAATTCTGTTCTTCTGTTATGCTTCCTAAACCTCATTTGGGAAGTTAAAAAAGAAGATCATTATTAAAAGTCATTACTTAATGGTCACTTATTTTCAGCACCCAGAGCAGCCATGTGTCCTTGTAATCAATATTACTACAAAGATAATCTTCTGTGATTAAGCTTGTGGGTAAATATATCTATAAATATAACTTAAATATGTACAATGCACTCAGGCACTGTGTGTATTTAGACAAAAATCAATAGTAGCTTCCCACCTACAATCTATGACCTCACAACTCATGAAATTTTGGTCAAGTTTACAGAACAAGCTATGTATTCTTTCTTAGGGAAAAAGAGTTGAATCTAAGAGCAGTTGCTTTCTCCAGTTGCATTTGTACCACTTCTTCAGCGGTGGGTACATCATATCTTACAGGATAGTGTAGTAGTTCAAAGACATCAAAGGTGAGTAAGACCATTAATATCTTTTCTATACTGCATAGCATCTTCTGGCAGTATGAAATGCAGTCGACAGGGAGAAATTGTCCTGCTTAATTCCACCTTCATATCTTTGAATCTTCCAACCACAGTATGTGATTTCTTCAAGAATGATTGTATAATTCTTGTGAGCAAGTATGAGGAATAGCAAGGGCCAACACTAATTTGTGATTCTTTAGGGCCATTAACCAAGACTCAAAAACTCATGAAAAGAATTTTCACAACTGGCATTAAAATATTTGTTTTGTATACAAGTTATAATTTCAAGAGAAACTTCAGCCAGTTATGGTGAATATCTTCCTTTAATTTCTATATTTTTAAATATATAATCTAATTGGTTTACAAAGTAGTAGTGTTCCCTATACGTTTCTTAAAAATCCACCATTTTTAAAAGTATTTCTTTTCAATTCTTCATCTTTCCAGTTTCTGTTTCTCTATTCTTTATTAGACATTTTTTTTAATTTTTTTAGATTTATTTACTTTACGTATATGAGTACACTGTCACTCTCTTCAGACACACCAGAAGAGGGCATCGGATGCCATTGTAGATGGTTGTGAGCCACCATGTGGTTGCTGGGAATTGAACTCAGGACCTCTGGAAGAGCAGTCAGTGCTCTTAACCTCTGAGCCATCTTTCCAGCCCTATTAGACATTTTTGTGTTATTATTATTTTAACTTTTTACTTATTCATTTTACATCCCACTCATTGACCCACTCCCAGTCACCTGGTCCCACAATCCTTCCCCCACTTCCTTCTCCTCTAAGTCGGTGCACACCTCCATATATCCCCACATCTAGCACTTCAAATCTCTGCTAGGCTAGGTACTTCCTCTCCCACGGAGGTCTGACAAGGCAGCCCAAGTAGAAGAACATATCCCACATACAAGCAACACCTTTTGGGACATTCCTCACTCCTGTTGATGATAATAGATGGGATTTATGAGACCCACCTTAAAAACATTTCTAGTCTCGGTTTATGATTATGTGCTATGCAGTTTATATATATATATATGTTAATAAATCTAAAGCAGAGTCTGTATTTAAAGTTAAGCCAATTGTTATGAAAATATTACAAACACTAGATTTATTCAACTAAGTATATTTTCTATATTTCTATGTAATTACAGATGAGTAGGTCTTTGATTTCTTTTAAAGGCTAATCATCTTGAAATATAAAGAATCTATCAAAATATGTAAATTTTCACTGAGATTATAGTTCACTTTTATCAATAATTAACATTAAATGACAAGTTGTCTTGTATTAGCCATATTTTAAATTTTACTTACATATATAGTTTACAATCCAGCTTTTGCCCTCCTCCTGGTTCACCTTCCCACACTTCCTGATCCCATTTGTCCTCCCCACTGTCTCTGAGAGGATGCCCCCACAACACCAGGCTTCCCTAATCCCTGGGGCCTCAAGTCCTTACAGGATTAGTCTTCTCCCACTGAGAACAGAACAGGCAGTCCTATGCTATATATATGCTATGGGCAGGGCCTCAGACTAGCTAGTGCATGCTTCCTGATTGACGTCTCAGTGTCTGGGAGCTCCCTGGCATCTGGGTGAGTTGAGACTGCTGGTCTTCTATGGGGTCACCACTCTCCCTTACAGCTTCTTCAGTCCTTCCCCTAATGCAACCATAGGGATCCCAGACATCAATCCAATGATTAGGTGTAAGTATCTGCTTCTGTCTCAAGCCAGCTGCCTGTTGGGCCTCTCAGAAGACACCCACGCTAGGCTCTTGTCTGTAAGCACATCATAGTATCAGAAATAGTATCAGGTCTTGGTGTCTCCCCATAGGAAGCTTCCCAGTTGGGCAGATTTTTGGACCCCATTTCCCTTAGTCTCTTCTCCATTTTTGTCCTGCAGTTCTTTTAGACAGGAACAATTCTGGGTCAGAAATTTAGACTGTGGTTGGTAACACCATCCCTCCTCTTCAGACCCTGTATACCTACTAGAGGTGGATTCTTTGAGTTCCTTCTGCCCCCTAGTTGGGCTGAGTGAAGTAACCCAGACCCCAAAGGACATACATGTTATGTACTCACTAATAAGTGATATTAGTCAAAAGTACAGAACACCTAGGATATAACCCATAAAATTTAAGAAACTTTAACAAACAGAAAGGCCAAATGAGGATGCATCCATTCAACTTAGTAGGGGGAAGAAAATAATCAAAGGAGGCAGAGGGAGGAAGGGAATTGGGCTTGAGAGGGAAGGGGTAGAGCTAGGGGTAAAGGTGAACAGGATCAGGTAAGGGATGGCGGGGACAGAAGAGAAGCCAGCGAGAGGGCCAGAGGAATGAATGGAAATACAAGTCTCAGAAGGTGAAATTTAGGGAGACTTTCTAGAAAGTACTAGAGACCTAGGAGGTGACTCTCAGGACTCAATGGGCATAACCATAGATTGTGTTGTCTTTAAAGGGGCTTTAGACATCTGGATGGTTTGGTCCTTGGTGTTCTTGTTGTAGTAGGTATTGGAGGGCAGCTACTTCAATGGTTCTGGTGCAGCAGGCCTCTCTGATAAGTGTCCTTGGGCTATATGGTTCTGGATCTGCAGGTCTGTATGATTATGGGTCCACAGGTCGGTATAGTTCAGAAGCTACATATCCAGTGAAGATGTGCAGAGAGGTTTTGAGAGCATGGAGGTTGCTCTTGCCTAATTGGCTGCTCAGAGCAGCTTGGCTTGGCCCAGAAGGCCCTGAAAGTAAAGAAGATAATTGTGTGGAAAGAAGCTTAGACGATGGTTCAGAATCCTCAGGTCTAGTGAAGGTGGTAGGAGAGGTGGCTGGAGAATGGAGGTCCCACTGGGATAGCCTAGACATTTATCTTTTTTTTTTCCTTTTTTGCATATTTTTTAAACGTATTGATAGAAAAAATATACAATATACCTGTCACTGGATTATACATTCTTTTTTTCCCCAATTTGCTTTTATACCATTGTAATTATATGAACTTATTAAGTTCAGTTCTAGGTTGAGGAACTAGCCATACAATAGATGCAAATAGTCAAGGAACAAGCAAGGCAATAAACATAAATAGTCAAAGAACAAGCAAGGCAATAAACAAAAGTCCTATGATCACTCTATGATCACTGTTTCTAAGGGCTTATCAGGATGACCAAAATATCTGAGCCAACTTCCCTGTCTTAGTCCAAATTCATTTTCATGCCTGAACCCTATGTCTTTGTTCTAGCCTAATATTTAGATTCCTGCCTGAAATTACTTCTTTGTTCTAGCCTAAGATTTAGATTCCTGCCTGAAATAACTTCTTTGTTCTAGCCTAATGTCAGATTCCTTCCTGAAGCCCATTTCCTTGTTCCTTCCTTGGCCAATGTCAGACTCCTGCCAAGAAGTCCCAAAAGCTCTCCACATCTCCCGTGTTTTTATTTCATAAATAAGACTGAGCCTGTTTTGTTGATTCTTCACATTGTTCCCTTTGTTTCCATTATATTGATTCTGAACCTTGTTTTGATAATTTCCTGTGACCTACTCCTCTTGGGTGTGTTTACTTGTTCTTCTTCTCCCCTTCTCCTCCTTTTCCTTCTCTTTCTTTATCTCCAGACATTTTAGGTGTACTTTTAAATCATTAGTGTGAGAACTCTCTAATTTCTTTATGAAGACACTTAATTCTATGAACTTTCCTTTTAACACTGTTTTCATTATATGCCACAAATTTGGGAGTGTTGTGCTTTCATGTTCATGAATTCAAGTAAGTCTTTGATTTTTTTTCTTATTTTTTCCACTCAGTGATTATCAAACAGAAAGTTGCTCAGTTCCATGAGTATCAGGCTTTCTGTTGTTTCTGTTATGTTGATATCCAGCTTTATTCCCAGATAGTCTAATGTGGGACTTGTAAGGGTATCCTGGTTCTTGGCTGGGTATGGGCCTAGAACCCCGAGACTCCAAGGGAGAAACGGCAGGAGTTCCCACGTCCCAGAACCCAGGGTCCTGAAAGCAGTCTAATCTCCATGGACCTACATTGTTCGTCACTAGGCCATTACAGCCCCTCCCAAAGTGCACAGGTAGAAGGTGTAACTACAGGCCTCATGCCCTAGAGATTTACATACTAATGAAGATTTACATACTAACTAAGGGCGGAGCCAATTAAACCACCCCCCAACATCCCCTTTCTCCCTCCCTACTTAACTCAGATTTGCCCTGAGTTGGGGGGGGATATCCATATCCATCCACCCCTGCCATGATAATAAACCCTTCTGGAACCAAGGACTTCCTTGTGTCATTGGGGCCTGCCGGGCCTGCCATCACCGAAGCTTCCAGCCCCTGGAATCCCAGACCTTTCTCCTGCATGTGAGACCCAGTGCTTGGAAGCCTCCAGGCAGCCTCCACTGCACAGGTCCTGGGCTGCTGCCATGTGGACCCGGGGATCCCCTGCTGCTGTGTCTCAATTACCCACAGTTTAATAAGATACAAGGAATTATATCTTTTTTCTTGTTTCTGTTGAAGATTGCTTTATGCCTGATTATATGGTCAACTATGATGAAAGGTCCAGGAGTTATTGAAAAGTTATAATCTTTTGTGTTGCTGTAAAATGTTCTGTAGCTACCTGTTAGAGCCATTAGATCAATAACTTCTCTTAGTCTCATAGTTTCTCTGTTTAGTATTGTCATGATGACCTTTCTATTTGTGAGAATGTGGTCTTGACATCCCCCACTATTAAAGTCTGAGATTTGATGAGTAGTTTATGTTTTGTAATATTTCTTCCTAGAATATGGTTACCTTTGCATTTGGTGAATATATGTTCAGAATTGAGACATCATCTTGGTGGGTTTTTCCTTTCATGAGTATAAAGTGTCCTTCACCATATCTTTTGATTAGTTTTGGCTGAAAGTCTATTTTATTAGATATGAAAATAGCTACTCCAGCTTGTTTCTAGGGTCCCTTTGTTTAAAAACCTTTCTTAGCCCTTTACTGTGAGGTAATCTCTACCTTTTTGCTGAGATGTTTCTCTTGGATGCAGCAGAATGGTGGATCCAGTTTATGCATCCACTGTTACCTTGTGTCTTTTCATTGGAGAATTGAGTTCATTGATGTTAAGACAGACTAATGACCAAAGACTGTTAGTATTTATTTTGTTAATATTGGTGGCAGTAGTGTGTGATTATTGTCTCTTGGTTTTGCTGGTATGAAATTATCTATTTCTTTTATTTTTCTGCAGTATAGTTATCCTCCTTATATTGGAGTTTTCCTTCTAATATCCTCTGTAGAGCTGCACTAATGAAAAGATATTGTTTAAATCTAGTCTTGCCATGGGATGTCTTGTTTTCTCCATCTATAGAGATTATAAATTTTGCATTGTATAGTATCTGGGCTGGCATCTATGATCTCTTAGAGACTGTAAGACACCTGCTCAGACACTAATGGCTTTTAAAAGCTGTGTTGAGAAATCTGGTGTAATTCTTATAGGTCTGCCTTAATATGTCACTTGGCTTTTATTCCTTGCAGCTTTTAACAATCTCTTTCCCCCCTGGATGTTTAGTGTTTTGATCATTATATGGTGGAAAGACTTTCTTTTTTGTTCCACTGCATTTGGTGTTATGTAAGCCCATTTTACATTTATAGGCATCCCTACTGTTAGGTTAGGAAAATTTTCTTCTATAATTTGGTTGAAGATATTTTTCTAGCTTTTTGTACTGGGAATCTTCAAAGTCTATTCCTACTGTTCTTAGGATTGGTCTTTTCAGAGTGTCCCAATTTCATGAATGTTTTGTGTTAGAAACTTTTTTCCTTTAACATTTTCTTTGAGCAACATATTAATTTATTCTATCATATCTTCTATGCCTGGGATTCTCTCTTCTATATCTTGTATTCTGTTGGTGATGCTGGTGTCTGTAGTTCGTGTTCTCTTACCTAGGTTTTCTGTCTCCAGAATTGCTGCAGTTTGTGTTTTCTTTACTGCTTCTCTGCATATTTTTCTGGTGTTGACAAGCTTTGTTCACTTCTTTCACCTGTTTCATTGTATATTCCTGCATTTCTTTAAGGGATCTATTCATTTGCTCTTTAAAGGCTTCTATCATATAAACTCTTTTTTTTTTCTTGTTTCTTTTTGAAATTCAGGTGTGTTAGGATATTCAAGGCTTGTTGAGGTAGGATAGCTTATTTATGGGGATACCACATTTTCCAGGCTTTTGTGGTTTGTGATCTTAAGCTAGCCTTTACCCATTTGTTCATTCCAATGTTGGCAAGCCTACTAGTACCTGATGGAGGCAGGCCTCTAGGGATACAGGTAGACCTGCTACTCCACAATGTTAGCAGGACTCTAGTATTGCAGGTTGAGCTTGTTTTCCCTGATGATAGTCTGTGATGAATTTAGGCTTCTGGTTGTCTTCGTTATGGGCAGGCCATTAGGGATGCTGGTAGAACTGGTGATTGCTGGTCTATGATTGTCCTGGGCAACAGCAGGCCTCCAGCAAAGCTTAGGTGTGCCCTGGGAAATGAAATACAGAATGGTCAGGACACAGCTCATCACTTCTGGGTCTACCGGGAGTGGCCAACAGGCATAGAACTGGAGTAAGGGTCTCACTTGGGGGCTACTGATGGGTAAAGGCATCTGAGATTGTGGATAAAGGTGTTGGCCAGAGGATGGAGTACAGAGATGACAAAGAAGATCAATTAGCAAGTGGTCTTGCTGGGGAATGGAATGTGTTTTAAAACCTTTATTATCCATTGATATTTGTTTTGGTAACTGTTTGCCCCAAAGCCATTATTATCGGTTTGTTTAATTTTTTGTTGTTTACACATTTTTCTTAGCATTTTTAATCCTAGATATAATTTTCCTATAATAGCATAATTTTCAAAATTATTTTTTCCATTTCGTATGGTGCTTCATTAAATTGAGAACTTCTTTTGCTATATAGAAATGTATTAACTTTGCAAATTATATTTATAAATTAAGAACCTTAACTTATTTCTAGGAACAAACAGAATATATATTACAAATTGTTTAACTATGTCTGCATCTTTCATTGTAATCCTTATTATTTTTTTTAATTTTTTGCAGGCAGATTCATAATTTCAGGTTTTGTTTTCAGGTCCTTCATCACTGTCAAGTGAGTTGTTTACAAGATGAAAACGATGTGGTTAATCTCATTCTTCTACCTATGGCTGTCCAGTTTTTATTAACACCATTTAGTAAACAATGTATTTTCCTTAATGGGTATTTTTGTACCACAGAAAGTAAAATGTTTAGTTCTGTGAGTGAATATCTGTATCTTCTATTCCATTACATTGTTTACTTTGTTTATTTTTGTGCCAACACCATTTTTTATTAGTATTAATAAAAATATTAGTATTAGTATTTGCAATATAACCTGAAACCCAGTTTTGTCATAATTACAACAGGATTCTTGTTATTGGGATTACTTCATCTATGTATGATGTTTTGAATAAACGCAGGTTGGTATTATTGGTTTGGGGTTTTGTTTGCTTTTTGTTTGTTTTTGTTTGTGTTGCTGTGAATAATAAAGTTGCAGTTTTGGCTGAGATTGCCTTAAACCTGTATTTTCCTTTCCTCTGAATGACTACTTTTACTGTTAATTTTCATTACATGAACATCTGTAGTATTTTCCTTTTGTAATGCTTTTATATTTTTCTTCAGTGATTTGTATAACATTCTACAGGTTTTTCACTTCTTGGTTAGACTTATTGCAAGGATTTTCACATTTTGAAATATTTTGAAGAGAAGTATTTCAATAATTTCTAAATATTCATCACTGTGATATAGAAAACAATGCTAATTTTGATTTGTTCCTGTTTATCTAAGAACTTGGACAAAGCATTAAGTTATTGATTTGAGATAGCTCCAAATATGAGATCTATGAACTTACGGATATAAATATTCATGATGTGACTATCTTCATTTATCCCATAGACTGTGGGGAGATTTAAGTCTAGAGACTTTTACTTTTTCTTTAATTTCTTTATTGACCTACTCATTATTCCATGTTTGTTGTTTACTCTCTAGAAGTTTCTACATTTTCTATACTCTAAGGATGTAGAAGATCAAACTTGGTTATTGGTATGTTTCTCAGAGGCATGAAAAACAGGATCTAAACCTCCAGCCTGAGAACAGACCATCAAGCTGTCCTCTGAGAGGCTCTAACCAGCAGCTGACTCAGACAGATACAGACATCCAGAGCCAAACAGTGGATGGAGCTTGAGGACTCTTAAAGAAGAATAGGTGGAAGGATTGTGAGCCCTAAGGAGATAGGAACTGCACAGGAAGATCAACAGAGTAAACCATCCTGAACCCTTGGAGCTCTCAGAGACTGAATCACCAACCGTGGAGCATACCTAGTCTACACAGATCTACCTCCATGGGCTGAACCTAGGCCTCCCTGCACATATGTTGTAAATGTGCAGCTTGGTTTTCATGTAGGTCTCAAACATCTGGAGTGAGGACTATCCCAAACATGCAGCCTGTATATGGAGTACGGTCTTCTAAAAAAAAAAAAAAAAAACAGTTGTTCAGTTATTCATGGAATATTATATTTTTATATCTCTTGTATTCAGTTTGCAACTACTTCATTGAGAATTTTTGTATGTATATTCATGAGGGATACTGGACTATAATTTATATATTTTTGTTGGGTTTACACTTGATTTCACTATTTCAATATTATTTGCTTTGTGAAGGAGCTTATTGTGGTTCTGAATTTTTTTAAACATAACTCAAAAAGTGTTGCTTGTTTGAAGGCTCTATAGAATTCTTGTATAAGTATATCTGACCCTTGGTATTTTGTTTGTTTGTTTATTTTCATTTTGTTCTATTTGAATGCTTTTTAAGATTTTTTTTTGATTTGCTGAAATTAAATTAAAAAAAAAAAGAAAAAAACAGGTTACTTTTTTGTTAATATAATACTTGTTGGAATCCTTTGATTAGGGAATTAATGTGTAATCATATTATTGTTGTATTAGTATAAGATGTGTAATAGCTCTATCTTGGGTTGAATTGAATAGTTCTCTGTTTTCTTAGTCATTCTTCTATTTAAACAAATATTATTTTTGTACTTAGTTCCTTTATTTTTGAAATTACTCAAATGATTTTATTCTCTTTTTTCTGCCCATTTTAAATACACTTCCTTGCCTTTTTCAAAATTCATTGTTTCTTTTCATTATTTTTTTTAATTCTAATGTTAAATAATATCTTGATTACAATAATATTGCATACATAGTTGCCACAAAAAGTTAAATGAACAACATTTTCATACTAACATGAAAAGCAAAGCTCTGGATGCCTCAGCCCTACTGAAAAAATAGAAGAAACTAGAAATGTTGCATGAGAAAAGGCTTTCCAAAATAAAACAACCATACAAATAGTCAAAAATATATATATATATATATATATATATGTACTATTATACTGTAATAAGGTTGCAGCTATTAGCATCCAAATCTCACCACTGCTGCTGTTGATTCCTCTTTAGTTACTTTCAGTTCAATATCTTTCAGTAACTTGAGTTCAAGATATCTTAGGATTGTTTTGGTCAGTTATTGTCACTAAAAATTTTATCTTTTTTCATTATGAACAATATTTTTCTTTTCTAACTTGGGTTGGAATGTATCTTTCACAACTGAATTCTGCTTTTTATTTGTTGCCTTCTGTTTTGAATTCTCATGACAAAATTGCTTTCTGACTGACTTGTATGGACAAATTGTCTTTTTGACACCTAATTTACATGAATTTTGTTTTTTTTTAATTGAGGTTTTTTTTTTTTTTTTGGCCTTTTGTTTTATTATCTTGCTACTTTGATGTTTCTTGGCCTGTTGTGCATCTTGCCTGATTTGGACTTTATATTTAGACATTTATTAGAATCTTTCTAAAAAAACAGGCATGCAAATATTATCCTACTTTTATGCCCACAATGCATAAATAAGAAGTTTCCTGGTGTTCCTCATATAAAAGTGATAAGATATTATATATTATATGTTATATGTTATATATTATATATTTATATATATTTATATTTATATTATATATTTTATATTTTAAATTTTTATATTATATATTTTATATATTAATTATATATTATATATTAATTATATATTATATTATAAACATTAATATACATATACACATACACAACAACACACACACACACACACACACACACATTATATATATATATATATATATATATTATACTTGAGTTTAACCTAGTGATATAAATTTTCTACTCTTTCCATAAGACTCTAATACTGTTTTCTACATTATGGTATTGCTTTCCATTGAACTTTTTATTATTGAAGCCATTTCAAGGTGGATTTTCTTCATTATTAATTTTAATTTTTTGTTAAATTACATTTTCCTACTTTGAAATGTCTTCCTTATTTCATCTGTCTTCTTCTTTCTTATCATTCTTTAGGTCACTAATCATAATCTCTTTAGATTCATTAAAAGAGTTATTCATTTTCTTCATTGATATCTTTGAATTATTATTACCGTTTTAAATTATTTTTCTAGAACTTGGACTACCTCATTGGTAGTCACTTGCTGGGGGCTACCTGGCTTGGCTGTCTTCTCCCTTTTCGGTTCTTCTTGAGGCAGGGAAGGAAGTCTTCTTTCTTCTCCTTGTTGGTTCTTCTTGAGGGGGAAGGAAGATCATCGGAGGGGTTGGAGGGTAAGACCTTGGGTCTTACGAGACATTTAGGGTTGCTGTATAATAAAATTTTACTCATCTATGCTACTATGCTATAATAAAGTTTACTATGCTACTGTAGCTGACCTGCCCTCTGGTATCTCTGGCCAGAAATCTCAGTTTCTGGCACTTAGCACATCAGCTAGAAAACAGAGAGGATTAGGCAAAATAGACTTTGTACTCTCTCAGCAGGAACTGCTGGGCCCTGACTAAGTCTGCCAGCCTGAGTCTCAGGAAGAAAAAACACTTAGAGAAGTTATTATAGATTTGGTTTTTTTTTTTTTATTAAGTGTAAAAAGGTTTCCTATGAAAGCTATCTAAGGGGAAAAGTAGAAAGGTCCTGAGTGAGAAAAGGAAAAATTCCAATAGGAAAAAGTTCTAAGGGAAAGAATTCTAGGCAGAGGAAAAGGAAAGGAAGGGACGAACAGCAGCTACTACTACTACATCTACAACTACTACTGCTGTTTTGTCTTTGTATTCAGTACTTATACATCTTTCAGAGTACATGATCACATGTTTCAGAGTTCATCACAAATTCACAATCAAATTATAAATTGAAATAGAAGTTTATAACACAGAATGTTTACATGCATATCCATTAGGAGTAATTATCTAGCTAAACATCCATCACCTGTCTAACTCCACAGGTTCACTGAAGGTTTAAAACTATAACTAAGAAATTAGTGAAGTTTTGTATAGATAAACCCAGGCATTATTATATCATCTGTCCTAGCACCATAATAAATCAGAGTTCCCTTTTAGTGACCTTTGTTTAATTGTTTTACAGCCTCTTGGAATGTACTCTGAGTAGGAGAATGTCTAGTTACTATCTAAGAGCAATTAGCTGATGACACTTGGAGACTGGCTGAGTTCTCATTGCAGGAACCTATCAGGAAGGGACCTAATAGCAGTCCCACTATAAAAGACCTTAATAATCATCGTTATAATTTTAGAAATTCTTATAGGATCATCATTAAGACTTAAGAAGTCATCTATTTGTCTATACAGTATCACTACAAGACGGTAAATATTCATGGATCTGCAGAGATCTGCTCCAGAGGGGTGTCCTATTGTTTACTAATTGTTACATATGTTTAATAATAATAATAGGAAAAGCATATTAATAGCAGGAATCTTTTTAAAATAAGTCCCTTACAACCATGCTGATAAGGACTCACTTGTCACAGATTATATAATAATCCAAGGACCATTTCAGGATGATAACCTGCTAATTATTAGCTTGTCCTATTATGGCTCCTGACAGTTATTTTTATAGAATTGGTAATTTTTAGAGAATTAAACTTAATAGACTTTTTGTTTTAACAGTATTTTTTAATTTGGATTTGTCCATCTATAGTTATTTTTGGATAAAGTTTTCTGACATGAACATATTAAATAAGTAATTGTTTTTTGCTTGATTCTTTCTTTGCTTTGTAATTTCCCTTGGTTACTTTAAGTGTTAACTAATATTCAGTTGTTGAAAACTCACTCTTGAAGCTGGAATGGGTTAATTAAGGTAACTTTAGATCTGTTGTAGGGGCAATGATTTTGTGAGTCCACAGACCTCAAAAGCCAGGATTTACAAGACATTATCTATGTACATTGGGTCTGAATATTTTAGAACTCTAACTTCGCTTCCTTATTATTCACATCCTATAGTTCTACAACTAAGATGCGCATATAGCAACTAAGTATAAGAACTGCAGGCAGCTGAGTAGACCCAACTACTCTGGGTTCACCATCCAAGATATAGCAAAAAAAATGTAGAGATATTTAGAAGCAGGAATTGCACAGACTTCTACCATGCCAAGAGTGAGTGAACTCAATGAACATTGGATGTGTCCTCTGCATTAATCTTAATTTTTATCATATGGTTAAAAAATAAAACTATGAATATCAGAAAACTATAGTGAGAGAGAAGAGAGAAAGGGAGAGAGAAGAGAGAGAGAGAGAGAGAGAGAGAGAGACAGAGAGAGACAGAGAGAGACAGAGAGAAGAGAGAGAGAGACAGAGACACAGAGACAGAGACACACAGAGAGACAGAAAAAGACACAAAGAGACAGGGAGACTGAAAGAAAGAGAGAGACTCATTCTCAACAAGAATCAGACTCAAACAGTCAGAAATAAAATGGTAAACAAAATAACTTTAATGTAAGAATATATTGGAAAAGAATTATATTCATGTTCAAAAACCATGGTCTGATACTGACAATATATGAAGTATTGAATAGAATTAAT
Organism: Mastomys natalensis; assembly: GCA_021653895.1. Classification (NCBI taxonomy): domain Eukaryota; kingdom Metazoa; phylum Chordata; class Mammalia; order Rodentia; family Muridae; genus Mastomys; species Mastomys natalensis. The sequence goes on along the minus strand of JAJTUV010001608.1, from coordinate 530,414 downwards.
GAATTACTTGACATTTGGATAGAAAAATGTGGCTTACCTTGAACTTTTCCATGTAAATGAAATTGTTCTGCCTTTCTTGAGTTCTCCTGTGCTATTCCCATGGATACAATCCTAGCCCCACCCTGACATAAAAAAAGGAATCCATTTCCATAAATGATACAGCCAGAGGAGTAAATTTGAAGACTTGGAAGGCAGCCAGTTCTCTTGATTTGTAGTGATTTTTCTTGCATTGCAAATTTGCTGTGCTGGGGGCTTAAGAAATAGAGAAAGTATGCTGCTTGCTCCTTGGCAGACTGCAGACTTGTACTGAATCTTCCACAGAAAGGATACTATATAATATATTCATATATATATATATTGTGTGTGTGTGTGTGTGTGTGTGTTGTTAAGCTCTCATATACTTCTAACAATATGGTAATGCTCTAGAAAGCAGAGAAATGAAATCAGCAGTGAGTCACCTGCTATATTCCAGTTAGAGTTCATTTTTCATTATACAAATGGACAAGACTAAACAGCATTAATGATAGAGCAATATAAACATCTAAAATTTATTGAGAAATGTCAATGTGCTAGTGTTATTAACCCAATTATTTTTATTTATTTATATTTGTTTTTAACATGAATCTCTCTCTTGTGAGAGTTGTGTCCTATGTCTGCAAACTTAAAAAAAAAAGTTTTCTTTATTTATTCCACCACACACACCACACACACACACGAACCAAATAACCCTACTAAGAATGGAGTATAGAATCAAAAAGGAATTCTTAACTGAGGAATATTGAATGGCCGAGAAGCATCCTAAAGAAATGTTCAACATCCTTATTCATCAGGGAAATGCATATCAAAACAGCCCTGGGATTCCAACACATACCAATCAGAATGACTAAGTTCAAAATCTCAGGTGACAGCAGATGCTGGTAAGGATGTGAGAAAGAGAAACATTCCTCTGTTATTGGTGATATTGTCAGAGTCTACAACCACTCTGGAAATCAGCCTGGCAGTTCCTCAGAAAATTGGACATAGAAATACCTGAGGACCCAGCTATACCAATCCTGGCCATATACCCAAAAGATGCTCCAATATATAACAAGGTCACATGCTCCATTATGTTCATAGCAGCCTTATTTATAATAGCCAGAAGTTGGAAAAAAAAAAAAAAACAGATGTCCTTCAGTAGAGGAATGGATACAGAAAATGTGGTACATTTACACAATGGAGTACTTCTAGGTATTAAAAACAATGATGTCATGAAATTCTTAGACAAATGGATGGAACTGGAAAATATCATGCTAAGTGAGATAACCCAGTCACAAAAGAACACACATCTTATGCACTCACTGATAAGTGGATACTAGCCCAAAAGTTCGGAATACCTAAGACACAATTCACAGACCATATGAAGCTCAAGAAGAAGAAAGATCAAAGTTTGGCTGCTTTAGTCCTCCTTAGAAGGATGTACAAAATATCAAGAGTGGTAGAGGGTGGGAAGGACTTTTCAGGAAGAGAGAAAGGGAAGAGAAAAGTGGGCAGGATCAGGTATGGGAAGAGGCATGGTTGATATAGAGAGGGTCAGGAATTTGAACAGAGGTGTGTAGCAATTGGGTATGGGAAATTGGGAGTAGGCTCCAGCAATTTCCAGATGTGAAGAAAGTAAGAGTCTCCAGGACCCAATGGGGATGAGATTAGCTGAAATGCCCAATAAAGTGGAGGGAGAACCTGTAGAGACTATATCCAGAGGTTAAGCAAGGCCCAGGTTGGAGGCTGGGGCCACTCACTCATCTCCATATTTTTAACCCAGAATTGCTCTGCTCTAAAGGAAATATGGGGAAAAGAAGTGTGGAGCAGAGAGTGAAGAAAAGGCCATCCAGAGACAGCCCCACCATAAGACTGACTATTTACAATGGTGTAGAACATTAATGATTGATATGTAAAAGCTCAAGTCACAGTGAATGTTCACCCAAGGGGCTCTTATTCCTGGGTTGTAAAAGAAAGCAGGCTGAGCAAGCCATGAGGAGCAAGCAAATAAGCCTTGGAATTTGGTTCAGCTTCTGCCTCCAGATCCCTGTGTTGAATTCCTGCTGTGACTCTCCTTCATGGTGAACCATACATATAAGATAAAATAAACTCTTTACCAAACTGCTCTAAAACCTCGAGTCTAGGTTATTGTTTTTCACCACAGGTACTTGAAAAACCTAAGTAGGATGTTTTCCTTTATGGTAAAGTCATATACTGGCATGAATCTCATCAACAAGTTTGACCAGCAATCTCCAAAGATCTAGCTATCTCTGAGTTACCAATTATGCAATTACAAGCTTATACCACCACAGCCTCACATTTAGAAATGTTTGCTTCTTATTGTTGTGTGTATGCTTAAGTATCTGTGTTTTCTCAGTTGCTGGTACAGGGAAAGTTGAGGAAATTATGATCTGCATGAGAACGCAGTTGTGATGCAGACACTGGAAGCTTCAGTAATGTACAGACTGCACAGGGGTTCCAAGACACACACTGCTGTATACACGATGAGTATTTTCACGTTTTGTATTTAATTTCAAGTACTCCAGATGCATACCTACTGAAAGATCTCGAGTGACTTATCCTTTGAGACCCAGGTAGAATAATGGCTGTTAGTCTATGGGTCAAAAGGCAATGAAAACGTGCAGTTGGAGAATGCATGAAGGGGATATCTGATTTTCAACACATTTCTCTCAACTTCTTATGTTTCCAAGGAAAAACCTTGCCTACATATTAAAGCCATTCACCTGTATAAAATGTTGCCCAAAGGAATACTTTGTCACTTTGAAATATTTTATGTGAAAATTGTGAGGGAAAGACAATACATGCTATGAAAGAAGAATCACTGAATTCAACTTCAGTGCAAAACTGAAATATATGTATTTCCCCCTTAGGAGGTGGGGAGTCTTCATTTTTTCTTACTTTGCCTTGTGTTATTTCATTTCTCCAGTGTCCCCAATTTATCTAACTCTCTATTCCCTTCCTATTTTGTTAGTCTTTTTAACCTTCTTTTCTATATTCTACACCCCTTTGGGAATTGTCAAGAAGAGTAGTGTATATTAATCCTGGAAAATGGAAGATCAAGGAGGTTCAAATTCTAAGAAATATGCCCTGAAGTTGCTAAGATGCCAAACTATGACTCAGTTAATGACCTGTGGGATCCTGTGTGTGCTCACTTCCTTGTTGTATAAGTGGTTGAGGAGATAAATCTTGTGAGATTTGTTTCTGTACTCTCTGTGTAAAATAAGAAAATATTCCTGGCACAAGGCTTTGTCTAACACAAATGTTCTCCCAATTTTCAATTTGAAATTTGAGAACTCTTTCTTTTTAATTTAATTCTTAGTATGCTAAAGAAAAAGATAGCATGATCTTGTCACTGCAAAATTAGGGAAAATAAGTCACCAGAATCAAAATGCTTACAAATATAAGATACCTTTTAACTGAATTTGAAGTGGTAAGCCATCTCCATTTATGGGAGTAATGTAATCAATCGCATCTAACCTGGAAGTTTAGGTATTAAGCATTATTTGTTATCGCCAGTAACTCAAATCACAGTCTATTGGTTAGTTGTTATCAATTAATTTTCTCTGTTGAAGATTTGTTATAAGTCTTAATACACATGTAGACTAGTCTAAGGTACTGAAGATGGGTTCAATCTAGAGAATGAGGTAAAAAAATGTTGAGAATAGGGACAGATTCAGGGTAATCAGAAACTGAACAATATTGGACAATATGGTGAAAACCAAGGATTGCTTGAGAGAGTAGAAATGGGATTATAAATGACTATATGAGACAGGATGAGTTAGGTTTGTTAATGGTGTCTAATTCTTTGATAGAAAGAGAAGAACTTAAAAAAAAAACATAGTTTCAGCTTTTGTATATTTTTTGGTGATGCTTTTTGTTGTTGTTGTTGTTGTTTGATTTTAATTTAGCATATTGGAAGGCTGGAAATTTATTATTTATTTATTTTTTTTTTTTTTTTTGCAAAGAAGTGAGGACACTGAGATGAGGCAGACATACAGGGAAGTTTGTTTCTGAGCTGAAATGCCTTTACCTTGTACAAGGTGGGAGATGTGGTCTTGTGTGTCTTGCACATTTATCACTTTGAAGGATTTCAAAATGATACTTCTATGTGATCACAGCCTGAATATTTTCTACAGGCTTTTTGGTCACTCAATTTTAAAATTTAACTTTCATTTATCTTATTCTCAAGATCATAAAGGTTGTACATATTAAAATAGTGCAAGGTGTCCTACCCGCCAGTGAGGCCTCCCCTCTCCCTGGGATCTCAGTTCTCTTGAGGGTTAGGCCCATTTTTCTCTCACTGAGGCTAGACCAGTTAGTCCTCTCCTGAATATGTACTGGGGGCTCATGTATGCTACCTGGTTGGTGGCTCAGTGTCTGAAAGATCTTAGGGGTCCAGGTTAGTTGAGATTGCTGGTCATCCTCTTGAAGACAGGGGGTAGAGGAATGGGATGAGGAACTGTGGGAGGATGGAGCAGGAGGTGGGCAATGACAGGACCATAAAATAAAATAAAATAAAATAAAATAAAATAAAATAAAATAAAATAAAATAAATAAATAAATGAAAAAAGATTTAAATTTTTCCATCATACAAATTCTTACATTTTTGAAATTGTATTTTCAGATAAGGCAGTGGCAGCATTTGTGTTGAACCAGTAGACAATGTGTGTGAGTAAGATGAGTATAGTGATTAGACTGAGAACCATAATTTTATTTTGATGTATTTTTTCAGATCAGAAATTTCCACAAGTAATCTACTTTGACTCAGTTTATGTTCTTCCAAATAAATGTTCATTCATACTGGATTGATGATCGGAAAATGAAATCAATATGTAATAAAATTATGTGTCCTTTAAAAAAGAAGAGTGCTATTAGTTTTGATTCATAACAGTGGATTGTTTTTGTTTACTAAGACAGTTTGGAAGGCTACAGTAATAAAGATGATCCCAAATATAGAATAGTGAATGAACAGTTTTTATAAACTAATCTGATATTAGTTATACAACATATCACTGCAAACGTTGGGGTTTTATTAGCATGATTTTGGCAGTAATAATTTGTCGCTGGTTTCTTTACTTTCTGTAACTGTGAGTTGACCTGGATGAACTGGCAAGTGATTCTTCAAAAAAGGATGTTGCTGAGGTCCTCACATGCCAGTCAGGGCTAGAGTTGACAAATGGCTATTTGTCCTCTAGGCTTTCTCCTTTCTAGTCTTTCCATAATCTAAGTTGAAGCTCAGTGTTATGAACACAATAGTCAGAAAAGCTGGGTCACAGGTGAATATGTCCTGATGGTCAAGATAAGAGCATCACTTTTTAAAAAAAAATATATTTATGGTGTCTCAATGTCATCTCATCTCCATTCTTGAGATTTGTTGTTGAGGTTCAGTCTTTTGCTATGTAGTATAATACTAATACTAGCCCACAAGATGTGGTTGTCTAGGAGATCATCATATACACCAAGTCATGATAAGTGACATTGCTCCTTAATTTAAAACTGTTGGTTGAACAAAGATGCCAACAGTTTATATCTGGGCAGAAGAAAGGTAGGCATATTTCAGTTACTGGGCTTAAGAGTCTGAGACAAGACACAGAAGAAAGAAAGAAGAAAGTGAAGAGAGGAGAAGATGCCATAGATAGGTGAATCATGAAACCATGGCCATGAGGGCTGACCAATTGGAGTTAAGAGCTGCCCAGATGGAACATGGTAAGTTCTAACTCAGGTTTACTGATAGGGTAGTAGATTGTAATAGCTTAGAAGGTAGATATTTATACAGCCCTAGTGTTTTAAAGGCTTATCATACATATAAAGATTTTGTATCTTTTATCTGAGAACTAAATGATCAAGGTGTTCTAGAAACCCCAGATTGAAATTAAATATTTACTACAAAAATTTAAATGAAGAAAAAGATCGCTTATCCTGTCTCAAGTTCAGTTAATGTCTCTAAAACATAAGCAATGACTCTGACTTAACCAAGAATAGAAACCATAATACCTTTCAATAGCACAGAAAGCCACATCTGTGCTTCATCTGTAACCCTGGGTTAGGAGTAGGCTAAGAGAGGAAGATCCTAGTGCTATGCTAGCTAGTACAGATGCTCCAGGTGGAGTGAAAGATTCTATTAACGTGGAGAATAACAGCAGAAATCACCTGATTCCCATCTGTGCTCTGGCTTCTACCTACTTAGATGTACTTTGACCCACATGCACGGCACACAAAATATTGCCTAAATACAAATAGGAAAAATGCTCATAGAATCATTTTTAAAAGGAGAAAAGATGTTATATACAATTCAACAATCGTTTGCACACACGGATAGGATAATGACCAAAATCTACAATACTCACCCCATTCCAATTCTGACAAGGGCACTGGGCAAAGCAATTAGCATTCATTGCTAGTGGGACTGTTAATGTTATACCACTTTCTGAAAACTGTTTGGATGCTTCTAACAAAGCTAAATACATTGTTATCATCAACTCAATCATGCTTTGGTATTTATGGAAAGAAATAAATTATTTTGTATTTCCCTACAAAACAATGTTGCACTGGAAATGTCTAATTGTTGTATTCATAATTGGCAGAACATAAAAGCATTCAAGAGTCCCTTTAACCAATGTAAATATAAGTAAACTGTGCCCCATCCAGACAATGGCATATTATTCAATACTAAAAAAAAGTTACTAAGCCATGGAAAGACATAAGGGGGAAAATCTGTATGTAGAAAATCTTTGACATTGCATGTCAAATTTAATTGAAATCTATAATTAATTTTTTCTCATATATTACATCCCCACAAGTTTTCCCTCCCTCACTCAGTCTTTAGCCTCTACCTCCTCTCAGAAAAAGGCAGGCCTCCCATGGATATCAAACAAGAACAGCATACCAAGCTACAATAAGACCAGGAATATATCATCACCTCAAGGTTAGATAAGGCAGTCCACTAGGAGGAAAGGATCCTATAAGTAGGCAAAAGAGTTAGGGACAGCCCCTGTTTCTACTGTTAGTATTCCCAAGAACACTAAGATACTCAACTATAACGTATATACAGAGGACCTAGATTAGAACTCTAAAGGCTCCCTGATCTCTACTAGTTCCTGTGAGTCTGTTGATATGACAATTAATACTGTGGGCCTTGTTCTCATGGTTCACGTGATTCTTCTGGTTCTTCCCATCCTTTCCCCTCAAAAACAAGATTCCTCAAGCTCTACCTAACGTTTGACTGTGGTATTCTGTGTCTGCTCCTATCAGTTGCTAGACACTATCTCTCTGATCTCTGATAATGATTCTTCTGAGGCTGTGCTCGTGGAACAAAATGCATGTAGAAAACACTTCAAACCAAAGGATTTGTGGCTCAGTTAGTGTAAAAATTCCTTTACTTGTGTCCTTGCCTGGTTACAGAAGATGGCAGTTTCAGGCTTAGTCTTCCATTAGTAGAACTTACTGCAGGGTTTACTCTCATATACTACAGTTTCCTTTCTACTAGGTTTCCACCTCATCCCTGAAATTCCCCACACCTAACTTTAGTTATTTTTCGGAGTATTTTTCCCGTCTCTCCGTATCTGATTCCTCTTATTCCCAACCCTACTTAACTGTCATTCTGGTCCACATATCTATTCTATTTCCTCTTCCAAGGGTTATTCTTACACGCCCCCCTTGAGCCTTCCTTGTTAATTTGTCTCTATGGGTCGGTGGACTGAAGTATGATTGTCTTTTACTTTACAGCAATGTCCACTTATAATTGAGTACATAACATATTTGTTATTCTGAGTCTGTATTACCTCACTCAGGATGATGTGTTTTGGTAGGTCCATCTATTTTCTTGTAAATTTCAAGATGTCATTGTTTTTAACAGCTGAGTAACACAACATTGAGTATATGCATTGCATTTTCTTTAAACATTCTTCACTTGAGGGACATCTAGGTTGTTACCTAGTTTTGGCTATTATTAATAATTCTTCTATGATATAGTTGAGCAAGTGTCCTTGGATAGAATGGAATATCCATTGGGTATTGAACAAAAGTGGTATGGATGGGTCTTGACACAGTTCACTTTCCAATTTTATAAGAAGATGCCATATTGGTATCCAAAGTATTGGTATACAAACTGGCAACACTAGTTTGTACTTCTACCATCAATAGAGGAGTATTTCCCTTGCTCCACATGCACAGCATGAGTTTTCACTTGTGTTTTTGATCTTAGACATTATGACACATTTAAGATTGAATTTCAGTGTCATTTTAATTTGCATTTCCATAATGGTTAAGAATGTTGAACCTTTTAAAGTGTTTCTTAGCTATTTGAGATTCTACTAATGAGAATTCTCTGTTTAGATCTTCAAACTATTTTTAATTGGGTTATTTGTCTTTTTGATATCTAATCTCTTGGGTTGTTTATATATTTTGAATATCAGCTGTGTATCAGAGGTGGAATTGGGAAACATTTTCCCATTCTGTAGGGTTGTGCTTTGTTCTACTGACTGTGTCCTTTGCCTTACATAAGATTTTCAGTTTCAGGATGTTCCATTTATTAACTGTCATTTATCAGTATTTATCAGTGTTATATTCAGAAAGTCATCTCATGTGCCAATGGTTCAAGGCAATTTTCAATTTCTATTCTATCAAATTCAGTGTTTTTGTATTTATTTTGATGTCTTGGATCTGCTTGTACTTGATTTTCAAAAATGTTACGAATATGGATCAACTTGCATTCATCTATGCACATCCAGTTGGACCAGCACTGTTTGCTGAAGATGTTTTCCTTTTTTTATGAATTATTTTTGGTTTCTCACCAAAAATTAGGTGTCCATTTCTGTGTAGATTTACTTCTGGTTCTACAATTTGATTCCATTAATCAACATGTCTGCTTCTGTGTTGGTACTATGTGGTTTATAACACTATTCTGTAGTACAGTTTAAAATATGAGATGGTGATATCTCCTTTTTTATTATATATGATTGTTTTAACTATTCTTTGTTGGTTTCCATATCAAGTTGATTATTGTTCTTTCAAGTTCCCAAAGAATTGTGTGTTAGAATTTTGATGCAAATTGCATTGATCTGAAGATTAATTTTAGTAGAATGACCAATTTACTGTTATCCTTCATGATCCATGAGCATGGCAGATCTTTCCAATCTTTGATATTTCTTCACATTTCTTCTTCAAAGCCTTGAAGTTTTATCATAGAGTTTTTCACTTGCTTAGTTAGAGTTAATCAACATCAAGATATTTTATATTATTTGTGGCTATTTTGAAGAGTGTTGTTTTCTTGACTTCTTTTGTAGACTGTTTGTCATTGTTTATAAGACGGTACAGATTTTTGTTTGTTTGTTTGGTGTTCATCTTATATCCAGCCCCTTTGCTGAAGGTGTTTATTTACTATAGGAGTTCTCTGGTAGAATTTTTGTGGTTGCTTACATGTAATATGATATCACATACAAATAGTGATACTTTGACTTCTTCCTTTCTGATTTTTATCCATGTTATATCATTTAGTTGTCTTATTGTTCGAGCTTTAACTTCAAGTACTATATTGAATAGATATGGAGAGTGGGGGCAGTCTTGTATTCTTCCAATTTAGTGGAATTCTTTTGAGCTCCTCTCCACATACTTTGCTGTTTGGTATTGTTTTGCTATAAATTGTTTTTTACTATATTTAGGCATTTCTCTTTCATTTCTGATCTCTCCAAGACTTTTATCATGAATGGGTGTTGGATTTTGTCTAAGACTTTTCCAGCATCCAATGGATCCTATACATTTGTTTCTTTCAGTGTTATGGGGGATTTTATTGACAGATTGTATATGTTGAACCATTCCTGCATCTCTGAGATGAAGCTTATTTGATTATGGTAAATGATCTTTTTTATGTGTTTCTGGATTAAATTTGCAGTATTTCATTGAGCATTTTTGAATCAATGTGATTGGGGTAAATTGTTTTGTAATTCACTTTGCTAAATATTTGTATGGTTTGGGAATCATGGTGACTATGGCCTTATAAAATGAATTTGATAATGTTCCTCTGTTTCTGATTTGTGGAATAATTTGAGGAGTATTGATAATATGTCTTCTTTGAAAATATTGTTAAATTTTGTGCTAAAACTGTTTGTCCCTAGACATTTTTTTTTTCATTAGGAGACTTAATTCCCCTAATTTCTTTAGGGGTCATGAGTCTATTTAAATTGTTTATCTTATCTTCTTTTAGCTTTTGTTTGTGGTATCTAGCAAGAAAATAGTCCATTTCTTTTAGAATTTCCAATTTTGTGGAGTACAGGTTTTTGAAGTATGACCTTCTGTGGATTCTTCCGATTTCATGGATGCAGTTGTTATGTCCCCCTTTCCAGTTCTGATTTTGTTAATTTGGGTATTCTCTCTCTGTGTTTTTGTTTGTTTCTTTGTTTGGATAAGGGATTGTCAATCTTGTTAATTTTCTTAAAAGACTTTTTTAACAAAGTATTTTCCTTGTTTCACTACTTGATTCTTTGTATTGTTCTCTTTTGTTCTGTTTCACTGATTTCAGTCCCCAGTTTTATTATTTCCAGCCATCTACTCCTGTTTGCTTCTTTTTATTCTAGAGCTTAAGTTACTAGTATGAGCCCTTTTCAATTTCCTCATGAAAGCATTCAGAACTATGAACTTCTCTCTTAGCACTGCTTTCACTGTGTCCTATAAATTGGGTATGTAATGCATTCTTTTTTATTCAATTCTTTTAAAGTCTTTAATTTCTTTTTTCTTTTTTCTTTCTGCCTTGACCCTGTAGTCTTTTAATTGCCGTGAGGCTTTATGTTGTTTAGGATGTTGTTGATTTCCAGCTTTAATCTATGGTAGTATTGTAGGATACAGGAATTCTTTCAATTTTCTTTTATTTGTTCACAACTGCTTTGTGATTAAGTATGTGGCAATCTTTGAGAAGGTTTTGTGTGAACTGAAAATGAAAGAATACTCTTAGGTGTTTTGGTAAAATTTTCTATAGATATCTACTAGGTACATTTGCTTCATAATGTGTGTTAGCTTCCATTATTTTCTGTTTAGTTTTTTTTTTTTTTTTTCTGGTTTTGGTATTGGTTTTGGTTTTGGTTTTCTGAATGACCTTTACATGGCTGAGAGTAGAGTATTGAAGTCTTCTACTATTAATGCAAGAGGTTCCATGTGTGATTTAAACTTTAGTAATTTTTTTGTTTGTGAGTTTGTTTCTTGAGTATATTTGTTTAGAAAATTTGGTTTTCAACCCTTTATTCTGAAGTAATGTACATCAAGTATTCTTAATGTTGAGGTATATTTTTGTATTTAGAAGAAGGTTGGTTACTGTTTTTATATCCATTCTGTTAGCTTGTGTCCTTTCACTGAGGCATTGAGTCCACTGATATTAAGAGATATTCATGACCAATGATTGTTAGTTTCTGTTATTTTGTTGTTTTTGGTTGTGGTGGTAGTTGTGGTTGTGTGGGTGGGTAGCGGTATGTGTGTGTTTTTTCTTTCTTTGAGTTTTTTTTTTGTGAGATTATTTACTGTCTTTTTTAGGGGTATGTGTATTTAACTCCTTTAAGTTGGAAGTTTACTTCTTATACTTTCTTTAGGGCAGGAGTTGTGGATATATTTTCTTTAAATTTGACTTTATCATGAATATCTTGTTTCCTTCATCCATAGTGATGAAAGTTTTGCTGGGAATATTTGTCTGACTGACATCTGTGGTAATTAAGAGTCTGCAAGTCAGCTGTCTAGGCCCTTCAATCGTTTAGAATGTCTGTTGAGAAGTCCAGTATAATTCTGATAGGTCTGTCTTTATATTACTTGGCCCTTTTTCCTTGAAGCTTTTCTTTTCTTTTTTTCCTTTTTTTTTCAATAACTTATTTTCTATTCACTTTACATCCCATTCATGCCCTACCCTCTTCTCCTCCAAGTACTACCTTTATAAATACCTCCCTTAATTGCCCCCTCCCATTATCCTCAGAAAAGGAAGAATCCATCTTGGGTTACTACTCCACCCTGGGACATCAAATCTCAGCTAAAACTAGGTACATTGTCTCTCACTAAGGCCCAACTAGGCAGTACAGATAGGAAAAATGTATCTAATGGCAGGAAACAGAGTCCTAGATAATCCCAGATCCACTTGTTAAAGGACTCACATTAAGACCAAACTGCACATTTGCAGTAAATGTGTACAAGACCTAAGTTCAGCCCCTGTACTCTTTCTGGTTGGTTGCCCAGTTGCTTTAGGCCCCCAAGGGCCCATGTTAGTTGACTCTGTAAGTCTTGTGGTGTTCTTGACCCCTCTTGCTTTCTTACTTCAACCTCCACTTTCCACAGGACTCCATAAGTTCAGTCTGATGTTTGGTTATGGGTCTCTTCATCTCTTTCTATCTGCTGCTGGATGAAGCCTCTCAGGAGACAATTGTGTTTGGTTCCTCTCTGCAAGCATAACACAATAACATTAATAGTGTCAGGTGTTCTCTTTTTCCCTTGAGATGGGTCTGATGTTGGGGCAGTCATTGGTTAGCTGTTCCTTATATCTGTATCAGCTTTATCCTTCAATATTTTATAGGCAATACATTTTGAGTTTAAGGTTTTGTGGTGGGTTAATGTCCCCCCTCCCCCTTCTAGAAGTCCTGCCTGGCGATAGGAGGTAGCCTCTTCAGTCTCTATGTAACATTCTGGTAGGAATCTCCCCATATCCTGCACTATCATAGGCCTCCAGCTAGTCCCAGAAATGCCCCTCCCCCAAATTTCTATTCACACTCCCAACCCTCTCTCACTCCCATCACTACACATTTGATCACCATCACTGTTCCCCTCTTCACTCCCTCTCCTTCTTAGTTTCCTTTGTCAATCTACAGCAATAACTATTTTCTTCCCCCTTCTAAGTGAAATTCATGCATCTTCTCTTAGAACTTTGATATTACCCAGTTCTTTGGGTCAAAGTATGGTAGCATGGTTATCCTGCACGTTATATAATTGTATTTGTATAAGTGAATACATTCCATGGGTGTCTTTCTAGGTCTGGGTTACCTCACTCAGGATAATTTTCTCAAGTTTCTACATTTGCCTACAAAAATCATGATGTCTTTGAGCTGAATACTGTTCCCTTGTACAGATATGCCACAATTCTTTATCCATTCTTTAACAGAGAAACATCAAGGATGTTTCCAGTTTCTGGGAATTGCTAATAAAGCTGCATGAACACGGTCAAGCAAGTGACCATGTGATATATTGGGTCATCTTTTGGATGTATGCCCAGGAGTTGTATAGATGAGTCTAGGGATAGAACTATTTCCATTATTTTTTAATTTTAGAAATCACCAAACAGACTTTCAAAACAGTTGGACAAGTTTGTACTTCCACCAGCAATGGAGGAGTGTTCCCTATATTCCACATCCTTGCCAGCATGTGCAAGCACTTGAGTTTTTTATTTTAGCCATTTTGAGAGATCTAAAATTGAATCTCAGAGTCCTTTTGATTTGTATTTCCCGGGTGGTTTGTTGATGTCCAATTTCTTGAGTTCTTTATCTATATTTTAGATATTACTTCTCTGTCAAATGTAGGGTTGGTGAAGATAGAAGCAGTCTTTAATAGTTTCCAGCCCTGAAAAGCCCAGGGGCACATGGGTTCTAGCACAGAGAGCTAATACCTATAGTTCTCAAACTCTTCACAAAATAGAAACAAAAGGGAGATTGTCAAACTCATTCTATGAGGCCATAGTCACTGTGATACCTAAACTACACAAAAACTCAACAAAGAAAGAGAATATAGGTACAATTTCTCTTACAAATATTGGTGCAAAATACTGAATAAAATACTTTCAACCTGAATCCAAGAACACATCAAAAACATCATCCACCAAAATCAAGTAAGTTTCATCCTAGGGATGTAAGGGTGGTTCAAAGAAAACCCATAAATGTAATCGACCATACAAATAAACCAAAAGGAAAAAAAATCCCACAATATAATTTCATTAGAAGCTGATAAAGCATTTGACAAAATCTAACAGTCTTTCATATTAAGTCTTCATAGATTAGGGATACAAATTACGTACCTAAACATAATAAAAGCAATATACATCAAGCCAATAGCCAATATAAATAGAGAGAAACTTAAAGAAGTTCAAGTATAATCAATCGGGGACAAGAAAATGTTGTCCACTCTGTACCTATTTAGTACTTGAAGTTCTAATTAGAAGAGTAAGAGAATTAAAGGAGACCAAGTAAATCCAAAGTGGAAAAGAAGAGGCCTAAATATCTCCATTCACACGTGATAGGATAGTATATATAAGTGACCCAAAAATTTCTACCAGAGAAATCTTAGAGCTTATAATACCTGCAGCAGTATCTGGACAAAAAATTAACTAAAAAAAAAAAAAAAGTCCTCCTTTATACAAATAATGAACAGGCTCAAACAAGCTGAGAAATAAATTGAGGAAGCAATACCTTTACAGTATCCACAAATAATATACAATATTTTGATGTGCCTATAACTAATCAAGTGAAAGAATTGTATGACAAGAAATTTAATTTCGAAGAGACAAATTGAAGAAGATGTAGTTCTGTGTTTCTGTCCCATAGCTGTGGTGTTGGAAAGAGCTTTAAAATGAGAAATGCAGAGGCACTGTGCTATGTTCCTTTCTTCCCACTGGATTTCTGGGCTCCTGGATCCAGCATGCTTAGGAGATGTAAAAACACCTAAATAGGGTCCCCAGGTTGTGTTTCTCCCTGTGAATAACAATGAGGGCTGGGACTGGGACATGTCAGGAATTCAGAGAGGCCTTCTGCAGAGAATTGGGACAGATCTCTGTGACTAAGGCCTTCCCCCATGATGGTCCCTGATGGGGGAGACAGTCATTCTTGTCTAAATTGTTGATTGATGGGGAAAATGATGCACATAACTTATTCAGGGTGAACTGGAGATTACGTCCCTTTTTGTAGGAAGGAATGTCTGGGAAAGGAAGCTTATTGGCTAAATCCTCAGAGCCCATCTATATACCTCATTAGCACGGGGAACTCTGGGTTTCTATGCTATGTGACCAGTTGTCATGGTCCTCTTAGTGGGCTGTCATAGTCATGTGCTTCAGGACAGGAATCTGGTTGGGAAAAGATTTAAACACCTATTCTTCTTAACTATGAGAATTGCTGGGGTTCCTTAATTTGTCAACCTTCCAGTTTCTTGTGTCTGTTGGCATGGTTCACTGACCCACAGGAAGATTTCAGAAATGGGAAGGATCCCCCATGAGTGTGGGTATGTAGGATTAACATAGTCATTAATTGCCTATTTAAAGTTGGCAGTTCTCTTAAATTTTATTTTGTTAGAAAATTAATTGATTACATAAATTAGCCATATATTATCTTCAAAAAGGAAAATTTGAATATAATTATAGCTAAATATATATATTTAAATATTATTTATATTTATTATTATTATATTATTATTATATTATTGTCTATTATATTATTTTATTATTATATTATTGTCTACTATTTATTATATTATATATTAGCTAAATATAAATTCGAATATAATATATAGCTTAATATCCAAATTTATCCCTAGGTTTACTGGCAGCACTTAAGTGTTTTTTTTTTATGGTTTTATTTGGCTTAATTTTACATTTTACAATTAATATATAGAACTTTCTTGCATGAGAAAATTGGTCAATAATTGTAATTATTCCTTTGAACTTTATACCAAAATTTATAATCACACTATTAAAACATTTTAGTTTCAAAATACTGAGTAGTTTTACAAACATAAATGCCAAATAAAATAACACATTAAGGAGAATGGTGAGTTATTATATTTTCTTTTCCACCTTACTTTATGTCTTGGCCATGTCAAACAGATAGGTGTGGATGTCAGATAAATCTTTTTCTCATTGTTACTCAATATTAACAATTGATTAATAAATTAGTGTCCATTGTTTAAGGAATCAAGTTAAAGAAGATGAGGCTAAACCAACCATTTCTATGGATATAAAATATCATACTATTCTATACTTAAGCTTCTCCAGGTTTCAAAGTCCATTAAAATGTGTTTGCTTTGTGGTTTATGAGGATTTTTTTTTTTTTGGCACTGAGTCATGTAATTAACTATTGACAGAGTTAAGTAAACACTAAGTCTGAGGTCTTAGACATAGATGAAGACACACATCTATATTCATTAACCATTTTATGCTAAAATTAACTGATAGTAGAAACAATATTTGAAGGTTCATAGCCATGAAGTAAAAACACCAAACACCAATATCATTGTTTTGTAATTTTTTTCTTAAATATTTTAGAAATATTGATCTCATTGTTCTCTATGTAAGATATGGTCCATGCTTTGTTAGTTAACTTTTGTGATTTTGAAGATAGATGAAAGAATGAAGGAATGAACAGTTAAGATTCATCCTTTGGACATTGAGGAGAAAATTAATTGGGCCTAATAACATAAAGGTTGATAAAACGTTTTTGATTTGATGGATCATTTTATAACAAATCCGGGATTTTCAGGTACCGTATATTTAGCTTCTCATATTGTGCAGATATTAATGATAAGCTGTCTCCTTAGAGATTTAAGTGGTGAAATTCATTAACTCCAAAGTCATCAGAAATGTTTGTCGATTAAAACAGTATCTTATGTCTTTTGTTACTCACTATAAATCTTGTAGAATATAAAGGTTTATTTCATTTGTTTTTGAGTGCTATATTCCTCCATCAATTTTTTAAGTCTTTGGCAAAACAAATTTTATTTACATATTTTTGTAGAATAAAGTTAGTTTTAAAGTTATTTTATGGCTTTTCATTTGCCTTCAAACATTTGAAATGTTTTCATTAGAATATGCTTTTAAAAGTTGTATAGGAATTTTTATTCAACATCATGGCAAGAGATCACAGTCACAAGATATGTGATTGGAAAGCAAACAGCCCCCACATATTTAGTCTCTCTGGCTGGAATACAGACAAGCCTTTACTATACAACTTTAGTCCCAAAGAATGCCATCTTATTGAGGGGTAGACAAAGTATCTATTCAGAGAAAATTTTGACAGAATGAGTCAGAGATAGGTTGCACCCAACTCTCAGGAGAACAGCCAGGAAAGAGGATGTTTAAGAGCCTGAGGAAGAGAAGGTCAGGCAGTCAGCTTAGATGCAGTTCTGTTGAATGCAGTTGACTCCAGGGGATTTCGTTCCTGCGTTCTGTTCATTTGTGTAGTTCATCATGCAGTCAGGTTACTGACACAGTTGAAGCCAGAGAATAAAAAGAAGCCCGAAGATCAGAACAAGTTGATAGAGTTAGTTTGAGGCCAAGCAGAGCAATCCAGTGAGAAGCCAGATTGAATCAGTCAGAATGAGACAGAATATTGGAGCTGAACCAACCATCCAGAGTTCAGAAAATACTAGAAAGGGTAAGCTCATTTAGCAGTAGGCCTCTGGAGATGACAATTACATCTGGGGAGCAAAAGTCACATTTACATATGTCATAACAGAAAAACAATTATAACTGCAGTACAAAACAAACCATGTTGTACCCAGGAGCTTCAAACCCTAATTTGTATAAATTTAAAAATTTTCCCTGTGTAATTTAATATGTCAGAAAGATCTAAGAGAGCTCAACTGTTTTTATTTTCATACAAGATTGTATAGTACAGTTATAAACTCACACAAACAGCTGTCAGTGTAAAATGTGCATTGTGAAAAAAAATCATACAATTGAAATAAGCAATATGAAAAGAATGGAATCTACAACTACTAGTAACACTCTATTATTCCATCACAGTTGTTATGTTTCACTCATGATGGAAAATATAAATGTCATCCTACCAATATGATTGTCCAGAATCTATGATTTCCAAAGCATACTGATTCAAACCCAGCTACATGAACATATTAAAAGATCAATAAATTATAAATTTTATTGATTTTAAGACTGCTTAGTCATGTGTTAATCAAAAAGATATGTTTCCTTTTTACACGGTGTTTATAAAGCACATAAACCATATTGGCATCATAATGATTTCTGTGATATGTCAATAACATGCATTTATATTGATTTATTGGTATTCCCCTTATAGTCTATCAATTTACTTAGCTAATCCTTTATTTTCCAGAGTTTTAGAGTTTATCAATTAGTTCTTCACTTTCACCATGGATCCTGCCATCAAAATCAGATCATCTGTCTTCCCACAAAGGCCTACTCCCACTGAGTCCTCCTACTGACTCACAGTTTTACTTTTGTAGACATAATTTTAGAAAATCCCTACACTTGCTTCCATATCTTCATAAGGCCTTTCAATCTAACAGATTTTTGTCATGATACTTTGTGTTTCTATTCCAGTTATATTTACTCATAGCTTTAATAATCTCAATAGCTTTGATGTTTTAGTATCTTTTGTACTATTTAAAATGTTTTGCAACTTTTTTATTAAAAGTATATATCATTGCAAACAAGTTCCTATTGTTCCATATCTGATTGAGCGTTAGTATCATGTCAGTGTCTGTCTGAAAAATCTTTATAGATTAGCAGATGAAGTCAGCAGCCATTCATTAAGAAGGTTTGTGTACAAGTGACAACAAGCACTGCCTTTCCTGGAGAAGGGACACAGTAGAAGCTGCACCAACCGGGAATGCAAATCACTCTTTCTCTGGATACACTCTCCAAACTAAAGTCAATAGTATACCCTTAGACTTTTTTCTAAACCTACTTTACCTAGGCTTTTTAAATGCTTCAACCTCTCTTCTAACCCACTGACAAGAGATTGGGGAGGAAAAAGGTTAATAGGACCAGGGGATTAGGCCTATTTACAACTTCTTTGAGGTGATTCCACTTTTTGTTGCCAGGATACCAGCAGTACAGTTCAGTAGCAAACACCAAAGTACCAGAGAAGATACAGCAGAAATCACAAGGCTTGTCTAATTCCATAGAAGTCAGCAGAAGCACTCAATTCATATATTCATTTAATTTGATTCATTATATATTTAAATAATGAAACTTCTGAAAATTAAATCAGTTTCCTATTGACATTTCATTGGCAAAGACCCTGAAAGTGACTTTCTAGAAATATTTTATCAATCTCTCTATTATCTGCCTACCAGTCTATTTATCTATTTATATACTTATCCACATACTTATCTATTGATTTTCTTATTTTATTCAATTTTTAAATTTTTATTTATAATATAATCTGATTATATTTTCCTTCCCTCTAATCCAAGTCCCTCCTACCTCCCCTTTCATTCCCCCTGGATCAGCTCTTTTCTGTCTCTCACCAAGAAAGAACAAGTTTCCAAGAGATAACAACAGAACATGATAAAATATGGTAAGATGAAGCAAAAACTATCACACAGAAGCCAAAGGAAATGAATACCAAGAGCAGTCTCAAGAATCAGAGACTTACTGGTTCTTACACTCACAGGTATGATAAAATGCTGATATAAAATCTATAATTTATGTGACAATCATCTGGTACAGACTGATGTAAGCCCTGTGTTTGTTCCTTTGGGTTTTTGTGAGTTCATGTGCTCCATGCTTAGTTGATTAATGTTAATTTTCCTGGTGTCTTCCATCCCCTCTAGTTCTTACATTATTTCCACTCCTTCTTCCTTGTGGTTCTCTGAGCTCTAAGGGGAAGGGTTTAATGCAGACATCCCTTTTAAAAAGTCTGTCTCCACACAATGTCTGGCTATGGGTCTCTACATCTGGTCCTGTCTCCTGCTGAAGGAGGCTTCTCTGATGATGATTGAATATGCATTGGTCTGTGAGTATAACAGAATATTATTAGGTGTCATTTTATTAAAACTTCTTTTTTACAGAGCAGTAGTGTTTTTTATTTCCCTAGGTTTCTGGATATCTAGTATATGGTTTCTTGGTCACACAAGCAATGTCAGGTATGGGTTGCATCTCATGGAAGTAAATCTTAAGTCAAATCAGATATTAGTTGACTACTCCCAAAAATTCTTTACTACCATTGCTGTGACATATCTTGCAAGCAGAACAGGTTATAGATGTTTTATGGCTGTAATTGCATTTATATTTCTCTTTTGATAGTATGAAGAGTTTCTTTTCTCATCAAAGAGACTAGAATATAGGCCCATGTAGACACCAGCTTTTCTTCTCCATATTCAGTGAGTTGTGTGGTCTTGTCTTCAGCAATGAGTCTCCACTGTCCGTTTGTAGATAAAAATTGTTTGTCTTACCAGTGACTTGGGTTGTTTAAGTATTTCCATGGGCACTCTTGTCCATCAATTCAGTTGCAGACATCCCAATCCTATTACTGGAAACCTCGTTTGATAATAACAGAAAGCCAGCTGAAAATGTCTATCCCCCTTATTAAGAGACCTTACTAAGACTGACTTCATATATTTTAGGAAGTTTCCTCTGCACTAGGTTTCCATATCATCCATTGAATGCACCTCAATTCCAGATGTAGTATCTCACATTCTCTCTGTTAGTTTACGTCCATTCCTCCTCCTCACATGATCCTTTCTTTTGCATCCTCATCTACTCACATCCTATCCATAAAATCTATTCTATATTTCGTGTAGGAATATCAATGTGTCCACTCTAGAACGCTCCTCTATACCTAACCTCTATGGATATATAGGCTTTAGCTTGGTTTTCATTTACTTAATAGCCTTTATCCACATGTAAGTGAATGTATAAAGTAGTTATCTTTCTGAGTCTAAGTTACCTCATTGAAGATAATATTTTCTAGTTTCATCTATCTGCCTATTTGTTTCGTGGTGCCATATTTAACAGCTAAATACACTTCATTGTATGAGTGAATCATATTTTCTTTATTCTTTCTTCTGTTAAGGAATATCCTATCTTCAATATAAGAGACTCAGTTTATACTTTGTGTAAGAGAACATCTTTGGAGACTAAGCTTAAAGTAATCACAACCTAGCTCACCTAATCTGTACTTTTCATTCACTGGAATTTTATGTTTCTAGAAACGTTGTGAAAAAGTCAACAAGTCATTTCTTTGAAGAACTCTCAATCTCTGGTGGTAATCAGAGTATCATCCATGCTATTGGATACAGAGGTCAAGTTCTTAAGGTGATGGAAGGCTAACTTCCAAAATTGGTAGCCATGGTTAAAAAAAAAAAAAAAAAGGAGAAAGCAGTTAAGTTTGATGTACGGTGTGGCAAATTTTTGCTACCTTTTGATAAATAAACAAAATTATTTTTCCAAATAGGAAAGATAGACACTATGAAAACAATTGAGTTTGGTATACCCAGTTCCATTTTTTTTTTCATTTAGAAGGCAGACAGAAATGAAGACCTAAATGTATGAAGCATATCATAGCTTCAAATAAGGGTGAAGTCTCAGAGTCTCATTAGCCAAAATCAGGAATTTCAGAAAGAACGGGTTGAATGCCTGATAAGGTACATGGAAATTACCAATTCAAGGTGAAATGACCTTGAGGATTTTTAGTTTGGTTTTTCTATCTTTAGTCTCTGGAATTTTAATGGTTCACTGAAGGTAAAAGCAGATTTTAGCTTTCATTGTCATAGAAAACCACTGCATTTGTCAAGTTTGTTAGTAGAACAGTGTGTGGAGAATATAATTACATTGTCTCAGGTGATTAAGACTTCTTATTTGAAAGTGATGGCAGAGTTGCTACATGATGCTGACAGAGTGACATACCATAAACTTCAGGCAATTCACACATTTTATGATCTTGTTCTGATTGTTGCTTTTTCTGAAAAAAAAAGAAAAAAGATTATTTTTTGTTTGTGGTTACAGATTGCAGTCCTTCACAGCAGGGAATCAATATAGCAAATGCATAATGGAGCTGCTCACGTCTGTAACTAGAAGCATAGAGATGAATACATGTTAGTGCTCAAAACACTTTCTCCGCGTTATGGCCAGGATGTCCAGCACACAGGAAGTTGTCTAGCACACAGTTAAGATGTGCATTCACACATCTAATAATTTAACCAAGATAATCACCCGAAGCATCTCCAAAATCACACTTCTCAGGTAATTCTCAATTTTGTCAACTGGAAAACTGACATTAACAGTTCCAGGATGGTAGCACAATCTAAGAAGTACTTAACCATCTTTAATAGCAGGGGAAAACGAGCCCAGGCAGCAGAATGATGTCAGGGAGTAGACTCAGCTTTGATGTGTTTAAAAACTAGATGAAACCTCATGTCAAATGTGAGGGCGGGAATATGAAAAAGAAAGGTACAAGAAAGAGACATAGAACTCATTAGATGCCTAAAATCTGCTATGTTTTCTGAATTGTTACAATGCATTTGAATTAAATGCTAACTGATGGCACAGGTCTTAGGAGTTTACAAAGTCGAATGGAAAGAAGGTTCTTTACTTTCTTACAATGAAAAAGTAAGTCCATGATCATCGTCTTCAGAAGACTAAATATATTTAAGGATTTCTCTATAAATGTAATAAACTAATGATAAAGAGTGACTCTGTAACTTCCAGGATGGATGCTCTTATTACATTCAATATTTAAGGAGAATTTGACTGTAAGTTGAAGATAATCAGCATCCTAGAGCTCTCTCGGTGTGAGTACTTTTTTTTTCCCCACCATAATGGACTGTTCCCTAATTGTGAGTCAAAATGAACTATCTCTCCTTTAAGTTGCTTTCATCAGGGGATCTTATTCCAGCCATGGGAAAGTATTCACCTATATCAGTCAGCGTTCACTATAGATACAGAATTAATTGAATATACAGTAAAAAGAGATTTATTAGATTGTCTTATATAATAATGTCTGAATAGTTAACCATTGTCTGTATCACACCAGGGAGACAGAGAACATGGTCTTTACTCTCAGAAAACAAGGCTGGGTGTCTCATCAGTCCCAGTGTTGTGCTGAAGATAATGTAAATTTCCTAGAGAATTATTTGTATTCAGTTCATGAAGGAAAGCTGAAAAGGTGGGCTACTAATGTCAGTGAAGAAATACAGCAACAATAGCAATAATCGGCATGTGATGGATATTCACAGCAAGAATAAAGGCAGGCAGGCAAAAGAAATCTTTCCTTGACCTCCATTTAATTTGACTGTTACGGGAAGGTATTAATGACATTTTGACTCTCTCCCTTCAAATAAACTGATCAAAAATAAAAACTCTTAGCTATGCCCAGTAGCTTTACTTTTAGTTAAATACAAGTGTGAAAACAAGATTAACATCCATAATAATTAAAATATAATTTGTTTAATCATTTATTTCTGTCGTTGGACCCCTTATGCAGTCCAAGCTAGTTTACAATGCACCATCTTCCTTTCTTATTCTTACCAGTGTGGTGAATACAGCTATGTAACATCACATCAGAGTAAATATTGATCATCATTGTAAGACATTATTATTATTGTTGTCGTTGTTGTTAACATCAGCAGCAGCAGCAGCATCATTATTTAGGGAGATTTTGGAACATGTGCCATTTGATGCCCATGCAGGTCATAGGACAAACTTAAATTCTCAGTTCTTTCTATCATGTATTCTAAGACCAAACTCAGAAAGTCAAAATTACATGTCTTTCAAAAACTGCATGATGTTATTGTCCCATAATTTATTTATAGATTTCATTGTGATAGAATTTCCAAGTTAATATGCAGGTAAAGATGATGAATTTGAGGTCAAATGTTTAGAATAAAAGAAATATATGAATATTCTGAAACTTAGAGGATTAGTGTAACTATGTGTTGAGGATTTTAGGTCTTCTTCTTAACCCTTCATAGTCATTGTTTGATGGTATTTCAAACATCACAGCATTTCCAAAAAAATCAAATTATCTATCACATCTACATTTTGAAATACTCTGATATAAATATTCTGATGTCTGAATAAACAAGTGATGATTGGTTGTTCCTTGTCTTAGAACTTCTCAGTAAACATCAATACTTTAGACCAACAATTACATGGGATAACAACAGCCATGTCTGTGCATTTCTTAATGTGACAACATATGACATGTTCATTGGTCATGTAACCAGAAAAATGACTTTCAAGGAATCCTCTGAAAATATACATTCTAAAAGGATAAAACTATTTAATCGGGTATTTGAGATAATTAAAGAAAAATGAGACTTTGGATTTATTTTAAATTATAATTAGGTGCATCACATCATCTACATTAGAAAACTAACTAAATATTATGGAATAATACTTTAATTTTGATTTAAAATAAATGTATTTGATGATATAGTACTGTGTTATTTGTCTTGCAAATGTTTATGACTTTTGAAACTTCTCATTCTTCCATAATTCCAGATTTGGTTAGTTTTCTAAGTTATTGTAATTTTCAAGATCAATGAAGTACACAAGGAAGAATGAGTTTAAGTGTAGCTAATGCACTTTTCATAGATAGGCAGTTTTAAAATTTTGAGACTTGGGCTTGCGTCTGTCCCTTCCGTCTGCTCTATTAAGAGTCTCCTAAAACAGGAAATTATATTAATGATAAAAATTAGGAAATATTGTACCAGAGCTGAGAAAGTGTGGAAAAGTCATATAGATGAGTCATTATTTAAATTCTGTTTATAAAAAAAAGTATAAAGTAATGTCACCCAATGTCATACGGGGGTTAACACTGAATTTCAATATTTTGGGTTGTATCTATGATATTTACAGTGTCAGAAATAAAAATTTTATTGTGCATTTAAATTACTGAGTATCACTAACCATACATGTAGTGAAGTAACTAATCATTTTCATCTGGGCAGTCTACACATATAATTTACAATATACCAGTGTTTACCCAAATATTCATTTGTCTATAAAACAGTAAATAAAAAATTATCCTTTTACTTAAATTCTTTTAACGATAATATTTACTTCCAAATCAGAATGCATTCACCTAAAAGGAAATAATAGCTTACACACGAAGAAAGGTTATTCAAAAATGGAAGTAGACGGGCAGTGGTGGTGCACGCCTTTAATCCCAGCACTTGGGAGGCAGAGGGAGGCGGATTTCTGAGTTCGAGGCCAGCCTGGTCTACAGGGTGAGTTCCAGGATGGGAAGTAAGTGTCATCATTGAAATAAGATACAAAGTGGAAATTTAAATTATATTTCAGTAGTTTTGGATAAGCTAAACTCTTCAAAAGACTATGATATGACTTAATAATTCTGATACTGACTTGTTCTATGGTGTGATACTCATTCCTAAGTTGCCCTCATCTTATTCCTATGTTCTTGTTAGAATATCTGATCACAGGAACTAGAATCTAGCTCAGGAGTTAAGGGTACATACTGTGCTTTCAGAGGAGCAAAGTTCAGTTCCCAGCACGCATGTCAAGTAGTTCAGGACAAAGCATAAGTCAGTTCTGTGGGATCTTTCCCTCTCCTCTGGCCACCATGGACAGTGAACTTGCAAAATCATGTCCCTTGCAATATGTGTATGTAAGGAATTAAAATTTAAAATAATTTCTAAATATCTGAGTAGCATTTAGAAATAAAAGTATACAGTTAATTTCTCAAATCAACTTAATAATAGTTATGGTACCATTATTGTAGACGTCCCTGGAAAGGGGAAACAGAATCTATCTTAAACATGAGGACAGGCTCAGGAGGGATCAGGGAGATGATGTAGAGCGGGAGATAGTGCAGGGAAAGATAGTTGGAATTGAGGGGCATTGAGGGTATGTGGGTATATCATAGGACAATGGAAACGTGATGGAGTTCATGAGACTGCCGTGGTGAAGACTCCAATTCATGAAAGATACTGAGTCTGAACTAGCCAGTTTTGTAGTCAGGAAACTCTTCCATTGGTGGGACTGGATTGCATTAAGTTGAGTCTTCGGAACTGAGTATCCTTTGGAAATCCCTAAACGGCCTCTGATAACGGTAGCACAGAAGGTTTTTTCCTTTGTGAACTGACAGTGTGCCAAGTGCAGCATCCACAGAGTTCACTGAATGTAGAAAGGTTGAGGTCATAATTGCACAAAGCCTCCAATTTTATGTTCTAGTCTGGCACAAGAAGGTACTCTGCAGGCTACAGAAAAAGAAGCCTTGGGCACTGACCCAGGCTCAAAACCTTCTGCTTATAACTTGTCCTGCCTGCAAAAAGTGATAGGAAAATGGTGACTCCGAACTTGTGGGAGTGGCCAATCAATGTTTGGTTTAACATGAGACCCATGCTACAAAAGGGAACCAATGCCCTACACTGCCTGAATTGCCACGAACCAGATGCTGAGTAACCTAGAGACTGAAGGTAGAGATGAAAATGACAACAGGACTCTCAAAACAAACAACCAACTAAACAAACAAAAACAAAAACAAAAACAAAAAACAAGAAAAACAGATAAAACAAATAAATGCAATGGTTTCTAATTATTACCTGCTATACTCACAGATCAGTGACTTTGTTTAATTGTTACTTAAGAGAAGCTTCCTCTAGCGGTCAACAGTAAAGGGTGCTGATACACACAGCCAGACATTATGTCTTAGGAGAGTTAAAATTGGAGGTCTCCCTCAGTTCATTAACCTAGGAGATCAGAGAATCCCGTGGAAGAGGGTGCCAAAGGATTGGTGGGTAGCAGTAAAACACAGCTCATGGAACCAACTAAATAAGGATCATGTGGTCTCCCAGACACTGAAGCAGCAAGTGAGGGGCTTGCATGGGTCTGCACCAGGTTCTTTGCTTATGTCATGGTGTGTTTCTGGGACTCCTCACAGTAGAAGCAGGTGTATCTCTGATTCTCTTGTTTGATTGTAGGATTATTTTCCTCCAGTTGGGTTGCCTCATTCAACCAAGATATCAGGGTTTTTACTTCATCTAATTATATCTTGTTTTGTCTTGTTTGAATGTCCTCTCTAGTGGTAGAAGTCAGGGACTACTATTTTCTGAAAAAGAAATGGAGGGTGGTTCTAGGGTAGGGAGAGGTAGGTAGGTTTGTTTTTGGTTTTGTTTTGTTTTCAAATAAAATTTTTATTTTTCAGCTATTCTTTTGTCAAGTCAGGTCTGCCCTGGTATCGGGTTAATTTAATAAGGTTTACATCATTAAGGAAAACTGATTTTTCTTCTCCTAGCAGCTACCTATTGCCAAAAGCTTCTCAGTTAGTGGTAGGATTATGTGCCCACTTTTCAACCTCTGTACTGGAATTTTGTCTGGCTGTAGCTTATATTCATGCTGTCAGAATTGTGAGTTCATTAATTCAACTGCACTGAGTGACTGCAGAGTACTATTTCTTTGATATTATTGTCTTCTTTAGGCTCTTAAAATCTTTTTGTCCCAATTTTACAAATCATATTTAGTCAATGCATAAATTAAGTAGAAAAATGTTCATTATTTTTGTATGAAATAAGTTTAATCTATATTTCCAAATTTATGTAATAACCAAGCATATATTCTACAATAAATAGAAGTTCTTGTTTGAGAATATTTACCATCAATAAGCAGGCTAGAAATTACTTTTAAATGAAATGTATAAGAGACTTTAAACTACAAGACAGAAATTAAGAATTTTAAAATTATGAATTTTTAGCAGGAGTGAGGTAGAAACTAGTGAAGATCACTATAAATGTCTTTCAAAAATAATCTCATTTGGTATAACTATAGCATCAGTAAATGAAGAGTTGGGGTAAACATAATTACATGCATATGGAGACAGAAAAATACAAATGAGAAAAAGACAAATGTTAAGAAGGTTGAACTAGTGAAGGATAAATGGACAAACTAAGAGTGTATTCTGAATGCTTGGTCAAATGATTAAGAGCCACATATCTATAAATAACCAAACATTATAAATACCACTGGTCATAAAGTAAAACATTATAAATATTCTGTCTAATATACTAAAGAAAACATATAAAATAATCAAATCCTTAATATTTAAAACTAATATATTTTAAGAAATGTAAAAGTATCAATACAAAGTATAATTTATTAGAACATAAAATTTGTAATTATAATCATGTGCATTAAAGAAATAAAATTACTATACTGCAGCAAAAATACCTATTAAAATACAAAAATAACAATTTCAAAGCTCAATTTTTCTTTTACTCATTTTTTTAAATCATAAGCCACAGTTTGTTCATTAGTGTAATTATTGGATACACAAAATAGACAAAAAGTTGTATTTTGTAATAACTAGATTCTAGCCATAAGATAATGAAAAGGGAAAATAATATCCTATTTCAATAATAGAAATGAGTAATTTTCCATAAATTGATGGTAATTTGCTAAAATGTACTATGTGATACTATTTGATGACAGGACCCACATACATATATATATGAGTATATAAGAATATCCACATATAGGCATATATTTATAAGAGCATAATAGCATGATTATATTGATTACTTTTCCTCATCACTCTGATAAGATTCCTGAGAGTAGAATCTTAAAAGAGGAAAGGCTTATTTTGAGTTACACTTTAAAAATAATAATTCATCATGACTTAAAGGTCAGAAAACATGTGTTTTATACTATGGAACATTATTTGGTCAGAAAAATAGTGAAACACAGTTACTTGAAAAATGCTGGGACTAGAGACATCATATAAAATTGCATGAGCTAAGTGCATCAAAAGAACACCACCCCATGATTATATAACCTTGGATATTAAGGTACTGAATTTAACAGGCACCTTCTCTGGTCTGAAATTAGAGAATGCGGTAATAGAATTTACCCCTGTACCCCTGTAGCTGGTGTCTAGAGCTATAATTGTATATAGAGACCGTATAATTGAATGGATATAATCCTTTGACTAGTTTGTTTAAGTGGTTATCTCACTTCAAGGAGTCTTAAACTCAATGACCTTTGTTATGTTTTAAGAAAAAATTTGTTATCCTGTACTACACTACAGTGTCCTCATGAATATGTGAAACTTTCCTAATACCTTTGTCACTAAGATATGTATATTTTTACATTGAACATTTATGGTAAGTTTTAATAAATACCTACCTTAGGAGTCAATAATTCTTTTAAACATTTATGAGAGAGATATAAAAAACATCAGAAAATCTTGAATATTAATGTTCATCACAATTTCATATTGAAAACACCTGTCATGTTCTCTAAAGGTAGGCACATGAACACGTGTACTAACTCTATTTGGTACTTGACAGTTGTTGGCATAAAAATACCGTGACAATGGCCACTTATAGAAGGAAAATTTGTCTCACAGTTTCATGGATATAGGGGGTCATTAAAGTATGGAATAATGACAATAAGTGGCAAGCATGGAGAGTGGAGTAGAATCTGAGAATTCACATCCTCAAACATAAGCATGACATAGAAGGACCACCTAGCTCATCTCAAGTGATATACTTGCTCTAGAAAGGCTATACATATTAAAGCTCTAACAAATTTGGTGGTCACTGTGTACTCAAATATCTGAGTATATGAGAATGTTGTCATTCAAAACATTAATTTTCTACATATATGCACATTGCCAGAAAGTGATGCTTCATATGCATTTATTTGGATATATGTATTTACAGAAGGGAGAGATTTTATTGCATGCCCATTGTTTCTCAAATAATTTTGTTTCAAAATAAGGAATAGCCACTTGATCCACAGAGAAACACCACTTGATCGCACTCCTGTGGATTGAAAGAAAAGCTGATAAGATACAATGAGAAGTTTAAAAGTAATTTTTATTTGCCTGAATAGTTGTTATCTCTGAAGCTTACTGCTGAATAAGGTCATCCTGTCTAGTTTTTTCTGAACTGTGTGGTTTAGCTCAGCTGTTGTGGCTCAAATCTCTCCAAGCTGATTGATTCAAATTTGCTTCTCTCAGCATCTGACTTAATTGCTCTGCTTGGCTCCACACTAACTCTTGTACTTTGTTCTAATATGTGTCTTCATTCTCTGGCTCATTCTGTCTTCAATATAAACTTGTCTATGTAAAACTGTACCAGAAAAACTATCTCCTATTCTCAATCATAGTATTGTTTTAAACATGATTTTTCAATCATTTTTTTTTGTCAAATTCTAGCATGTGACTGTTTTCATTAGACATTCCAAACATAAAATGCTTAAGTATTAATTGCATCCAACTTAAAACAGGATGGTAATACAGCTTTCCATCTTTGCCACATGTTTTATTAGCTAAATGATTTTGGTTAAATTAAAACTGTCCTTGGGAAGAAGGTAAATGAAGCATTTCATACATTTATAATGAGCACAGGATAGGGAAATTCAATCTTCTACAAGGCTAATAGTTTTCTAACAGCAACATGCAGACAAACATCAGAAGCCCTTACTGGAATGAAACATTTCTAAACTCAATTACAATGATGTCTGAAATATCCTTTTTAAGGGTGTGACCACTGGTAAGTACACCACACTGTAATGCAAGACAGTACATAAGAACAGCACAACTTGGACTGGAAAGATTAACAAAACTGGAATACAACAAAAAATGAGATGGCTAGTAAGGGGTGAATGTTGATCAAAGAGGAAGTATGAAAAATGGATTAATATGACCAAAGTTTGTTGTAATGAATTCTCTGTAAACTAATAAAAATGTAAATAAAAATAGAAAGAAAAATCGAATTAAGGAACTTTAAGTAGGCCATGGATTAATAAAAGATCTCTGTGAATTTAGTAAGTCAAAGCCCTACCTCCATACACAAGGTCTGCCCACAGACAAGAAAAGTAAGAGAAAGAATGAAATAAAAGATATCATACCACCAAGGTAGCTTAGGAAGTAGCAAGCTGGATTGGGCCATAGAATAAATTTTCTAATGACTGGCGAGTCCTACAATGCCAAAGTGACTTTTCAGATAGTAAAATGTTCTCTAGTGAACACAAATTGTTTTAAATTATTGCTTTTATTTTTTTGAGAGTATGAGTTTTTATAAACACTTCCATACACTATACTTTCCTTTTTTTCAAATTTATTACATGAATATAGAGGAACTTATATTGCTCTGCCAAGGCATCACACTCAAAGATATCATCTCCCTGTAATGTGAACACCACATACCTTTGATACCTCTGACTGGAATCAGACACTTCTTTAGTATGCATCTTTAATCCCAAACAATGACATCTAAATCAGGGGCACACAAAGTGACAAATCAGAGAAATACTTGACAGAATGAATTAGAGATAGGATGCATCAAACCTACAAGAGAATAAAGGAAAAAAAATAAACCTACTTAAAGGGCAGTGAGAGAGAAAGAATGGGATGAAATTCAATTCAATTCAGTTGAGTTTAGCTCAGAGTCCCTCAGTTACTGAAGTTCAGAAGCAACCTTCCTTCCTTCCTTCCTTCCTTCCTTCCTTCCTTCCTTCCTTCCTTCCTTCCTTTCCTTCTTTCTTTCTTTACTTCATTCTTTCTCTTTTTCGGTCTTTGTTTCTTATTTATTAATAATTTTGTTCACATTTCAAAGTTATCCCCTTTCCACCCTATCTATTTCTCCTTTGCCTCCAATAGGGTGCTCCTCTACCCACTAATCTACTCCCATCTCACCCCTCTAACATCCTGCTCTGGGGAATCAAGCCTCCACAGGTCCAAATGCTTCCCCTCCCAGTGATGCCAGATAAGGCAGTCTTCTGCAAATTCTGTAGCAGGGGCCATGGTCTGGACCAGGTATACACTTGGTTTGTGGATTAGTTCCTGGGAGCTCTGAGGGTCCAGCTAATTGATACTGTTTTTCTCCTTATGAGGTTGCAATTCCTTTAGCTCCTTCGCCCTCTCCAACCTTCATTAAAAAAAAAAGGGGGAAAAGGAGGAAAAAGGGAAAAAACCCAAAAGGAAAAGGGGGGGAAAAAAAATTTTTTTAAAACAGGAATTTTTTTTGGGGGAAAAAAATTAAAAAATTTGGGGGGGGAAAAAAAAGGGGGGGGCAAAAAATTTGGGGGGGGGTTTTTAAAAAAAGGAAAAAAAAAACCAAAATTGGGGGGAAAAAAAGGGAAAAAAAAATTTAAAATTTTAACTGGGGCCCATTTAAAATTTTTTTTTTCCCCCCCCCCCCCTTTTTTTTTTTTTTTTTTTTCCCTTCCTTTTTTTTTTTTCCTTTAATTTTTTTTTTTTTTTTTTTTTTTTTTTTTAAAAAATTTCTTTTTTTTTTTTTTTCCCTTTTTAAGGGGGCCCCCCTTTTTCCCCCCCCAAAAAAAACCCCAAGGGGTTTTAAATTTTTTTTTAAAAAAATTAAAAAGGTTTTTTTTTTTTAAAAGGGGGGGGCCCCGGGGAAAAAATTTTGGGGGTTTTTGGGGGGGGAAAAAAGGGGTTTTTTTTTGGGGGGGGGTTTTAGTTTTTTTTTTAGGGGTTTTTTGAAATTTTTTTTTTAAAAATTTTTTTGGGGTTTTTTTTTCCTTTTTTTTGGGGGGGGGGGGGTTTTTTTTTTTTGGGGGGGTTTTAAAAAAGGCGGGGGGGGGGGTTTTAAAAATTTTTTTTCCCTTTTTTTTTTGGGGGGGGGGGGGGGGGTTAAAAAAAAAATTTTAAAAAAAAACCCCCAAAAACCCCCCAAAAAATTTTCCAAAAAAAAATTTTTTGGGGGTAAGGAAACCCTTTTTTTTTTAATTTTTTGGGGGGGCCCCCCAAAAAAAAAAAAAGGGGGGGGGGGAAAAAAAAACCCCCCCCAAAAAAAAAAAATTTTTTTTTCCCCAAAAAAAAAAATTTTTTTTGGGGGGGAAAAAAAAACCCCAAAGGGGGGGGGGTTTATTTTTTTTTTGGGGGGGGAAAATTTGGAAAGGGGGGGAAAAAAAATTTTTTTAATTGTTTTTTTTTTTCCTTGGGGGGAAAAAATTTTTTTTTTAAAAAAAAAGGGGGGGTTTTTTTGGGGGGGGGAAAAAAAAGGGGGTTTTTAAAAAAAAAGGGGGGGAAAAAAAAAAAAAAAAGGGGGGGGGGGTTTTAAAAAATTTTGGGGGGAAAAGGGGGGTTTTTTCTGGGGGGTTTTTTTTTTCGGAAAATTTTTTTTTTTGGGGGCCCCAAAAATTTCCCGGGTTTAAAAAAAAAGGGGGGGGGGGGGAAAAAAAAAGGGGGAAAAAAAATTTTTTTTTTTGGGGGGGGCCCGGGTTTGTTTTAAAAAAAAAATTTTTTGGAAAAAAAAAAAAAAGGGGGGAAAAAAAAAAAAAAGGGGGGGGGCCCCCGAAAAAAATTTTGGGAAAAAAAGGGGTTTGGGGGGGGGTAAAAAAAGGGGGGGGAAATTTGGAAAATTAAAAGGGGGGAAAATTTTTTTTTGGGGGGGTTTTGGGGGGGGCCAAATTTTGGGGGGGGTTTAAGGGGTTTTTGGGGGTTTTTTTTTTTGGGGTTGGGGGGGGAAAAATTTTAAAAAGGTTTAAAAGGGGTTTTTTAAAAATTTTTTTTTAAAAAAAATTTTTTAAAAAAAGGGGGGTTTTTTTTTTTTTTTAAAAAAAAAAAAAATTTTTAAAAATAAAACCCCCCAAAAAATTTAAAATTTTGGGGGGGTTTGGGGTTTTGGAAAAAAAAATTTCAAAAAAACCAAAAAAAAGGGGGGGGGGAAAAAACCTTTACAAAAAAAAAAAAATTTTTTGGGAAACACTTTTAAAAATTTCCCTTTAATTTTTGGGGGGGGGGGTTTTGGGGGGGGGGGAAAAAAAAAAAAAAAAAATTAAAAAAAAAAAAACCCCAAAAAATTTTTTAAAAATTAAGAAAAAAAAACCCCCCTTTTTTTAAAAAAATTTTTTTTTTTTTTTAAAAATTTTTTTCCAAAAAAAAAATTTTTTTAAAAAAATTGAAAAATTTTAAAATTTAAAAAAAAAAAAAATTTTTTTAATTTTTTTTTTTTCCCCCCTTTAAAAAACGGGCCCTAAAAAAAAATTTTTTTCCCAAATTTTTGGAATTTTTTTAAAAAAAAAAACCCAAAAAAAAAAAACCCCAAAAAAAAAAATTTAAAAACCGGTTTTAAATTTTGGGGAAAAAAGGGTTTTTTAACCCCCAAAAACCCCCCAAAAAAGGAATTTTTTTTTCCCAAAAAAATTTTTTTTAAATTTTTTAAAAAAAAAAGGGGGAAAAAATTTAAAAAAATTTGGGGGGGAAAAAAAAATTTTTTAAAAAAAAAAAAATCCCAAAAAAAATTTTTTAATTTTTTTTTTTTTAAAAACCCTTACGCCCCCCCAAAAAAAAAAAAAAACCAAAAAAAACCTTTTTTTTAAAAAAAAATTAAAAATTTAAATAGCCCCTTTTTAAATAAAAAAGAAACCGGGAAATTTTAAAGGTTTCGGTTTAAAAGGGGTTTTAAAAGGGTTTCCCCCCTTTTTTTTTTTAAAAAAAAATTTTAAAAAGGGGGTTTTTAAATTTTTTCCCCTTTCGGGGGGGGGCCCCATAAAAAAAACAAAACCCTTTTTTTTTTTTTTTTTTAAAAAAAAATTTTTTTTGGGGGAAAAAAAAAAAATTTTTTTTTAAACAGAAAAAAAAAAATTCCCTTTTTTTTTTTGGAAATAAAGCCCCCCAAAAAATTTTTTTTTAAAAAAAAAAAACCCCGGGAAAAAAAATTTTTTTTAAAAAAAACCCGGGCCCCCCAAAAAAAATTTTAAAAAAATTAAAAAGGGAAAAGGTTAAAAAAAAAAAAAGGGGGTAAAAAACTTTTGGAAAAAAAATTTTTTGGGAAATTTTTGCCCCGGGTTTTAAATTAAAAAAGGGTTTTTTTTAAAAATTTTTTGGGGGGGCCTTTTTAAGGGTTGGGGGGAAGGGGGGAAAAAAAATTTTAAAAAACCCCTTTTTTTCCGGGTTTTTTAAATTTTTTTAAAATTTAAAAAAAATTTTTTTTTTTTTAAATTTAAAAAAAAAATTTTTCCCCCCCTTTAAAATTTTTTAAAAAACCTTTTTTTTTTTAAAATTTTTTTTTTTAAAAATTTTTTTTTTTTTTTTTTCCCCCCCCCCCCCCTTTTTTTTTTTAAAATTTTTAAAAGCAAAAAAAAAATTTTTAAAAAAATTTTAAAAAAAAGGGGGGGGCCTTTTAAAAGGGTTTTAATTTAAAAAATTTTTTTTTTTTTTTTTTGGGGGAAAAGGGAAACCATAAAAAAATTTCCGTTTTTAAAAAAAACCCCAAAAAAAAAAAACCCCCTTTTTTAAAAAAAAAAAAAACCTTTTTAAAAAAAAAAAGGGGGAAAAAAAAAAAAAAAAAAAAAAATTTTTTTTTTTGGGTTTTGGGGGAAAAATTTTTTTTAAAAATTTTTTTTTGGGGGCCCTTTAAATTTTTTTTGGGCCTTTTTAAAAAAAATTTTTCCCCCCAACCCTTTTTTTAAAAAAAAACCCTTTTCTTTTTTAAAAACCGGGTAAAAAAAAATTTAAATCCAAGAAAAAAAAAATTTTGGGGTTCCCCCCTTAAAAACCCCTTAAAACAAAAAAAACCCCAAAAAAATTTTTTTAAAAGGGGGAAAAGGGGGGAAGGGGTTTTTTTTTAATTTTTTTTTTAAAAAAAAGGGGGGGGGGCCCCCCCCAAAAAAAGGGGTTTTTTTGGGGGTTTTGATTTTTTTTTTAAAAAACCCCCCCCCTTTTTAAAAAAAAAAAAGGGGGGAAAGGGGGGGGTTTTTAAAAAAAAAAATTTTGGGGGGGGGGTTTTTTAAAAATTTTTTTGGTTTTTTTTCCATTTTTTTTTGGAGGGTTCCCAAAACCCCCGGTTTTTTCAGTTTTTTTTTTTTTGGGGGGTTTTTCCCCTTTTTTTTAAAAATTTAAAAAAATTTTTTTTTTTGGGGGGGGGGGTTTTTTCCCCCGGTAAGGCAACTCCCTTAAAACTCCCCCCCGGGGGGGGTAAATTTTGGGGGGGGTTTTTTAAAATTTGGGGGGGTTTTTTTTTTTTTTTAAAAAGGGGTTTGGGTTTTTACTTTTTAAAACCAAAAGGGGAAAAAGGGGATTTGGGGGGGGGGGGGGGGGGGGGGGGGAAAAAAAAAAAAAGGGGGGGGGGGGGGGGGGAAAAAAAAAAACTAAATTTTTTTTTTTGGGGGGAAAAAAATTTTTAAAAAAATTAAAAATTAAAAATTTTTTTAAAAAAAAAAAATTTTTTTTTTTTTTAAACCCCCCCGGGGTTTAAAAAAAATTTAAAAAAAAAAAAAAGGGAAAAAAAAAATTGTTTTTTTTTTAAAAGGCCCCTTTTTTCCCCCAAAATTTAAAAAAAACCAAAAAAATTTGGGTTTGGGGCCCCCCTGTGGTTTTTTAAAAAAATTTTGGGGGGAATTGGGGGAAAAAAACCAAAAAAAGGGTTTTAAGGGGGAAAAAAGCAAAAAAACCCCCAAAAATTTTTTTCCCCCCAAAAATTTTTGGGGGCCCGGGAACCCAAAAATCCCCCCTTTTTAAAAACAAAAAGGGAAAAGGGAAAAACCCCCGGGAAAAAAAAAAAACCCGTTAAAAAATAACCCCTTTTTAAAAAAAAAAATTTTTTTTCCCTGGTTGTTTTTCCCCCCCCCCCTTTTTTTGGGGGGGGTTTTTTTAAAAAAAACCCCTTTTTTTAAAAAACCCCGTTCCCCCCAAAAACCCCCCAAAACCCAATTCCCTTTCCCCCTTTTTTTTTTAAAAAAAAAACTTCAAAAAACCCCCCAAAAAAAAATTTTTTTTCCCCAAAAAAAAAAATTTTTTTTAAAAAAATTTATTTTTTTAAAAAAAAAACCCCTTTTTTTTTTTTTAAAAAAAAAAATTTTTTAAAAAAAAAATTTTTTTAAAAAAAATTTTTTTTTTAAAAAATTTTTTCCCAAAAAAAAAAATTTAATTTTTAAAAAAAAAAAACCCAAAAAATTTTTTCCCCCCAAAATTTTTAAAAATTTTTTTTTTTTTAAAAAAAACCAAAAATTTTTAAAAGGGTTTTTCCCAAAAAGGGGAAAGGGGTTTAAAAAATTTTTTTAAAAATTAAAATTAAAAATGGCCCACCCCTTTTTTTTTTTCCCCCCCTTTTTTTTTTTTCCCCCCCCCCCCCCAAAAAAAACCCCCCCAAAAAAAAAGGGGGGGAAATTAAAAAATGGCCTTCCTTTTTTACTTTAAAAAAAATCCCAAAAAACCCCTTTAAAAAAGGGGGGGAAAAAAACCCCCCCCTTAAAAAACAGGGGAAAAAACCCCCCAAAAAAAAACCAAAAAACAAAAAATTTTTTTTTTTAAAAAAAAAAAAAGGGGGAAAAAAATTTTTTTTGGGGAAAAAAAATAAAATAATTTTTTAAAAAAATTTTTTTTAAAAAAATTTTTTTTTTTTGGGGTTTTTTTTTGGTTAAAAAAAATAAATTTTAAAAAAAATTTTTTTTAAAAAAAATTTTTTTAAAAAAAATTTTTTTAAAATTTTTAAAAAAAAAAAATTTAAATTTTTTTTTAAAAAAACCCCAAAATTTAAAAAAATTTTTTTAAAAATTTTTAAAGGGTTTTAAAAAAAAAAAAATTTTTTAAAAAAACCTTTAAAAAAAAAATTTTTTTTTTTTTCCCCCCTTAAAAAAAATTTTTAAAAAAAAATTTAAATTTAAAAAATGGAAAAAAAAAGGGGTTTTTTAAAAAAATTTTAAAATTTTTTTTAAAAAAATTTTTTTCCAAAAAAAAAAATTTTTTAAAAAAATTTTCCAAAAAAAAAAGGGTTTTTAAAAAAAAAAAAAAAAAAAATTTTTTTTCCCCCCAAATAAAAATTTTTTTAAAAAAAAAAAGGGAAAAAAAATTTTTTTTTTTAAAAAAGTTAACAAAAAAGGTTTTTTAAAAAAAAAAAACCCTTTTAAAAAAAATTTTTTTTTTTTTAAAACAAAATTTTAAAATTAAAAAATTTTTTTTTTAAAAAATTTAAAATTTTTTTTTAAAAAAAAAAAAATTAAAAAAAGTTTTTAAAAAAAAAAAAATAAAATTTTTTTTAAAAAAAAAAACAAAAAAATTTTTTGGGAAAAAAAACCCCCCAAAAAAAAAATTAAAAAGGGGTTTTTGTTTAATTCAAAAAAATTTAAAAAAACCCCCAAAAAAAAACAAAAAAACCCCCCAAAAAAAAAAAAAAAAAAAAAAAAAAAAAACCCCCCAAAAAACCCCCAAAAAAAAACCCCAAAAAACACAAAAAAAACCCCCCCCCCAAAAAAAAAAAATTTTTTAAAAAAAAAATTAAAAAAATTTTTTTAAAAAAAAAAAAACCCCAAAAAAAAAATTTTTTCCCCGGCAATTTAAAAAAAAAACCCCAAAAAAACCCCTTTTTAAAAAAAAGGGGGTTTTTTTAATTTACCCCAAAATTTTTTTTTGGGGTTTTGGTTTTTCCCCCCCTTTTTTTTTTTGGGGGCTCCCCCAAAATTTTCCCCCCCCAAAATTTTTCCTTTTACCCTTTTTTTAAAAAAACCCCCCCAAAAATTTGGCCCCTTTTTTTTTTTTTGGAATTTTTAAAAAAAAATTTTTTTATTTCCCCCAAAAAAATTTTTTTTTTAAAAAAAAAAGGGGGGGGGAAAAGGGGGTTTTTTAAATTTTTTTGGTTTTAAAAAAATTTTTTGGTTTGGCCCCCCCCAAAAAAAAAAAAAAGGGTTTTTTTTTATGAAATTTTTTAAAAACCCCTTTTAAAAAAACCTTTTTAAAAAAAAGGGAAAAAAAAAATGAAAAATTGGAAAAAAACCTTTTTTTTAAAAATTTTTTTTTTTTCCCAAATTTTTTTTTTTTTTTTTTTTTAAAAATTTTTTTTTTTTTTTTAAAAAAAAAAAAGGAAAAGGGCTTTAAAAGGGGTTTTTTTGGGGCCCCTTTTTCCCCCTTTTTCCCTTTCCCCCCCCCAAAGGGAAGGGGGGGGCCCCGGTTTTAAAGTAAGGGGAAAAAAAATTTTTGGTTTTTTTTTCCCCAAAAAAAGGGGGAAAAAAAAAAAAAAATTTTTTTTTTTGGGGGAAAAAAAAAATTTAAGGGTTTTGGGGGCAAAAAGAAAAAGAGAGAGAGAGGAGAGAGAGAGAGAGAGAGAAGAGAAAAAGAGGAAAAGAGGAAGGGGGCCCTTTTTTTCAAAAAGGGGGGAAACCCCTTTTTTTTTTTTTTTTTTTAAAAGGGAAAAAATTGCTTCTTCGGGGGAAAATTTCCCGTGCCTGTTCTAATGGGGGGGGAAAAAAAAAACCCCGAGTCGTAACCCCTTTTCCCTTTTAAAAAATTTGAAAAAAAAAAAATTTTTTTTTTTTTTTTAAATTTTTATGCTGTTTCCAAAACCCCAAAACTGAGTTAGCAAAGTAAAGATTAAATTTTTTAAAATTTTAAAAAGGGGCCCGTGTTATGTTAAAAATTTTAAAACTTTTTTTTTTTTTAAAAAAAACCCTTTGGGGGTTTTTAAAAAAAAAAAAAAATTTTTTAAAAAAAAAAAAAAATTTTTTTTTTTAAAAAAAAAAAATTTTAAAAAT
This sequence comes from Mastomys natalensis, assembly GCA_021653895.1. Taxonomy (NCBI): domain Eukaryota; kingdom Metazoa; phylum Chordata; class Mammalia; order Rodentia; family Muridae; genus Mastomys; species Mastomys natalensis. Next base: position 491,224 of record JAJTUV010001608.1, on the reverse strand, counting down.
TTTTAAAGAGCAAAATTACTTTTTAGGCCAAAAATTTTTTTTCTCAAATGAAAAAAACCCCTTTTGGGCGTAACTGATTTAGGGAGCTTTTTTCTTTCCCCCTTCCCCTTCCTTTCCCTTTCCCCCCCCCTTTCCCCCTTCCTTCCTTTTTTTTCCCTTTTTCCCCCCCTCCCTTTCCCCCCCTTTTTTTTTTCCCTTTTCCCTTTTTTTTTTTTTTTTTTTTTTGGGTTTTTTTTTTTTTGGGTTTTTAAAACCCCCCTTTTTTTTTGGGGGGGAAAAAAGGCCAAAAAAATTTTTTTTTCACCCCCCCCAAATTTTTGAAAAAGGGGGGGAAAAAAAAAAAATTTTTAAAAAAAAAAATTATTTTAAAAAAACCCCTTTTTTAAAAAAAAAATTTTTTTAAAAAAAAAAATTTAAAAAAAATAAATTTTTTTTTTAAAAAAATTTTTTTTTTTTTTTAAAAAAATTTTTAAAAAAAAAAAATTTTTTTTTGGGCCCCCCTTTTTTGGGTTTCCCTTTTTTTAATTTTTTCTTAATTCCCTTTTTATCCCCCAAAAAAAAAGGGTTTTTTTTTTTTTTTTTGGGGAAAAAAAAAATTTTTTTTTTTTTTTTTAAACCCGGTTTTTTTTTTAAAACCCTTTTTAAAAAAACCCCAATTTTTTTTGGGGAAAAAATTTTTTTTTCAAATTTTTTTTTTCCTTTTTTAAAACCCTTTTTTTTCCCCCTTTTTTTTCCCCCAAAATTTTTTTTTTGGGGGAAAAAAATTTTTTTTTTTTAAAAAAAAAAAATTTCCCTTTTTTTTTCCCGAATCTTTAGAAATTCTCATGTATTTATTATGATTTTTTGCATGAATTTTATTTCTTCATTTTCAAAGTATCCTTAACAATATTTTTTTCATTCACCAAGTATATAATATATCACAAGTAATATTGTGCACTCTTGTTTTTGTGGGTCTCTCTCTCTTTCTCTTTCCTTCTCTCTCTCTCTCTCTCTCTCTCTCTGAATGTGAGTGTGTGAGAATGCTTCTTGTATATACACAACTTCATCTTTCTGTGAGTGTATTTATTTTTGATTATTGGTATATGTTTACATGTGTGTTTATGTGCCTGTGAATGACCAAAATTAGTATGTAGAATACATTGCTTGGATTGTTTCCCAATTTATTTAGCAAGGCAAGTTCTCTCAAAGAACCAGGTGCTTACAGATAAAATTAGTTTAGCAAGCATGCTTGCCCAGAAGTTCCCCTTTCTCTCTTTACTAAGTGCTGAGATTACAGGAAGCAACTGTGAATGGCCAATTTTTCACAATGTTCTGGGAATGTAAACTTTAGTTGTCAGATTCTCATGACAAGAGCTTTGATGCTCTAACATATAACAAGGACATAAGCTCCACTATGTTCATAGCAGCTTTATTTATAAAAGCCAGAAACTGGAAAGAACTCACATGCCCTTCAACAGAGGAATGGATACAAAAAGTGTGGTATATTTACACAATGGAATATTACTCAGCTATTAAAAACAATGAATTTGATGAATTCTTATGTAAATGGATGGAACTAGAAAATATCATGCTGAGTGAAGTAACCCAATCACAAAAGAACATACATGGAGTTTACTCACTGATTATTGGATTTTAGCCCAGAAGCTTGAAATACCCAAGATTCAACTCACAGACTACATAAAGCTCATGAAGAATGATGACCAAGTAGGGGGGGCTTCAGTCCTTCTTAGAAGGAGTAACAAAATACTTAAGGGAGCAAATATAGAGACAAAGTACAGGACATAAACTGAAGGAGGGGCCGTTTGCAGACCATTCCACCTGGGTATCCATCCCATGTACAGTCACCAAAGGGAGATGTTGATGTGGATGTTAGGAAGTACATGCTGACAGGAGCCTGATATAGCTGTCTCCTTAGAGGTCTGCAAGAGTCTGACATATTCAGAGGCAGATGCTCACAGCTAACCATTAAACTGATCATGGGGTTCCCAATAGAGAAGATAGAGTGAAGACTGAAGGAGTTGAGAGGATTCGTGACACCATGAGGAAAGCAACAATACCAACCAACCAGAGCCCCCAGGGTCTAACCCACCAGTCTGGGAGCGCTTAGGGAAGGACCCATGGCTCCAGCTATATATGCAAGGGAGCTATATATAAGTGGGAGAAGAGATCCTTGGTCCCATGAAGTCTGGACGTCGTGGGGGGGGGATATTTGAGGGTGGGGAGGTGAGGTACGGGGGAGGGTGGGTGGGGGTACACCATCATAGAGGCAAGAGGATGGGGGAAGGGATTCCTGGGAGGGAGGGAGGGGGGGGGAAATGGGGTAAGGGGAAAACATCTTAAATGTAAATAAAATTTCCAATAAAAAACAAAAGAAAGAAAATGAATGTGATTTAAGCAAGAAAGAAAGAAAGAGAGAGAGAGAGAGAGAGAGAGAGAGAGAGAGAGAGAGAGAGAGAGAAAGGAAGGAAGGAAGAAAGAAGAAAGAAAAAAGAAAGAAAGAAGAAAGAAAGAAAGAAAGAAAGAAAGAAGAAGAAAGACACCCTTTGTAATGAAGAACAGAGACACTGAAAAGCCAGGTTTCCTATGCCATATCAGCAACATAGATTTTCTGAAACATTCTATTCTTATGATAAATTCAAGTATTATTTAATGAAGATAACAGATTTTTAGGTGATTGGATGTGATTATCAAGAAATTTATCATTAAATCTATACTTTCCCAGAGTTTATTCATATCTCTAATTGGAATGCCTAAAATCTTGTTATTGACTTATAATTCTATAGTAACTTGACTATATTTTCAGGTGAGATGTGCAATTTTCCCAGGAACTTCCAAGGAAATATGAGAACTGGTTAAATACTGTCTGGGAAGACACAATACCTTATTGATAGAAAAAAATGACAACTGCCATGAAAAATTATGGATTTGTTTTTTTCTTTTTTAAAACAATTAGCACACAGTGTTGCTGCTGGACAGAGGGTCTGTGGTTAACAGAGATTGAACCTCCTATAGATGTCTGGAATTTGAATCTCACCAACCATATTAAGTGACCCACAAAAATCTGAGACTCTAGCTTCAAAAGGTTCATTACACTCTTCTGGTTTCCAGGCCACCAACACTCATGTGAGCATACCTATTCATAATAAAATTAAAAGTAAAAGAAAACCTTAAAAGAAAACATAGGAAGTAAGCAGTTTAAGGATGGTATTTTATACATTCTTTTTTTTTTCCTCTGATCTTTCTTCATTATTTTTCTCCCCATCCAACTTCCCACATTATCATTGAACACTTACATACCCTGGACTATATTTTCTGCCTTTCTGTCTCATTTACCTAACACCCTCCTCCCTTCTTCTTTGAAACATATTCTTCCCTCTTGTATAGTCATATTTTTCCAGTTTCATTTCCTTTATATCCATACCCATATGTGGGACCATGAAAGGATAGTTTAGTTTCTGGTGGAGCACTGGCTAGAGATGGCCAGAGACCCTGCAAGGGATGGCATGGATTTCGCCACACTCCCAGATTCCAGACTCCCGACACGGCCAAAGACCTCCGCCTTTCAGTCACATAGGGCAATGCCCCTACAGTCCCTCCCAAAGAGAGGTTTGTGTCACCTAGCACAGGTAGAGGGCAAGACTACAGGCCTCGGGGCCTCAAGAGATCTCCATAGTAATGAGATACCTAAAGGCCAGAAGGCATAGCCAATTAAGCAATCCTTCTCAGACCCTTCTCCCTCCTCCCTCCCTATTTAACTCATTTCAGCCTTGAGGTCTGGGGTGGGGGCTAGGGGGAAGGGGAACCAGCCAGATCCACTTTCTACCATGACAATAAACCTTTTGAAACCATAGACTTCCTTATGGTTGTGTCATTGGTGCCCCACTGTGGGAAGCCATGGAGAAGGTCTTGACATCATCTAATCTTCCGTGGAGGACTTCTCTATGTTCTTCCGCAGAGACCACCAACTCAAGCAAGCTACCTGACATAGCCAAGTGAGTCCCAGTAACCAAGAGTCTCTCACCCCGCGGGTCACCACCAGAGCTCTCCCTCTAGTCTCTCTCTGCTGCAGGCCGGTCCAACCCTTATGCCCTCGAGTCTCGGTTCTTCCACGGCTCCCAGCAGTGTCTGGGAGCCCAAAGACAGAGACCACTAGTCTCCTGGTCAGCTGCTTCAGCCTGGAATGACCCCACTCAGGAGCTCTACTCCTGCAGGACTTCAGGCTGAGACCTCTCCATGCCCAGATGGAGCCCTATGGCTTCTCAGTCCAGCGTCCGCAAGGTGCTGCGTGGAATGACCTCAGTCAAATTTCTGTGCTTCTGCCTACCTGAGCTGTAGCAGACACGTGGAATCCATAACTCCATCCAACAGGACCCATGCTCACATGAGAGCTACAGCCCCATACACTTAATACAAATACACACTCTCACACACACATATGCACATATAACTACAAAGCTTATATTCATACATGTCAGAACAAATAATACACATTCAGATCTTTTCTTCTTTTATTATTTTGCTACCAAGAAGTGACAGAAATAAATTTTCTCAAATCAGTGTATGGAGAGTTAGATGGGTGTGATATATTTACAAACAAAATCACCTATTAAATTTAAAAAGGTTACATCTGTATCTTCTTACAGTTCATGACTTGAAGGATATCTGTGTTGTAAGTATTTCCCTGATGAGTATAACTCTTCCAATCAGAGCTTAAATCCATTGGCACATCAGTGTTCCAGAGAGTCTATGTCTATACTATATACTTAGTATCAATTTACTGCCTGTCCTTTTTTATTCCTCATTTATTTACCCATAACAAGAACTGAACCTAGTATCTTTTTTTTGTATTAAAATACAGCAAATTTATTTAAGTAAGCTCAAAATTAAAGTAAATATGTTTATTATTAACAGTTTACTAATTTTTACTTCATGTTGATTATATTTATACCCAATATTTTATTAAATTATTTTATTTATTTACATTCAAAAGTTGCTCCCCCAGTCTCCTCTCCCCAAGTTATTCACCTCATCCTTCCTATCCCCCATACTTCTTAAAGTGTGCTCATCTATCCACCAACCCACTACATCACCCCCATCAACCTCCTTCTTCCCTGGGACATCAATTTTCCACAGGATTAAATATATCCTCTCCCACTGAGGACATACAAAGCAGTCCTCTTCTACACATGTGTTCAGGGTCACTAGGCAGCCCATATATGCTCTTTGGGTGGTGGCTTAGTGTCTGGAATCTCTGAGGGGTCCGGATTATTGTTCTTCTTATAGGGTTCTAATCCCCTTCAGCTACTTCAGTCCTTCTAACTCTTTCATATTTGTCCCTGACCTCAATCCAACGGTAGACTGTAAGTATCTTCATTGGTCTCAGTTGCAGGGTCAACTTCTCAGAAGATAGCCCAGCCAGGCTGCTATCTGCATGCACAATATGGCCTCAGTAATAGTGTCAGCATTTGGTGTGTATGCATGGGATATATGTCAAGTTGGGCTAGTCACTGAGTGGCCTTTCCTTCAGTCTCTGTTGCATTTTATTTTTCCCTCTGGATTTCCTTTAGGCAGGAACAAGTCTGGTTTAAAAATTTTGAAGATGGGTGGGTGGGCCCCTGCCTCAACTAGGGACCATATCCATCTACTGGAGGTGGTCTCTTCCAGTTCCATATCCCCATACTTGGGCATTTCGCTAATTTATCCCCATTGATTCCTGGTAGCCTCTCACATCTGGGATGACTTTTTTGAGGCATCATATAATAATGATTTTCTTAATTATTTGAGAATTTAAATCCAGTATGTGTTAGCCAACTACTGGTATGAGTTCTTCCCTGGTGTTTGACCACTATACTAGATATCAAACCACTAACAAAAAACAATTTTGCCATTAACAGCAGCAATGCAACACCAATAGTTCCTCAGCCAGGAGAGAATTTTGTGACTTCTTTTATGTATCCATGTTGTGATTTTTTTTTGTTTAGATTGGCTTTTGCTGACTATCTTGTGCATATTCTCAGAGTTTCTGTGAGTTCATAATGTTATCTTCTCTGTTGTATCTGGAAAATTCCTGTTTGATGTCATCTACTGCTATGTTTTTGTAAAATATTTCCACTTCAGTTTCTACTAAGATCCCTGAGCCTTGGGGGAATGGATGAAATACAGGGACTCAATTTAGGGTTGAGAATTCCCAAGTCTTTTATCTTCTGCATGGTAAGCAATTTCAATTCAGTGTTAGATATAGTAATTTTCAAAGAGAAGCTTTTCTAATGAAGGTTGAGCAGTGTTCTGATACAGGAGTATATAACATATTATTAGGACGTTTTGGTTTGTTATGTTTTGTTTTGTTTTAATTGCCATGTTTCTTAATCAGAATAGTAATAGTAGAATTTCCCTTATGGCCCAAGACATACTTCACCTTAGGATCTGGGATTACTGAGAATGTCAGGAATAAATAAGTTCAATCTTGCAGGAGGTCTTAAATCAAATCAAAAATTATTTTCTTACTTCCACAACATTGTACAACTATTGAATCTGCTAAGCATGTCATTATTCTAGCACATAGGTTTCAACAGTTGGTAAAATTCTTGACTAATTTTCTCTTCTGTTAGTGTATAGAGAAGAACTGTGAATTTTAGATGAACATTCCAGTTGTAGACCATCTAGATTATCTGCATGATATAAATACATGACATTTTCAACTCTAAGGATTATTGTCACGTTGTTGAGGGTAATCAATAGCGTAGAGAGTAACCTGCAGTGCTTAGAGTAGTCACCAGTGTCCACAAATAGGAAGGTGAGAGAATCTTAGATCTCAAAGGAAGGATCTTAGATGAAATGCTGTGGGGCTGTAGCTCGTGCATGGGCTTGGATCATGTTGGGCTGAGTTGTGGATCCCGCATGTCTGCCAAGGCTCAAGGAGGCAGAAGTGCAGGAATTTGACTGAGTTCACTCCATGCTGCGCAGGACAGACATGGGACCATGAGAAGTTGCAGAACTCTGCTCCAGGCATGGGGAGATCTCAGTCTGAGGTCCCATGGGGTCAGAACTCTTGGGTCAAGGGTCTCCGGGCCGAGGCAGCTGGCAGACCAGTGGTCTCAGCTCTTGAACTCCCAGATACCTCTGGGAGACCCCAGAAGGACTAAGATGGGGACATACAGGTGGACTGGCCCGCAGCTAAGAGGGACGAGGAAGAGAAGCTCCAGAAAGCACCCCACAGGAATCTGAGACTCTTGGTTGGGTCACAACTGGTTTGGCTAGCTTTCTTGAGTTGGCAGGCATCCATGGCTGGAATGCAGAGAAGTCCTTCGTTGGGAGATTAAGTGATGGCTCAGTAGTTGAAGACCGTCTTTACGGGTCCCCCACAGCAGGCTCCAAGTACAAGAAGAAGTCCATGGTTGTAAGAGGTTTATTGTCATAGTGGAAAGTGGATGAAGCTGTACCTCATGTTCTCAGGGTGGGCCTGAGGTTAAATACCTTTTGTGAGTAGGAGGAGGGTCTGGGAAGGAATGCTTAATTTGCTATACCCTTGGCCTTTAGGTATCTCATTAATATGGAGATCTTTTAAGGCTCTGTGGCCTGTAGTCATGGCTCTTACCTGTGTTACCTGACCAAAGGCCACAAACCTTTCTTTGGGAGGGGCTGTGGATAACTGAAAGGAAACAGGGCCCAGGAGCAAGGCCAAACTCCTACTGTCCCATTAGGGTATTATCCTGGGTTCGATGCCTGTGCCTGACCAGGTACCCAGCTGCTTCTCACAGCCCACCACCCCACAAAATGCCTACAGTGGGGAGAGAGAACTTGTAGAACTCATCTCCAGCAGAAAAACAAGGCATCATATGAGGGAGGATGTTGCCATCCCACTGTCAAAAACTGACCCATAATTGTTCCTGTCTAAAAGAAGTGCAGGGACAAAAATGGAGAAAAGCCCAAGAAAAAGGAGGTTCAGCAACAGGCCCAAAGTGGAATCCACTCAAGGGGAGACCCCATGGCCTGACATTATTACTGAGGTTATGGAGTGCTCACAAAAAGGGGCCTATCATGACTGCCCTCCAAAATATCCAATAAGCAGCTGAAAGAGTCAGATGCAGATATTTACACCCAACCAATGGACAGAAGCTGCTGACCCCTGTGGTTGAATTAAGACAAGCTGGAAGAAGCAGAGGAGAAGTGTGACCCTGTAAGAGGATAGGAGTCTCAATTAATCTGGACCCCTGAGATCTCTCAGACATTGGACTACAAACCAGGCAGCATACACCAGTTCATATGAGGTCTCCAACACATATACATCAGAGGATGGCCAGGTCTGGCTTCAGTCAGTGAAGATGCACATAACCTCAAGAGACTAGAGGCCCCAGGGAGTGGGAGGTCTGGTGGGTGGGGTGGGGTGTGGGGGATGGGGATATCCTTGTGGAGACGGGGGATGGGAAGGAGGTATGGGATGTGGAACAGTCAGAGTATGAAACAGGAAGGGAATAAAATCTGGATTTTAAAGATAAGATTAAATAAAATTAAAAGAAAAACATTTTATGAGGAATATGCATATGTGACCTGTCTACTGCCCTAATAAAAAAAGAGTATAAATATTAGTGATTTTTGTATCCATTCAATTACTATCTGTCCTTACAGGAAACATGCAAAAATACTGTGACTATTTTGCATTAAAATAGCAATAACCTACAAGGATGGGATATCTGAATATGGTGGTTTGAATGAGATGCCTCCCACCATAGTGTCAAGCATTAGAATACTTTAAGCTCTACTTGATGACAATGTGTATGCTATTTAGGAAATATGGCTGTGCTAGAGGAAGTACATCTATGGGGCTGAACTTTGATGTTTCATAGTCTACCACCATCCCCAGTTTTGCTCTCTCTGCTTCCTCCTTGTGGTTCATGATGCATCTCTTTTCTAGCTGCTCCGGATTTTCTGTTTGTCTGATGCCATCATTTCCCACCATGATGGTGGTGGATTATCAACCCAAATAAACTGCTACCTCTACATTTCCTTGGTAATGATGTCTTATAGCATCAGTAGAATAGTAAATAATACAGGAATGAAACAAGGGATGAGTCATTGTTATGATAGACCTGACCACACTGGGTTTATTTTGGAGAAATGTGAAAAACTTTGGAAATGTGGATTGAAAACATGGTTAAATGCTACAAACAGAGTTTAATGGCAATCTTAGTAGTAAAAGCCTGCTTTTAGTTTGTCTCCTAGAAATGACAAAGAAGCTATACTCATACAATAGCTTTATGCAAAGAAAGCTAAATACATTATTCTTTATGCAAAAATACAATACTATTTTTGCCTAAAGAAAAATGGAACCATGTATATCATGTATATTATATAGTTTGTATTTTATATATAATATATGCAATTTATTATATATACCTAAATATTATACATCATGTAATATGTATATTACATATGATATTATTATTAACATATATATTTTGGTGTTTGATTTTTTTGGCAGTGTTTGTGTAGCCTTGATTATTGTGGAACTAATTCAGTTGATCAGGCTGACCTTGAAACCACAGAGTTCTACTTGCCTCTGTCTCCCAAGAACTGGGATTAAAGGTGTATGCTACCACTGCCTGGCTCTTAGACTGGATATTTAGTGAACAGTTTTCATATTATGTAAGCAGTATATTGTTAGAGGAAGAAGTATCAGTAGGATTCTCTTTATGTTAAATCCTCTCCATGGTGATGTTTAAAAACACTCCCAACCAAAACCAAAATAAAACAAAAAAGGAGCACATACACACACACACACACACAGAATATACCAACAGACATGCTGTGGTATGTGTGTGTGTGGGGTAAGTGGAAATCCTATGGGATCCATGTCTAAACAAAAATTATAGGCAACAAATTACTACTCAGAAAGAGGGAATTAGGGTTACCCATTACCGAGCAGTAACTTTGAAATGAAATAGATACAAGAAGTATCAAATGGGTTCAGCAGATAATATTTATGTTTTTATATAAGTATGTATACTAACACTAATAAAAAGAAAATGTAGAAAGACTGTGAATTTGAGACCATTGGAAAGATTGAAATGGCAATACACAGAGGAAATAGAGGAAGGAAAAGGAAGGAAAGATATGAAGAAATTTTATTCTAAGTGAAATGAATTAATTAATGTGTAGAATTTATTCATAGTCTTTATGCAGCAGAGGAATGTGAGAATATGGTACAATGGCACTAGATTTCTACAACATAAAATTATCTATAATTGGCCACTTATGAAGTTTTCCACCTCAAACATTACATGATATATTTGGCTAAATCAATAAAAAGATGAAATCCATCATTCTAGTTGTTGTCTTTAAACATATTGTTCCTCCAGCATTAGAATGTGATATGCTGAGAGCAACAGGCACATTGTATACACTCATAAGTTTTAAAAATTAAATTGCTAAATGATTTGCTGTATATATGGCTCATTTCATCCACTAATTCAGTTTTACCACACTCAAATTTCTATTTTCAACAAAAGATTCTAACTTGAAAACAGAATGTACTGGTCAAAACTATAAAAGTTGCAGGATAGCTGACCAGTCTTTCCAGTCTTTTGCCCACTGTGGCCAGTTTTATCAATATATATATAATATATCATATATATGTATTGTATATATATTGATACATTATATATATTGATATATTTTATATATATATATATATATATATATATATATATATATGCCATTGATCTCCTTTATCATTCTTCTGAAACTCCTACTGTAGGTTTTCTGAGTTTTAGAAAAGCCAAACAAACTCTAGGCTGCTCTTGATTATTGCTGACTATCTGTAAATAATTTGCCTACTTTGTGAAACTTCAACCATGAGTGATCTTTCTCACCAAACTTGGCTAAGAAGTAGAAAGTGAACTCTTAGGTAATATAAGTTGTAGTGGTAACCAAAACAAAAAGAATGCATTTAGTATGAATCAAGTATAATTTTATCCTTTCCAAAGTTAGAAATTAAAATGAATAGGCTTTGACTAATTAATAAATAAATTACTATATTTGTCATTCCTAGAATTGTGGTTTATAAATATTTAAACATTATATTGAATTTACATTCTAATCATTTTTTCAGTTTTTTTTTAAAAAGGTTTTTATTGAAAATATTCATGAAGTTCTCTCATACAGTTCATGTGTAAAAGTTTTACCTCCTTCCACTCCTCTGAACTAGCTCCACCTCCCTCTTCCCAAGATCAACTAGATCAACTACACATTCATTTACCCTCAGAAAAGAGCTGGCCTCCCAAAAGACCAAATATGTGAAAACAACATACAAGGAGACAAGGCAAAAGCCCTCATGTCATGACTGGGCACAACTACACAATAGAAAGAAAAAGTTCAAAGAGCAGGTAAAGAATCATGACCTATCTGCTTCCACTTTTAGAATTTCAACAAAAACACAAAGATCAAAACCATAACATACACAGAAAACAATTGATGCAAACCTTGGACTTGGTGGTTCAATCTCTGTGATCCCAATTGAGAACTGTTTAGTTGGTTCAGTGGACAGGTTTTTCTGGTATCTTCCATTCCTTCTGAATGCTTAAAGCTTTCTGTCCCTCTTCTGCAGGGTTCCTGATCTCCCAGGGGAGGGGACCAACTTCCAATATTAACTCTCTCCAAACAATGCATGATTGTATGTCTCTGAACTAGTTCCCAAACAGCTGGAGGTTGCATCTCTGAACACAAATGGAAAAGGCATCTATTTATGAGTTTAGCAGAATATCTTTAGGAATCATTTCATTGATTTCTTTTTTTCTTGTAACTTGTATTTGGTTCTATCCTAGGTTTCTGAACTACCCAGTCTCCTGTTCCTGTGCATCCAGGAAGTAAAGGGCATTGGCTCCTTCTTGTGGCATGGACTTCAAGTTAAACCAGACATTGGTTGGCCATTCTTACCATTCTGAGCTACCATTGCTCCAGAACATCTTACAGGCAGGACAGATTGTAGATTGAGATTTTGTGGCTGGGCTGGTACCCAGGATTCACTTTCTGTAGCCCTTCTGCCAACAACTCAAGTGTCTGCAACCCAAACTCATCTCTGGAAGCCTTGCTTGGCTACAAAGGATGGCCAGTTCAGACTTCATATTCCTCATTACTGAGAGTCCTGACTAGGCTCACCCTCATAGATTCCAGAAAGTTTCCACTGCACTGGGTTTCCACACCACTCCCAAATGCCCCCACCTCACACCACCAAATTCCAACTTTATTTACCAGCACTCTCTCCTTCTATCCCTTTTACTCATACATAATCCCTCCCTGGTCATCCAAAGTCATTACACATTTTCACTCTGGTCTTTCATCGAATTAATTTACTTCCATTGCAGATAATTTCCCAAAGTTCCTAAATGATTGATGAGATGCAACCTATTATGTGTAATGGAAAGCTGCTTTATAGAAGTAAATGAACTGAATCTCAGTATTAACCTGAAAAAACTTAAAGAGCTACTCTAGCTTATAACTCTTTCTATATCAATCACTGATATTATTGTATTGGTATACAATTTGTGTCACTTCCTGCAATCACCACATTTGTGTGACAATGTTAACTGTTTAATAACTTTGAGTTGTCTATCTTCCTGTCATTCTACTACTCTATATTAATATTTGCAATAACCTTAGCTGACACATGTCTTCATTTTAAGGTGCAAAAAGTGAATAACAAAATGGTAAACAATGTGCCCAAAGCCATGAAACTCCTGCCTAGTGCAATAATGTTACTATAATTCAAAGGGCTTTTTTTAGTAATGTTAATATATGTAGTCAGGGGAAGGGATTGGGGATTGGTCAATGAAGGTGGTGATTGATTATAACCAGCATTCTGTATATATGATTAGTATATGTACATATGATAAATCAATAAAAACATATATAGTAAAAATCATAAAAAGACATATAACAAAAAATTCTTACAAGTAAATAATGACTATAGATAACAATGGACTTACTAAAAATGGTGTCTATCTTTTTTATTTTATTCAAGTTTTATTTTAATTTAAATTTATTAATTTATTTACTTATTCTAAACTCCAATCTTTATTCACCTTGCAGTCCACCCTCAAGATTTATTTTAAATGGTGTTAAATATAGCATTTGAAGGGGAGGAAAAATATGTATCTTGAAAGCAATTTCAGACAAATTCATTTTTAAAAAATATGAAATTTCATTTTCTTCTTTTTTTTATTGGAAATTTTATTTACATTTAAGATGTTTTCCCCTTACCCCATTTTCCCCTCCCTCCCAGGAACTCCCTATCCCTTACCCCCTCCTCTTGCCTCCACGTTGGTGTGCCCCCACCCACCCTCCCCTGTACCTCACCTCCCCACCCTCAAATACCCCCCCTGACGTCCAGCCTTCATGGGACCAAGGATCTCTTCTCCCACTTATATATAGCTCCCTTGCATATATAGCTGGAGCCATGGGTCCCTCCCTAAGTGCTCCCAGGCTGGTGGTTTAGACCCTGGGGGCTCTGGTTGGTTGGGATTGTTGCTTTCCTCATGGTGTCACAAATCCTTTCAACTCCTTCAGCCTTCACTCTATCTTCTCCATTGGGAACCCCATGATCAGTTTAATTGTTAGCTGTGAGCATCAGCCTCTGAATATGTCAGATCTTGCAGACTTCTAAGGAGACAGCTATATCAGGCTCCTGTCAGCATGTACATCCTGATATCCACATCAACCTCTACCTTTGGTGACTGTACATGGGATGGATACCCAGGTGGAATGGTCTGCAAATGGCCCCTCCTTCAGTTTCCATCCTGTACTTTGTCTCCATATTTGCTCCCTTGAGTATTTTGTTACTCCTTCTAAGAAGGACTGACCCCCCCCCCCTTGGTCATCATTCTTCATGAGCTTTATGTGGTCTGTGAGTTGAATCTTGGGTATTTCAAGCTTCTGGGCTAAAATCCAAGTGAATACCATGTATATTCTTTTGTGATTGGGTTACTTCACTCAGGATGCTATTTTCTAGTTCCATCCATTTACATATGAATTTATTGAATTCATTGTTTTTAATAGCTGAGTAATATTCCATTGTGTAAATGTACCACATTTTTTGTATCCATTCCTCTGTTGAAGGGCATCTGGGTTCTTTCTAGTTTCTGGCTATTATAAATAAAGCTGCTATGAACATAGTGGAGCATATGTCCTTGTTATATGTTAGAGCATCTTCTGGGTATATGCCCAGGAGTGGTATAGCTGGGTCCTCAGGTAGTGATATGTCCAATTTTCTGAGGAACCGCCAGACTGTTTTCCAGAGTGGTTGCACCATCTTGCAATCCCACCAACAATGAGGAGTGTTCCTCTTTCTCCACATCCTCGCCAGCATCTACTATTACCTGAGTTTTTGATCTTAGCCATTCTGACTGGTGTGAGGTGGAATTTCAGGGTTGTTTTGCTTTGCATTTCGCTGATGACTAAGGAGCTGAACATTTCTTTAGGTGCTTCTCGGCCATTTGCATTTCCTCTGTTGAGAATTCTTTGTTTAGCTCCATACCCCATTTTTTAATAGGGTTATTTGGTTGTTTAGAGCCTAATTTCTTGAGTTCTTTGTATATATTGTATATTAGTCCTCTACAGGATGTAGGATTGGTAAAGATCTTTTCCCAATCTGTTGGTTGCCATTTTGTCCTATTGACAGTGTCCTTTGCCTTACAGAAACTTTGAAATTTTATGAAGTCCCATTTGTCAATTCTTGATCTTAGAGCATAGGCCATTGGTATTCTGTTCAGGAACTTTTCCCCTGTGCCTAGGTATTCGAGGGTCTTCCCCACCTTCTCTTCTATTAGTTTCAGTGTGTCTGGTTTTATGTGAAGGTCCTTTATCCACTTTGAGTTGATCTTTGTACAAGGAGATAAGAATGGATCGATTTGCATTCTTCTGCATGTTATCCTCCAGTTGAACCAGCACCATTTGTTGAAAATGCTGTCCTTGTTCCACTGGATGGTTTTAGCTCCTTTGTCAAAGATCAAATGACCATAGGTGTGTGGGTTCATTTCTGGGTCTTCAACTCTATTCCACTGATCTTCCTGCCTTTCTCTGTATCAATACCAGGCACTTTTTATCACTATTGCTCTGTAGTACAGCTTGAGGTCAGGGATGGAGATTCCTCCAGAAGTTCTTTTATTGTTGAGAATGGTTTTCGCTATCCTGAGTTTTTTGTTATTCCAAATAAATTTGAGAATTTCTCTTTCTAGCTCTGTAAAGAATTGAGTTGGTATTTTAATGGGGATTGCATTGAATCTGTAGATTGCTTTTGGCAAAATGGCCATTTTTACTATATTAATCCTGCCGATCCATGAGCATGGGAGATCTTTCCATTTCCTGAGATCTTCTTCAATTTCTTCCTTCAGAGACTTGAAGTTCTTGTCATACAGATCTTTCACTTGCTTGGTTAGGTTCACCCCGAGGTACTTTATATTATTTGTGACTATTGTGAAGGGTGTCATTTCCATAATTTCTTTTTCAGCCTGTTTATCTTTCACATAGAGGAAGGCTACTGACTTGTTTGAGTTGATTTTATAAACTGCCACCTTGCTGAAATTGTTTATCAGATTTAGGAGTTTTCTAGTGGAAGTTCTGGGGTCACTTAAGTATACTATCATATCATCTGCGAATAGTGATATTTTGACTTCTTCCTTTCCTATTTGTATTCCTTTGACTTCTTTTTGTTGTCAAATTGCTCTGGCTAGGACTTCCAGTACTATATTGAACAGGTAGGGAGAGAGTGGGCAGCCTTGTCTAGTCCCTGATCTTAGTGGGAATGCTTCAAGTTTCTCTCCATTTAATTTGATGTTGGCTATTGGTTTGGTGTATATTGCTTTTACTATGTTTAGGTATGGGCCTTGAATTCCTGATCTTTCCAAGACTTTTACCATGAAGGGATGTTGAATTTTCTATAAAATTCCTAAAACCTCTTTTTTTGAAACAGGAAAAGGGTCTTTGTGTGTGGAAACATGAGTCAAGTGACAGTTGGTGAAAGAGAAAGAATGAGGAGTAGCTACATTTTTGTTATACACATAATTATTAGCCTAGATAAACATGTTAGTTCATACACAAGAACTAAGGTAGGGCCTCATCTCAGTCTCTTCTCATGAGAAACCATTTCCAAGATGGGTTTGGGAAATTCAGCTCAAGTTGGCATAGATTTTTTTCACAAGTCATACCAGTTGAAGAATTATGTCCTAACTGTCTGATGTACAAATATCCATGTAAAATTTATATATGAACTTTGGAGTCTCAGAAATGGGTTTAAAAAAGATAGCCACAAATTATTTTAATGTATAATATTACATGCAAATGATTTTAATATTTTAGAAAGTGCTCATGGCTCTGCATTCATATCTACAGTTTTCTCTGGAGAAATGTCTTAGTATGTGTTAGTTTTTTAGCTGAAATGTTAATGAATAAATACTAGGAAGCTGATTATTTAATTGTGAGTTTACTGAGATTCAGTCCTTTAGACATTTACTAGTTCCCTAGGCACATTGGACACAGTTCTTATTGATGTCTATTATTTTTTTGCTTTTATTTTGAAACTTCTTTATAAATATGTGTTGTTGTTTTTTCTTTATTATTTTTTATATTACATTTCACATTACTCTATAACCTGCTCGCAATGCATGTCTTCATAGTATAGTCTTTAAAACACACTACTCAGCTCAATTTACACTCAAGAAATATATTATATAATCAAGAAAGCCTATGGCTTGCCTAAAAAGAATTAAATAAATAAAAAAAAAAAAACAGATAATAGAAAGCCTGTGTTTGCTGTGTCAACAAGTGAACTTTTGCCTACCTGAAGAATTGTGGAAATAAGTATTAATTTCCCTACTATTTTGTGCTCACAACTATGTTCTAGAAATAATAAGTTGTAGAAATTTTTTATGGTAAAGAAAGAAAATCCAAATCCTAGAGAATGCATCTTTATAAGAAGAATTCAGCGAAAACACAATGGCTCAGTATTTAATAGGCAAAATCACTGATAGTAATATATGTATTTAAGCTGTGTATGTGAAGTTAAGTGAAGATATTTAACACTTAAAGCCTTAAAATACATTCCTATTTGCAGAAAGGAAAGAGGAATTATGTATAAAAACATGACAGCTTCAAAAGAAATCATACAGATTATGGAGTCATATTGAAAATACAAAGATCAGCCAACACAGACTCAGATTAGTGAAGCAAGTGTAGAGAAACCAGTATTTCCCCATGACTATATGTTCATAATTCTTGTTATTTTTTAATTATTTATATATAATTAAGGTATGCATAATAAATTAATTAATTTCTAGAGTGTTGCTGTATCATTTCTGTGAGAAAGTAAATGTTGTTCCAGGGGAAAACATATCTATTGAGTGAACTGGAATGATGGATGTTATGATACAGAAAGCAGAGTTTCAAAAAAAGATTCATGATATATTTATTAGCAAGAAATAATGCAAGCTGTAACTCCTACCATTACTCGAGTTTACAGGCTACCAAGCTCAGTTCTCACCCAAACTTTCACACTCTGGTATTCAAGGAAAGCCAAAGTTTTAACTTGTCTTTGCAGAATGAACTATTACCCTAATGCTTCCTGGTTGCATCTTATCTCTTTCTCATCTGCAGTAAAATTGGATTACAGATCTTTAGTTTTACAACAAAGTACTTATCTCTTTTCCAAAGGGTAATTTCTATTGATTCCTACCCTTCCCCATAATGTATGTAGAAATATGTTTCAGGGATTATCTTTCATTTTCCTTGGTAGCATTGATAAGACCTAAGTATCCTATTTATTTATTAAGAGTTGTCATATGCCTGAGAATTTTGACTTACATCAAGAAGAATAATAAAATCATAAACTAGGGAATAAATTATGTATAGGAGAGTTGGAGAATAGAAATATGTATTGAATAAAAAAATGCAGCAATTAAGTGCTGTAAAGGAACACTGAATCATTATTTTTCCTGGTATAAAATTACAGAAACTAATTATTTAAAAATAGATACATAAAAAAATAAAATCAAATCTGAAATTGTCAAAGTTGTTGCTACAATGAGCAAGTTATTAAAAAGTATCATGATGAATTTACTTTTCTTATTAAATTATTCTAGATTTCTTTGTACATTGGGAACCTCTATAAACTGTTGCTTAATTCTTTGCTAAAACTAAAATATATGAAAATTTAAGTAAAGTAAATAAGACGCCAAAACACTCTCCAGTAGTGGTTGAAGCTGGGGCAAAGTAGACATCGGGTTTAATAGAGTATTCATTATGAAAAAAAAGAAAGAAAGGAAGGAAGAAAGAAAGAAAGATCCATGAAGACAGACAGTTCAGTGCCTTATTGTGTAAGATATATGTCTGTGTTATGAAAGCTTGTTTTTAATATCTGCATGCAATCAGTATTAGTAAATGAGTTTTTAACAAAGTATTTGAATCCCTGTCTTCCTAGTGCACTCGTCCAGAGGAAGACATGCTAAGTAGGTACTGAGTAAGCAAAACTTCCTGTTTCTGTATTAAGATCATCATTCAGGTTGTTGGCAATTTTACGAGTATGTAGCGTAGGAGAAGTAAAAATAAAATAAAAATACATTATTCTACGCTGTCCTTCTACCTTAAGGCTTTAGGGATTCTCTTGGGAAAGTCCCACGTAGTAACATCATTCAACTCTTTAGTCTTTGATTACACAAGTAGTACTGTAAATACAGAATCAATTATTAGTCTCTGTTAACTCAAATGTGTTCTGCAAATTATAGCTGCCTACTTAAGTTAAAGCCTCTCTCTGGACCTGCAGAAAAAAAACGTAGTTGAATGATGCTCTGGAATATTCTCTTTAACTAGAGACTCTCAAACATTAAGGCACATAAGAATCAATTGTGAATCTTATTTAAAATGCAAATTGCGGGAGGCACAGCTCACTCTCCAGAGATTCTGATTCACTGTTTCCATAATACAGCTGATACTAAGAAATCAATCAACCTCCTCCCCCCCCAATCTCTCTCTCTCCTGTGAATTGAAAACAGTCGTTTGAGTATAAAGAAAAAGAAAAGTAATTGAAAAAGATCTATGGACCTCTGCCATGTGTTAATAATCACCTTAGCAGCTATATTTTCTGTGGCCAATTCTTATCTGTATTGAACATAAGAAAAATTCCCTCATATCTTCTAGCAGATACTTTCTCTGGCTTGTAGTTAAAACTTGAAACAAATAACCACTGCTGAAATAATACACCATGTACCCTTACAGTGTCTGAAAGGAACAGCAAGAAAGAAGGATGCAAATCATTTTGCTTTTGGTCAGTCTTTTCCTAGGTAACCTTCAGGTACCAATGTCCTCTTTTGAATATTTCTGTTGAAATTTATTACAGAATTTCTTAGTAGATATAATCAGTAATACTTACATATAAATATACTTTATATTGATAAATTCTTTAGAGAAAAACTGTTACAAGAATGCTCATTTCCCTGGCATATCAATATACTTTGAATAATTTCAATAATCTCATCACTTCAAAACCCAACATATCACCGCAAAGCTACCAGCAATTCTAAATATATGACTATAACCATTTGATTACATATAATAGGATATTACATTTAAAATTAAAAATGATTCAATAAAAATAAGTTTATGTGGGGCAAAAGAGGAGGTTATAAAGTATTTCTTTTCACATAGAATGAGACCTTTTCTTTAATTAAAACTTTAAAGCACAACAACAAATTGTAAAATAAATAAATAGTTGGATTAATACCAGAACTTACAAGTGTAGAGTATTTCAGATAATTTTATCAGCTAATTAATGTGCTAATTAGTAAAATTTCAGCAGGAAATTTTGATCTCATTTTTGTTTTTTTCTTAGCAGTTGTCTAAATAGTAAAGTTTAATAGAATTACCCACAAAACAATACATAGGTGCCAGGAAATTCTTTTTTGCAATTTCTTTCTTTGTGATCAGCCAGCTAGATTCTTAATGTTTGTTCATGTTGAACATAAAACATTTTATAATGTACAATGTTAAATAAAATGTATCATTGAACTTAACCTTCTTTATATATTTTTACTTGTCTATAGAGTTATTAGGAAATAACAGTTAAAGCCAGGTGTCATGATATACACTTGGTATGCCATCTACCTTAAAAATCCAATGTAAGGTTCAGACTAGGCTTATCAAGAGATTATCTCTCAACATAAAATATAAATAAGGTATTGATGAAATCACTCAGTTGTAATGTCTTTGCCTACATTTTTCTCTGGATTGCACACATACTGTTAAGGAAATAAACTCCTGTTTTAAAATTTTCAGTCATTTGATGTGCATGTGTATTTGTGTGTGCATATTTGTGTGTTTGTATGTTTGTGAGTATACATGTACACATGTTTGCGCACATGTTTTATGTGTGTGTGTCTGTGTGTGTGTGTGTTCCTGTGTATGTGTTTAATGATTCAGGGCATTGAAACCAGGCAGAAATTTGAGTTTGCTGCTGGCTAGGATTCTTATTACTAGATGGTGCAATACACTCTTCTTCAGAGTGAGCCAGCTAAAAACCCTTAAATCTGCAAAATCTAGCCAGACAAAAATATTCTCACTTGTGTAATAGTGATGCCTATATTCTGGGAATAACCAACAACTTTCTGTAAAGATTTAGTGGTGTTATAAAAGACTGAACTCATTCCTGGTACTCATAACTAGGTCAAGAATCTGTTGCTGATTAGGGAGCATACTGTTATTATTCTTCTCTATGAACATCTATTTTATGATGACTATTCCTGTAGTCAACTTGATTTCATCTGAATAAACTTCAATCTCAAACTGGATGGAATATCTGCGAGCCAGATCTTGAGCCTAGAAGACATAGGCATAGCTGGATCTTGATTTGGAGATCTTGAGGCATAATGGTTATGAAAAACTTAGGCCTAGGCAAGATAGTACATACCTTTAATCCCAGGTGACTGAGGCGAGCAGATCTTTGAGTTCAGAGTCAGCCTGGAACAAAGCAAGTTCCAGATCCAGGCTCAATCATACACACCTTTAATCTGAGCCACACTTTCTAATATGGACATTGGAAGGAGGAAGTCTCACTCCTCTTCAACTACTTACACATACTTGCAAGCACATCAGTTGGAACCTACCTTTTCCAAATTCCAGCTCATACAGAAGACCAGGTGAAATAACTAGCCTTGTGGACTTCCCATTCACAGCTACCCATCACTGGGTTAGTTGACTACAAACTGTAAGTAATTACAATACATTCCCTTAATATAAAGAGACATTTCATAAGTTCTGTGTCTCTATAGAACACTGACTAATATAACATTCATTTAAATCATATCCTAAATACTTGTAACTATACCAATAGATTAGTGCAGGTCTCAACCATCATCTTAGCAGCTTCTTTTTAGTGGGTGGCTACAGATAAGGAGACTCACAAATGCTCAAAGTGCATAAAAAAGAGATCATAGAGTAGTCAACTCTAAATGGAAAATCTGTACCATGTCCCTCTCTGGTAAGATGCAGAGGTTATGAAGGAAAAAGATAGAATTAATGTAAAAGCCACAATCATGGAGGAAAGTTTTAAGATAACATTGTCTGGCTGTAATAAGGATATGGCACATAAGAGCTCACTGTAGCTGAGACTGCATACACAAAACATATACAAGATCAAACCAGCTAAAATACTAGTTTGGCCAACTGAGGGGCTCACAAGTTCACATCTGTGGTGATGAGCCATTAGGAAGTTTTAGGTTCCACTGAAGAGACAGTACTTTATTTTTCAGATGCCATCCTTTATAGCTAAATCCCAGTGGATAAACCTATGTAGATTTACACACTACAGGTTTTAAAAGAACACATGAAGTAGGGAGGGGAAAATGGAAGTGATAAGTTCTAGAATTATAGAAAGGATAGTAACTGGCCGGAGTATGTTCAAAATATATTACAACCTTGTAGGAAATACTCAAACAATACATAAAAACAATTAAATCTACATATATGGCCTATACTGAATTTTTCTTTAGTGTGTATTCAACGATATTGTGATATCAACAAGGAACAAAATTATGTGTGTGTAAGATACTAAAATATGTCTTAAAGTATTTATTCCATTTGTCAATTTAGTATGTCAATGGGAACATGTGAATACATGGCACAGATTTGGAGGTCAAATGCCAAACTGGATGAGGCAGTGATCTCCACTGCCATATGAGTCTCACATATTGAGTGAAAATCTTTAGGACTCATGACAAATACTTTACTCACTGGAAAATCACCAGCCTATAAATAATTATTTGACAAACATATACATATAGCACAACCCAGCTAATAAGCAGTATCTGCCACCATACATATTTACCCTGTTTATTTATTTACAGTAAAAGAAAACATTGACATATTTCAAATATTTAAGACCTCATTACCTGTTTTAATCAGTTGTGTTCCTGTATATGTAATTCCTTGTTGCAATGGTTGCACAATGATCCTGTCAGGAACAAATTCATTCAGTCTTATAACTGAAATCTCCAGTCATGTTTCTCCTTAGTTCATGAACTCAGCACTGGCAAAGAGATTTTAAATGCTAGCAGCTACAGTAGAGATGTAGCCAACAACAACAATGCCCTGTATTCCTTGGCTTTGCTTTTCCTGCCTTCTGATGTATGGTCATTTACTTTTCTTTCCTTTCTCTCTGGATAGCTGGCATCACCAGTTTCTGCCTTCAGAAATGACCACTGTGTCTTGACTCAGTCTGCAGAAAGACTTTGGTTCCCCATATTATTCAGGAGCTACTTTCACCAACCTGCAAATAAAGAAATGTGATAAATTTTATATATTATCTTACTCCAAGCCCAGTCCTAAATCAAGATACAAGAAAATATCAGCCACTTAGTCATAGATGCAACTAATTGATACTTAGTTTACAGAGATTTCTTTATCTAATCTATTATTTCATCAGACTTAACTGAACTGGTAGAATATCTGGAATTCCTAATTGAAAGGATAAAGAATGTGAAAGATTAAAATGGCATTCTTCTTTTCCCTAGGAAGATAATTGTTTGCTAAGCAAATTAATAATGTAAAGGTTTTTCAGAGCTAATTACAACACTTTCTTACTTGATCATTAAAGCAGTTTGCCTCTGCTAGGCATTATTTAGCTAACCTAGTTTAGTCGTAGCATGAAGTAATATAAAAGTGATTTAAAAAAATATGGCCTATTATTCCATCATTATTTTTTGGCTCACAATGAGCTTTGCTAGAATTATGAAAAATAAATTAGACTTTAAAAATTGCTTTAGTTTTAACAAGGTACTCTTTCTTTTTGAAGCAATTCTTTTAAAACTTAATTCAAAAGAAAATTGCAAATTCTATGTTTTACTGAGTACTTGACCAAAATTTGAATATATTTACATGGATATTGCCAGTGGTAAGACAAAATATGATTTCCAAGTGCATACTCAAACTAGATAATTAAGAATTTAATATACTTTTACCTTAGTAGATAACATAAACAAATTTAATTCTGGACTCTCATGTATTTTCCCTAATCTTTTTTTTTTTTTTCGGTCTGTAATAGATACCAATAGGCAAATGTTATGCATAAAATATAAGATCGTGTTTTAGTACATACAATATGTTTCTGCTATTATAGTTTCCAATTCTGTAATAATCTCACCAGAACAAAGAGGCCATCTACCATCTCCTCAAACCTACTTAGTATGCATGATAGGACAACAGAGGCCCAAAGGGATACCTGTCCCAGGATTACTCAAGTCAGGCCTATATTTAACACGTGAAGACGGACTCAGTGCTACAGGAGATGATTCCAAACCAGATGATATACTGCAGGGATTCTGTCACTAGTACAATTTTCTTCTGCTACAAGGTTCTATGAATAACAGCACTGAGGACTTGGCAGTTCAGACTACTCAGATATGAGTAGCTCTTGATTATACAGAGGCTTATTGGACCTTGTTACTGAAAGATAAGATCTTAGGCTCAGACTCCATCTTAGAGAACCTAACATAAGGTTGAACTCGAGTTAACTAATAGGCCAGTACTAGCAACAGTTTTCAGGTTACCCCACAACAAATCCTGCATCTAGCACCAGTTTCCAACTTACCACTCAATAGGACCAGTTTCCAGGTTATTCTCCAATAAATCTGCACCTCTAGGTTATAACACTGCCCCTGATACCTCACTTCCCAACAACCTCCAATCAGGAGGAAAGCAGAAGATTTAGTTTATGATTTGGCTTCCAGTACCAGCCAATTATGTTAAAGGCCACAATAGCCCCTCAATTAGATGCTTGCCAGGCTATAAACATTCACCCCTTACTTGCCATTTCCTTAAAACCTTGTTCCAATGAAAACTCAGGGTTATGACTGTGAGTAAGCCTAAGTTCAAGCTTGTGAATAAAGACCCTAGTGCAACTGAAGTGGAATTGGCTTCTGGTTGGTCTTGGAGGTTTATGGTTGCTTCCTCATACTACATTCTCCAGGAGTACTACCTGGTAAAATTTAACATAGAGGGGGATCAAGATCAGGTATTGGGATTGGGGGAACAGGAGTGAAGCCCTGAGGGCCAGCAGAAAGAATGGAAACAGACAAACTTGGCAGGTAGTAGGTGGGGGACCCTCTAGAATGCACTAGAGACCTGGGAGATGAGAGACTGTCAGGCCTCAAAGACTGTCAGGCCTCACCTTGGATGAAGTGCTTTACACTAGAGAGGGATAACTTGAAGAGTCTGCTTCCAGTGGAGGGACAGGACATCAAGTGGAGAGATGAGGTTGCTATCTCACAGTCAAAATCTCTGACCCAGAATGGTTTCTGTTTGAAGGAACTGCAGGAATAAAATAAGGAGAACAGTATTAGAGAAAGGAAGTCTAATGTCAGGCCCAAATTGGGATCCAGCTCAAGGGAGAGACCTGGGGCCTGACACTGTTACTGATGCTGTGGTGTGCTTGTAAACAGGAGCCTAGCATGGGTGCCCTCTGGAGACCCAACAAGCAGCTGAGTCAGATGCAGATACTAGCACCCAACCAATGGACAGAAGCCAGGGACCCCTGTGGTTGAATTGGGGAAAAGCAAGAAGTTGAGGAGAAAAGAAGCCCCATGGGAAGATCAGCAGCCTCAACTGACCTGGACCCACGAAATCAATCAGACCCTGAGCCACCAACCATACAGCATATACCAGCTGATATGAAGCCCATGACACATATACAGCAGAGGATTGCCTTGTCTGGACTCAATGTGAGAATATGCACCTAAAACTCAAGAAACTTAAGGCTCTAGGGAGTGGGGAGGTCTAGTAAGGTGACAGTGGGGGAATAAAGACATCCTCTTGGAGACAGGGGGAGGAGGTATGGGATGGGGTAGTCAGGGGCCAGACTGGGAGCAGGATGAATACTGGACTGTAAAAAAGGATTAATAAAAAGTAAGAAATAACACACACAAAACTATATATTATATATGATATACAAAAAAAAGAATAAGAAGCATATATCTCTTAACAAACCAATAAAAGGCTACTAAGAATGAAAGGCTTTTTTTTTTTTTTTTTTTTTTTTTTTTAATGAAAGGTTTTATAGGCAAGACAGATAAGATTCCAATTTGATAGACAATCAATCCATGAAACACACTCACTTGCAAAGTCAGGAATGGAAAAGAAAATTAAAACTGCTTCATTTTCTCCACAGGCAAAATGCATCTATTACAAAGGGAGCCTGCACACCTTTAATCATAGCAATCTGAAGTCAGAGGCAGGGGAATCTCTCTCAGTTTGAGGCTAGCTTGGTTGACATAATGAGTTACATGGCAGCCTGGGATGTATAGAGAGAGACTCTGTCACAGAAAAGGTAAATTTTCTTTTAAAAGGGATATTTACATCTTGGTGTGGATTGCTTCACCTTCTGCATGATGTATATATTGTCTCCTCTATTAGGCACAGCATATATCATAGGCAGTACTCCACGTGACCATGAATGGAAATTTCAGGAAGTATTAACTAATATAATATCTCCTTTGAATGTATAATTACCACTCCCTCTCTTTTTCTCAGATAATGAAAAGCTGAGGCAACCATCATTCTGAATGTACAGCAAGAGAAGTCTAAAACATCTTCCACCATATCTTACCCACCACACATCCTGTATTTGAACAGAATGTAATTACTCTCAGCTTTCTTTTCTTGCTCTCCATCCTGCTTTTTCCTTTTCCTTTTTATTTGATCTTTTATTTCTTTATTTTTTAAACATATAAGAGAATATCCTACTGTAGGCTTCAATTTTTATAAATTGGTAATACTTGCCTTATGTCATGGTTAGGTTAGATGTACCATTTTGTACCCAAAACAGAATAAAGTAAAAGGACTCTCACTTGCTGAGTGCATTTTCCCACCATATTAAAAGTGATGTTTTCTGTACACCTGCTTTTGTGGCATAACTTTATTCCTGGTCAGTGTCCTGATCTTTCATCATTATTTTCATCACCAAGACAAAGCTTACGACACTGTACTTCCTCATTAATATCAGCTTAATTACAAATGATTTTAAAAGAATGCATAATGATTCTACATTATTAAAACTAAAATTCTCTGCAAACCAAAACAAGAAACAAAAGGTGTAAAAAAATAAGGGAGCCAATGTGTATGTTACATGTTATCCCAGGAAATGTTTTTGAAACTCCAAAAGACCATCAAGGAGCAGAATTCCATGCAATTGTACAACCCTACACAGAGGGAAGGTGGAGCCCTGATCATAGTTTTAGGTAGTCATTTATAGAGGCAAGAAGGGGTATCTAGCCTGATACACATCTGATTAGCTGGCCATTATGGCCTTTAACATAATTGTCTGGTGCAGGGAGACAAACCATAACCTTTTTTAAAAAATGTTTTTATTGGATATTTTATTTATTTACAATATAAATGTCATCCCCTTTCCCTATTTCTTCTCCCTAGAACCCCCTATTCCATCCTCCCATCCTCCTTTAGGCTTTTATACCATTTAATTACATGCATGTATTAAGATCAGTTCTAGGTTGAGGGTCTAGCAATACAATAGATGCAACTATCAAGAAACAAGACAATAAACACAAATAGTCAAAGAAAAAATAAGGGATTAAACCCAATTACGTGAACACTCTGGTGATCACTGTTTCTAAGGGCTTATCAGGATGACCAAAGTATCTGAGCCTACTTCCCTGTCCTAGCCCAAGGTAATTTTAATGTCTGAAGCCTACTCTCTTGTTCTAGCCTAAAATTTAGATTCCTGTCTGAAATTACTCCTTTGTTCTAGCCTAATATTTATATTTTTGCCTAGATTACTTCTTTGTTCTAGCCTAAGATTTAGAATCCTATCTGAAATTACTTCTTTGTTCTAGCCTAATGTTCCTGCCTAAGCCCAATTCCTTGCCCTTGGCCAATGTCATATTCCTGCCAAGCAGCCCATTTTCTTATCCTTAGCCCATGTCAGATTCGTGCCAAGCAGCCCCAAAGGCTCTCTGCCTCTCCCCCTTTTTTATTTCATAAACAAGACTGAGCTTGTCTTAGGTCGTTCTGACAAGAATGCCTTCCTTACCTGTCATGCAATATGCATTATCAAAAACAATGCACTTATGACTTAGGATGGTAAGGCTTGTGCAGGATCTTACTCATCCTTGGCTTGCCAGCTTGTTAATTTAATAACTCTGTCTTGGGTCCATTTTCAGGTTCAAGCCATGTACTTTGGCTGCCAACATGTTGATGGACAAACCATAAACTTAACTTGTGCTTTCTTCCTGATTGTTGATTATTAGAAAGTAAAGTGTTAGAGACAGGCTTGTAACCTGGAGATGCAGATTTCTTGCCGGAATAACCTGGAAGCTGGTGTTAGACACAGGCCTTATTGGGGAGAAAATCTGGAAACTGATGTTAGGTACTGGCCTGTAAGACTGTGAAGGGATGATTTGGTCTCCTCAGTAGAGCATTGGGTTTGAGATAGCCGGAGACCCAACAGGTATCCATTTCTTGTGCAGAGATGGCACATATCTCACCACACTCCTGGATTCCAGACTCCTGACAAGAGGTCTACATCTCCATTTAACCTGTACCTAAGCAGCTCCTCCCAGAGAGGTTTGCCTTACCATCACACCTACAGGTAGAGGGCGGGACTATAGGCTTCAGCCTCAAGAGATTTTCATATTCATGAGTTACCTAAAGGCTGATGGGCGTAGCTAAATTAAGTTATTCCCTTCTAGATCCTTCCTTCTCCTCCTCCCTATTTAAGCCAACTCCCCCGGCTTAAACTGGGGAATATGCATCTAGACCATGCACCATGAACAATAAAACTCTTGGAACTCCTGGACTTTCTCAAGTTATTGGGACCTGCCTTCATGGAAAGACCGCCTCCCTGGGATTTCCGCCATGCAGTTCCAACACTGGCCTGTTAGTTAACTTGAGTTCAACCTTAGGTCAAGTTATCTAAGATGGAATCTGAACCCAGAAGATCTTGTTTCTCACCAACACCAATCTCATCTGTCAGAGGAGCACAGTTGTGTTGAGATGGGCCCTGTACCAGCTGTAACATATTTTGATTGATGCCATCTAGCTGCTGCTTTCAGGTTAAGTGCATTCTCTCAGGCACTCAGTGGAGCTTGAGAAGCACTAAATGAGCCCATGCTGGAATTCCCAGAGATTGGAAGTAAGCCATGTGCTCATTAGTAGCTTAGTCCTGATTTCATGATACTTCACAGGTACTAACACCATCTTATCACTGTCATTTCACACTAACTTCTTTTAATTTCCTATTTCCATCTTTTCTAGTTCCCCATCTTTTCTCTTGATTAGACAACTTCTCTCTTTTTATTAAACTACTATTTTGCTACAGAAATGGCATGTTCATTCTGTGCCTTTTCCTTTAATAATTAATGAAGAGTCAATGCTAAGAAACAATTTTAAACTCCTAAATAAAACCTTGTAAAACTTTAATGAAATTCACCTCCCAAGAGGCCAATGTTATTACAGTATCAAAATAATGCAGATTACAAAACTAAGATAATGACAATATAGGCAAAGATTTCAGATGAGAAACTATTAAACTGGGCCACCTGTATTAACTTTATTTCACTTTAGTTATGTGTTTCATCTATTTATATAACACTTCAGTTTTTAATGGCACCATTATGTAATTCTGCTCAAGTGTGCATATAGGATATATTTTCAGAAACACAAATGTCTGAAATATTTGTTTATTTCATTTAATATTTAAAATTATATATCAATGCACAATTAAAATGATTAACAATTTTTCTTTTAAAAAGTCAACTCTAGATTAAACTATTATGTTTAGTAAATTGTAGAATATCCTCTAGAAATAACATTTAAATATACAACTGTAAATTAGGGAGAAAGTTCAGTGATCAAAAGCACTTGTCTGTCAATCATGAGGACCTGAGTTCAAATTTAGAGAACTTATATACAAGCTAGATATTAGCCTGTTCATCCTAGCATACCAGGTTAGTTATTGAAATATGTGGAAACCATTTAAAACCTATAAGATAACCAGTTTGTGCTAATATCAATTAGGAGTTAAACACTGATGATGGTATGTAGATCTAGGATTCAAATCAGAGAAAGAATAAACAAAAGACAAAGAACTTTTATGTGATGGACATTAGACATTTTTGCCTATAGGAAACAGTTCAACCTTCATCCTGTTACACAGGGGCTGAAGTTGTCATAACTTTTGCAAAGCATACAAATTTAGATTTTAGCACCCAGATCAGGCAGCTTAAAAGTGCTTGTAAGTATATCTCTAAGGCAGGCAAACACACACACACACACACACACACACACACACACACACAGACACATTATAAATATTACATTGGAAGTTTTCTCCAGACAGAACAGGGCAGACACATGTAAACTCATAGCAGTTGTGACATAGCATAAAGAAGACATGCCTGGGCTCAGGAGAAAAAAATGACAGCATATTGTAGGGAGGTGAGTAGAAAATCATATTCTAAGGTGAGGCAATATGGTATTGACTTTTGATCATTGTGGAAGAGCTAGTTATCTTTGACAGTGTGACTCCTAGTAAGTAAACTACTTCGCGCACTGACTTCCTACTCAAGAATATTTGCACAACAAAATTTGGACTTTGTGGGTTAAATCCAAAAAATATCCCCAGAAAGTTGTGTGGATATGGAGGTGAAGGGGATATGGGTAGACTTGGTTAAAGAAGTGAATGTGATCAAAATACATTTATGGATTTATTTATTTTATTTATTAAATTAAGAGAATTAATACAATATTATTTAAATAAAACATATTTTAAAAATAATACTTGCAAAACCACTCTCTTCAGATCCAGCTCCATGGATTTATTCTAAAATTAAACATGACAACCCAACTTCATATTATGTGTCCTTATATGTTCTGCCAACAGTTTTTCATCACAAAATCACAAAGTACAGCTCTCGCCTTGGCTCTTAGCATACTTTATATATCTATAATCAGTTAGAATCCTTTATATTTCAAAATATAAGTCATTATGCTTAAGTCATACTTTAAATAGTTGCCTATAAACCACTTGACTTAATTGTACTTCAGTCTTAGATTATCCACTCCCCCCCCCAAAAAAGAACAA
Organism: Mastomys natalensis; assembly: GCA_021653895.1. NCBI lineage: Eukaryota > Metazoa > Chordata > Mammalia > Rodentia > Muridae > Mastomys > Mastomys natalensis. Next base: position 460,599 of record JAJTUV010001608.1, on the reverse strand, counting down.
TAGAAAAGCTACATTCTTTTGGAGTCTCTTAAAAGAAAGTCAAGAATAAAAATCACTACATCGATGTGGATCTATTCTAATGGTGCAGATAACTGTAGACATTTTAAATGATACAAAGGAGTAAAGGAAAGTAGAATTTCTATTCTGCTCTAATAACATGAAAATGAACACCTGTATTTAAAGACTTTCACACCTTCTTAGAAAATTGTTATGCCAATTCCCATTTCCATATCCCATCATAAAATCACAGATTTGAGAACTCTGGAACCTTGTTTTCTGGTCAAATTTATTAGCAATTGTTATATACAATAGGAAGAAATTACCAGCTTATAAAGCCAAGCTCTCCCTCATTCTGCCTTCTTTCTCTCATTTCTCCATAAAGTTGTACCTGCTATCAAAACTATGTGGACTTCTGAGACCATGGGATCAGTGAATTGAATTTCATGACACACCTGTAAAATTTTATTGTCTCACATCTCATAAAATGGCAAAAGGGATAGAGAGAGGGGGGCACAGAAAGGGAAAGAGGATAGAGGGATAAGGATAGAGGGATAGAGGGAGAGAGGGACATAGGGAGAGAGGAGAGACAGAGAGAGGCTATAGGTCATATTCTTCTATAATTTAACTGTACCAGATACACAAATTTAAAGCATTCATTTAGAAATACATTTTAAAAATAAATCAAGAAATATGTAAGAATTCTTTCTTCAGAAAAATATTATTTCAATAGAAGAGAAGACTAATGTATTATCAGGGTTAATTAATTACTTACATAAGGCAATATTGCTTTTATTGGGTTCTTTCATCAAACTGACTTCTTAAATTCACTAGACAATATTGGTATTTTTGAGTTATTCTTATTTCTTGTTGTGGAAATTAAACAGAACACATATACAAATCAAAATATTTGTCTTAGATCTTCTAGTAAGGGTGATAAGGCGAGCCCCCAAGCACATTAAAGTTTAAAAACCTACCAGTTTTTATTTCTCTTAGGATTATAGTACTCACTTAATAAACATGTTTCTACAATTAAGTGTCTTTGAAATTATAGTATATTTCATTATTTATTCCAGTTTCTCTCTCAGTTTCACAGTCTAAATGTAGGTTTCAGAAGATTCTGTTGTTGTGATGTTCTTAAATAACATCTAAAATAATGTGATGTGCAGTATCCTAGTTTTATTCAGTATTACCACAACAAATATACATAAGTAGAACAGCAGTTAAACAAGATCTGTGTAACTCTGATTTACTAATTATAGACAATGTGTTAAAAGTCATATTGGTTAGTGTTTTGCAAAACATAAACTATACTAGTGTTACATATAATTTAAGAAATAAACATAGGAATCACTTGAGTTTTTTTCATGTTAAGCTCAAGAAAGAAACTTTTGGTCCTGACTACTATGTCATATAAATTACCTAACATTATTGTGTTTGAAAATTTTTAATATTACTTGTGGGGCAGTGGGCCATGAGAGGAAGCCTGGTAAGGTTGAATTAAGGCTAGAAGCCCAGAGACCCTGATGGAATGGTAGAAGATTTGCCTGTTCCTGGCACCAGGCCTCTGTCACATAACTGCAGCTCTCCCCACCCTACCTCCCCCTGTTGATTTGTGGCCATCAATCAGGCAGCAGGAAGAGAATGACTCTCCTGGAAAGCCACCAGGAGATCCACTGCACTCCCTCTCTGGCTAGTCAGTCTTCTGCTTGCTCAGCACATCTCAACTCAGTGCAGTTAGTGCACTATCTCAGAGCTGCAGCAGTGGTGGAGGTAGCAGCAGAGGAGGCAGCAGAGACAACTCCCCCTCTCAGCTTGGGCCCTCTCCCCTTCACTGGAACCCTCCCACCTGGCCAGGCCAGAGATTTCTGTGGAAAGCTTCTGGTCCACAGGCCCACAATTACTGTTATTATATATTTTAGTAGAAGCTTTTATATGTTTTAATCTATTTTTCACAGAAAATATCAAGTTGCAGGAAAGTAATACTTACAATTTGTTTTTTAAAGGTTTTTAGTCAACCATTGGAGTGAGCACAGGGTCCCTAATGGAGGAGTTAGAGAAAGGACTGACGAAGTTGAAGGGGTTTGCAACCCCATAGGAAGAACAACAATTATCAACTAACCAGACCTCCCAGAGCTTCCAGAGACTAAAACACCAACCAAGGAGTATACACAGAGGCACCCATGGCTCCAGCCTCATATGTAGTAGAAGATGGCCTTGTTGGGCATCAATGGGAGGAGAGGCCAAGGGTTCCTGTGAAGGCTTGATGCCCCAGTATAGGGGAATTCGAAGGCAGGTAGGGGATAGGGTTGGTGGGTGGGTGAACTCCCTCACAGAAGAAAGGGGAAGCTGATGAGATAGGAAGTTTCTAGGGAGGAAACCTGGAAAGGGGATAACATTTAAAATAAGGACAAAGAAGTAGGCTTCAGACAGGAATCTGACATTAGGCTAGAACAAAGAAGTAATTTCAGGTAGGAATCATATCAGGTAGGATCTAAGTCTTAGATTAGAACAAAGAAGTAATCTCAGGCAGGAACCTAAATATTACACTTGAACAAAGAAGTAATTTTAGACAGGAATCTAAATTTTAGGCTAGAACAAGGAAGTAAGCTTCATACATGAAAATGAACTTGGGCTAGGACAGGGAAGTAGGCTCAGATACTTTGGTCATCCTGATAAATCCTTAGAAACAGTGATCACTGGAGTGTTCACATAATTGGGTTTAATGCCTTGCTTTTTCTTTGACTATTTGTGTTTATTGTCTTGCTTGTTACTTGACTATTTGCATCTATTGTATTGCTAGACCCTCAACCTAGAACTGACCTTAATGCATGCATGTAATCAAAATTGTATAAAAGAATAAAGGAGGAGAGGGGATGGGATAGGGGGTTCTAGGGAGGGAAAATGGGGAAAGGGGATGACATGTAAATAAATAAAATATCCAATAAAAAAGAAAATATCTAATAAAAATAAATTAAAAAGTAAAATTAAAATAATTGTTATTAAACAAAACCTAAACTATGTTTTAAAAAAAAAAAGGAGCATTGAACTTGCACTGATCAACAACAATAGAAAAAAATCGTACTAAAAGTGATGAAATAAAATATTTTGGGAATAAAGGTGAAATTTTTATACAAACCTGGTTTACAGTTTTTCACACATGGTTAATTACTGCATGCAAACCTTGAGTATTTTTCAGTCATGACTTGAGGCATATATTCACCTCTGTATTCTTCTGGACTTAGTGAAGATATTAGGACAGTTCCTATTCCACAATATAGATTTGCTATTGTGAGATCATCTGAACTTATAAACATTGTAGGAATTTAAAGAGTACAGTAAATGGTTTTAAGGAAAATTTCATGATTTATTTGAACATGAACTGTTAGGAGTATCCTTTCTGTGACAGAGAAAATAAAGTGGGTTTTCACTAAGACAGTTGGAGGAAAATTAAATAGACAAGTAATTAGACATTGCAACTTTACTATCTTGAGAGAGTTATAAAATACAAAGTGATATGTTAGCCCAATTAACTAGAAAAATATTTTCTATCTATCTATCTATCTATCTATCTATCTATCTATCTATCTATCTACACAAATAATGACACTCAGTTAAAAATCTCAAAATATTATAGCTTATAAACTCAGCATATATTATCTAATGAGAAACATTTACTCTACAGATTAAACAAATGTAGCATAACATTACAAGAATACATATATGTTTAGACAACAACAGTGAAAAGAATCAGAAACTACAATGTACATTATGTTCTTATTCTTCAGCCTGTCTCCAGTTCTACTATTTAATGAAGAAAATAAAACAATGGCAAACTGGCCAAAAAATACTAATTTTTTAAAACTTCATTGAAATTCTACTGTTTCTTATTACTCTCATTTCTCTATGCCACAGAACAATTTTAATTAAGGTTATATGCATCCAGGGTCATTAATAATCTGCTGATTAATTGCTACCCCATGATTGTAAGATGGCTACTTTGGAAAGGTTATAAATTATGTCTAGACTCTAAATGCTACATAACTCAAATTGAATAAAAAGAATCAGAAAAGACTATCTGAGAAAGTGGAGGGAAATTAAAGGAAGGAAAATAGCCAATAGGAAGGAAATGCGATGGGAATAAGTCAAATCTACTCTTCTCTTCAGTTTATTGTGCTGTATTTAGTCTTTATAAAATAGTTAAATATCAAAGTAACAGAATTTTGCTAAGTTGGTTTTAGAAATGTCTTTTTATATTGACAGAATTACTGGTGGATTTTACTCCAGATTATCCTTGAAATGTTCTAGCTTCAAAATAGAATTTTAAAACAGTTATAATCTCTTCACATTTAAGTACTTGCTAAATAGAACTTGCATAGATATGCTACCTTCTCTTTCTATCTAATACAGGTTATATGTGATATATTACATCAAAAATCTGTCAAAATCTTTTCATTATTAACTTGCTTAAACTTCATCAAGATGAATCTGAGAGTCGTTTCTCCTTCTGAAATTGGTTGTAGAGGACCTTGCTAAGAAGCATTGTCCCCTGAACTTCTAGGCTATGAAGACTAAGGTGATAAAAAGAATTTTAGGCAAGTTATAAAACTTGTGGAGGCTAATGTTGCCTTTACATTTTTGTCTTCAATTTCTGTATAAAAATCTTACTAAATGCACAAAAAAAGATAAATATTCAGAGTAGAACTGTTCATCTAAGCTTAAAGTATATTATCAATGTTTATAAAAAGTTCACAATATAATATTTCTATTATTTCACATGAATGTACTCATAGGTCATAAAATTTAGTCACTGAAAGTGTACAAATCTGTCAGAAATTTTCAAATATTCATAATATGCAATGCTTGCCAAAACATTTTTCAGTATCAAAAAATATTTCAAAAGTAAATACGTGCAATCAGCTGACATTGTTATTCCCATTCCTGAATCCAACATCTACTAGCCAAGATTTCATAGCAAATCTTTGCATAATATTCTATTTATGCATAGGTTTAATCTAACAATTTCACATAAATGGAGTAGTGGTTCTTTTGTGGAGAGTATGTTTCCTGTATTCATCCATTATGCTGTGTACTAACATCCTTAAAGCAACTAATATTATATAAAATGATTATGTACTAGTTGCTTTAAGGATATATATATATATATATATATATATATATACACACATATTATATATATATATACATATACATATATATATGTAATTGGAGATAATATAAATATTTATGATGTGAATTTTCCTTTTCATTTTTATCACAAAAATTTCACAGTACAGTTTTAATGTCTGTGGATCTTTTAATTGATATTAGGTCTATAACTAGGAACTGAAATTATTGCTCCGATGTTAGCTACATCCATGTTTAAGAATTAGGAATTTATTAAGCATTTTTTAAGCTGAATATTTCAGTTTAAATTTTAGCAACAGTTCCTGAGATTTCCATATCTTGTTAGTTTCTGTTTGATTTATGCCTACACATGTATATTTATATCTTCTGATACTGATTTTCATCCTTTTAGTAACTAATGATGCTGATATCTATGAGGTATTTACTGAAAATTTATGTATTCAGAGTTTTTCATGCAGAAAACTTAAAGTAAGTTTTATTTTCACATTTTGTTTTTGTTTTGAGACAGTGCTTCTCTGTGTAGCCCTGGCTGTCCTGAAACTCACTCTGTAGACCAGGCTGGGCCTCAAACTCAGAAATCCACCTGCCTCTGCTTCCCAAGTGCGCCACCACTGCTCACCACTGCCCGGTTTGTTTTCACATTTTCAAATTTGTTAATACTAGTGAAACTCTAGGAGCTTTTGATCATTTCAATTTAGAATTTTTAAATGCGGTTTTCACTTTATAGCCTGTTTCTCTAGTTTCTTTTCCACATTTCGCCCATGAGGGAAAAAAATTATATTTATTATTTTGTTGGGATACTTTCAGCTTTGTTTCAAATACTGTTTTCTTCGACTAAAAAATTTACAGAATATCATAACAAAATAAACCAGATCGAAAGTCTATATATTTCAGCGAACTTCTATACAGTTAATATAATCCATCCTGAAGTTGTGGATATTCACATTGTACATTACAGCTTACTTATTGACTTTTTATATTGTTTGAAATCCAAGCTACACATTTTTATATCAATTGCTAGAATCTTTGGTACATTATTTGAGTAACTGTCATCTAATGCAAATACATCTGAATAATCTCTTGCTTCCTACAAAAAGGTGTCACAGCTTAAATATATCTACAGATAAGCATAAATCTTTTCCATCATTCGAGAGTCTTCTTTTTGAAGCATTTGCTTTCATACAAATCATGACTATTAAAAATGCAGAGAAAAACTGATCGTGGGGAGCCCAGACCGAATTAATATTCCTATAAGACAACTTCAGTACAGAGGCTCAGGGAGTGTCTATGAAATGGTGTCAGAAAACCTGCAAGAGCCAGGGGTTGTGAAGATGCAGTGAGAGTGAGGACTATTGTGGGCAAGCTACATTTAGGAAATCTTAAGGATGTGACTGTGGAAAGAAGACTTGAACTATTTAAACACAGTAAACATCAAGACTAGATGGAAATTTTACTGGGCTCAACTCTAGATGAGCCAGCAAATCAGTTATCTAATACCAGGTGATTATGTGTGGTAACAGGTACATTCAGGCAACGTCGAATGTATTCATACAGCTTATAATTTTAATATGTTGATGTGTTTATATGTATATATAACAGCAATGGTTAAAAAAAGAAAGTCCTTGAATTTGAGAGGAAGGGAAAGTGAGACATGGAAAATCTAACTGGAAGGAGATTGAGGGTAAATTTATTACATAATTATATATATATATATATATATATATATATATATACACACACACACACATATACATACATGTATATCATTATATATATATTTTAAGTGTCCATTTGTTCTTACATTGTTGTAACTATCTTATTATTATTTATAGACTTTTGAACGGACAATCACTAATGGTTATGATTGTAAAATTATATGTTTACCATTCCATGTAGCTTAGCTTTATGGACTACATTGCTTCATGATATATTTTGAGCTACAGTATATGAATTCCAGTTTTGTGCTTCACATGAATGGATTGCTATTTTGGATTTAGAATGATCTTAAATAAACTATTAAGCAACCATATTTTTTTTTTATTAGGAGGCTGTAAATTTTGACCCTGATAATCAAAACATCTATAACCAAACATGAACTCCAAAACCACAGACAATTCCTGTGGCTTCATCTGAAATATCTTTTTTTTCTTTTAATTAATTATTTTATTTGTTTACATTCTAGACATTGCCCCCCTCCTGGTCGCTGTTCCCATAGTTTCTCATCCTTGCCTCCAAGAGGTGCTCCCCACCCCAAAACACCCTTCCCTGGGGCCTCAAGTCTCTCCAAGATTAGACTCATTTTTTTCCACTGTGGCCAGAACAAGCAGTCCTCTGCTATATATGTGCCAGGGCCTTGGACCAGCTCATAATGCCTGGTTGGTGGCTCAGTCTCTAGGAGCTCACAGAGTTCCAGTTTTATGAGACTGCTAGTCTTTCTATGGAGTTGACCTCCCTTTCAGCTCCTTTAATCGTTCCCTAATTCCTCTATCTCATTTAAAAATTCTGTATTATGACCTGGGGTAAGAAGTGCGTAATATTTTTTATGGAAAAGCCTAGATTTTTATTCTTTTTTGTGCAGTTTTATTGCTTGTTAAGAAAAAGGAAGTACTATTTTCCTTATGAGGTGCAGTTAGGAAGCCAGGAAAGAACTAACCAACTGGTTGCTCAGTGCCAAATAGTCGGCTGCCAAGTCTGGCTTGGCCATATAAAAGATGGAATGACATGGTTTCTTCCCCTGGAACAAAGCCAACAGGGAATGGCCCTCCGTAAGTGTTGATGGCTGCTGTGGGTGTAAGGCTTGTTTATATGATAGTGTACATATTTTCAGGTTCCTCCTTCAAGAAATGTCCTAACTGCCAAAGTTAATGACTCCATGTTAATCAGAGAAAGCAGAAGAGAAGGGTGTGTCTAATGGCTCAGCAAAATTTGGTAGACTGCTATGACCTTCAGGACAGCACTTAAAACTTTTAGGAAGATGTTGTGGATAACCTCAGCCTTGTATTTTGATCCTAGTTCCCAGTGGATAGCCCCAGGCTTGTATTTTGATCCTAGTTCCACCCTTCTAGGAGGGGCTGCAGAGGATGATTGAATCTGTACACAGAGGACATCTTGTAAACCTTCTGTCCAATTAAAACCTGTAAAATAAAGACTAGAGCCAGGGATTGGGCAGTAGAAAGGGAGGCAGAGAAAAAGGCTTAGGGGAGGAGAGAACGAGAGGAATTCGATATAAAAGGCAGAGCAGGGGCAGAAGAGAAGGGAGTCGCTGGGAGAGCGGAAGCAGAAAGAGAAGCAGAGGAGAAGCAGGAGGAAGCTGAAGCAGAAGGAAGCCAGCGGTAGAAGGAAGGCAATGATGAAGCTGGACAACCACGAGGCCTGGATAAAACCGCAAGTTATAAGGGATCTCATAGCTGGGGACTAGAGTAGTGTAGCAGTAAACCTGCCCAATCTAGGCATGCTATTTATACCATAATTATGGAGTTGTGTCTTCCTTTACTGGTCTCCTTCAGGTACCTGGAGATACTACAGCGGCAAATTTGGGGTTTAAATAATTACTTCTACTACAGGAAGAACACTGAAATTATAAATTCAAAAATATATAATTTCTCAAATATGAAAAATATAAGGATGCAATATGAATTATATGAGGGGCTTTGTGGACAAATTTTCTATATCAAAAAAAGTAGAAAAAACAAAGGCAACTGCACTACAAGGCAGCCTGTCAGAGAGATACTGAGGAAGTAGATAAAGAGATTTAGGGAGTGGTGATCATGCAAGTCAAAGCCCACCCAACTAAATGTTTTGTTTATGTTTACAAAGCAGGCAGATTCCTGAGTTCAAGGTCAGCCTGGGGCAGAGGGAATTTAGGTCTTGGCCCAGTTGTAGTAGAAATGGTAATCTCAGGATGGGGTCCCACAGAGTTTAATAGTGGCAAGCAGATCTCTGAATTCTTTTTTCTTAAGATTTATTTATTTGTTTGTTTAATTATTTATTTAATAAAGCTGAGTCCAAAGCTGTTATAGCTTAGGAGATAAGATGGGAATAAGATGCTGGTGATGTAGGGAAATGGTATACTTCTTAAATCAAGAAATGTGAAAACATTTGTTCTGTAAGACCGGAGGAAGAAGAATGTTCTTTGTCAACAGAGGTGAGGACACACAAACTCTGATTTTATTTTAAGAGTTTAAAAAGATGGCTCAATGACACGACAGGCAGTGGAATAAAGGGTCACAGAAGAACTTTCCTAGAATGCAGAGAGGATGAGTTATGGAGAGCTTTTGGGGTTGATTTCTAAGAATTTGACATTGGATTGGACAAGGAAGTAGGCTTAAGATGAATACAGCTGAGGGATGTATTCTTTGTATCTTCATGGGTCTTGTTAAGACCCTGAATACACTAATCATAAGACCATTGTTTATGCTTTGTTTGCTCCTTAACTACTCTGTTTATGCCTTTTTGTTCTGTGACTACTTTGTTTATGCCTTAGGACTGACCATATTCTTTGTATGTACTTAGAATGTTATAAAAGCAGACTGGAAAAAATAACCTCACTTCAACCTAAAAAAAATTAAAAAAAAAGGAAGTACTTGTATGAAATGAAGTAACATTCTTCTGTGTTAAGAGTTGTTTTGATATAGAAAATTTGTAACTACTTTAGGTCAAGAATCATTTATTTTGTTAGAAAACTACAAATCTTGTTTCAAAGTACACAAAAGGGGTATAGATTTATAATATCAGTTGATGCGTAATACTGAAAGTTTGACCTAAAAAAAAAAAGGTTCTATTATAGTAACCACAGTAGCCAGAAAAGTAAAATAATAATAATAATAATAATAATAGCAATAATAATGTAGGGATTGAGTAATAAGGGCTATTCAGAGGGAATTAGTAAGACAGAAATGGTATAAGGATATAAAGGAGAAATGGCCGAGGGTCTCTTAAATAAGCATTGGGTAGGAAATGGAATACAAAGGGAAAGGATAGGGCACTGAAATAACTAAGCATGTTGAAAAAAAATTAAAGAAAAATAACTATAAATTCATGAAAATGACTTTATATATACTATTTACATTTGTTTATTTTATATATGGATTATACATATATAAAATATATACCCATATGTATGTATACATATATGGATTACACACACACACACATAAAGTCTCCAAGAGACATAGGCAAGAAAGAAGGAAAAAATAAAGGAAGGAAGAAAGAAAGAGGTAAAAGGAAAAAAGAAAATATTTTCAGACATGAGAAATATACCTGGGAGTTGTTCGTTATAAGACTCAATTGTTGCCTTCCAGAACTTGAAAGTAAGATTTTATTGCTGAATATAGAAGGAACTTTCTACTGAAGAATAAGCAATTACACTGGAAGTTCCCTGGAAATCATCTCCCTGAGAGCTGGCTCTCATAGCATCCAAAGTTGTTATGCAAGCTGGCAAGGAAGGAAAGCATTCAATAGTCCTACCAAGATGTAAAGATATAAAACACAACATTATCTGACCTGGAAAAGTCTATATGCCCAATAGTATTAATGTCATTATGATCTTGTGAATAACCAACATACAACTCAATTGAATTTAGAGACTCTCAGCTGGAGAAAATACTCGCTGGTTCTGCAAACCTACCTAACTAAACATGACTGGGAAGCATAGACCCTAGATGACAACCTTCAACTTGAATTTCCCTAAAACAATATAATTTATGATTGTATTATAAATAAGTATCCTTTTGCCAAAGACAAGTGTAGCTCTCACCTGTAATCATAGAACCTTCTTTTTGGAGCTTATGGAGACTGTTTAAAGTATAAAATATTGATTGTCTAAATATAATTGCAGTATAAAATAATTGATTGTTGTGTGCCTGGCTCCAATTGGTAAATCTACAACTTACCCCTATTTCACCTAAGAAAATGAGAATATTACCAAAGATGGGAGAAAAAGATTGTAAGAACCAAAGCAATAAAATAGCTGTTACTTTTTAATGTGTTCTAGACATGAGAATGGATGGTACACCCATAAAATATTCAAATATTTAACTAAACAAAATAGACATAATAAAAATACCATGTGACATCATAACCAAAATGGAAAATTTCATGGGACGAGACTGTAGATGAAATGACTCAAGTAATTAGTGACTGCTGGATATATAATCAAAGATATATATATATATATATATATATATATATATATATATATATAATCAAAAAGTGGTTATGATATTGAAGAGTTAGGCGGAGTTCAGGGAATGCTGGAAATGAAGTATTTACAGTACTCATATATGAAATTCTCAAAACTCTGAAATTAAATAAAACAGTGCATTTTCACACTTGCTTTTATAGTCATTCAATCTTTCAAATGGTTGTTGCTTTTATTGATTATATTAAGAAATATGTAAGCACAATATCTGTGACAATGGCTACTCAGAAAATTGGAAGCTAGACATGAATATAGCTTATTGTACTATAAAATAGTTGTATTCTCTGGGTGCGTGTTTAACAAACTTTTCACAATCTGAATATATATCCTATCTCATTTTTGTCTTCCTCTATTTTCCTCTCCATTGCTCCTATAATTTATTTTACTTTTTCAATTCTTAGTTTTTAGGAACTGATCATGAGTAGTGAGCATGTGTATTTGTATACGTGGATATGTGGATGTGTATGAGTATGTTTAAGGCAATTAAAAGCAAGAAAAATGTGTTTTTTTATTTTTGCTCTTTCTCAAATAAGAATATGAATAAGTGATATTAATTACTGATTGAGACATAAAATAGTTTTTAATTACACATGATTATATTATTTTAATTTGATCATTTCTTATCAGTGATATACAACTGCATAGGATATTGGGCCATTATACAGTTCAAACAGATGCTGTGTACTTTAAAATTTTGTATAGCATTTGATTTAGTTTGTGTGATTTAGTTTATTTTTCTGAGAACAGATTACATTGTATTTTGTCCACAAGCAAAGGAAAACAAACCAAATCAAGTGTGTAAAGAGAAGCTGACTTCTTTTCTGTGCTGTAGCATTCTGAGGTCTTTATAATACTTTGTTGCCCAATAGGGAAGCATATGGTCATATCTAATTTGAGAGCATGAGGAAATTTCATACATCTGGAACCAAGAACATAAAGAGGTACGTGTGTGAATAGAACCATGAATGGGGGTGGGGGGATGGGGTTTGAGAGGCAATGGAGTCACCTGACGAAGTCAGTGGAATCCGTCCAGCATCAGGGTTCAAATCTGAGTTTATTGCCCAGTGTCTAAGCTTATGTAGAGTGCTTGAGTCAATCCCAAGTCTCTAATTCCTGGGCAAATCGTAATTTGCCTCATTGTCACCATGCTCCAATAAAAGCCTTGCCTGATGAGGTATCTCAGAAGGAGGCAGGTGATAGGGTGCATGGTGGAGGGGAGGTTATCATCACTTGTTGGGACTTCTGTGAAGACAGCAAACAGCCACTGTCCTGGACTTGGTTCCTTTCTGCTGTCTCACTGGTGTTCTGGAAGCCATCTTAGATCTAATGTCGTGTGTAGGATAGAACGGGAGTCACAAAAGCCTGTTGTCCCTTGCTCTCCATCCTACTGTTCCTTCACAAGGTTGATTTCCACATCTATCACAGGTGTTTTACTATTCCTTCTTAAACATTGCACAAATGCCTTAAGTTTACTATAAGATGTATGCACATATATTTGTGTGTGTGTGTGTGTGTGTGTGTGTGTGTGTGTGTGTATACACAAACACATATCTGTCTTTCTAATGCAGTTAGACTGTGATAGTTTTATATATGGATGTATTTTCCAAAAGGGAAGTATAAGAACTTTCAGTACCCCTTGAGGTCATCTTTTCTAATACACATGGAAGCTTAAAAGAACACACTGTACTTTCCTGCCTTTGATAAAGATAAGGAGAAAAGTTTCTCAAATAAAATATTTTTAGAATTTCTTCATCTAAAAATTCAGTGGTTATACATTTTTTCTGCTAATTATTTTTCACAAATTTTCCTTTAAAATAGTCAATGATATCAAATATAAAACATGTTTTCAATTTAGGCAACTAACGTTTTCTTAGTAAACAATAAAGAAAATCAGGAATCCAATGTACAATACTATAGATTTAGGAAAACTGAAACAAACAATAAGTATATATTTCTTTATGATAGTTTATGTAAAAATGAAAGCACATAAAACTGTTAATTTTGTGTTTGATGACATGCTTCTACACTGTGAACTTATGATTTAGGTACCACATTAAGAAGAGAAATAAAAATAGTTTGGAGGAGAGAGCATAGATAGAAGGAAGACTAAGATTCTTGGGGCTGCAGAGCATTCGAGCTGTCGTTTTCAGTGCTGTCTTTGAATACTTTATCATTTCTTTGGTTTTCTTTGTTTTAAAGATGTCATGTGTCATGAGATGCAGTTTTACTCTGGTTTTACTGCCTGTCATAGTCACAGTTGACAAAGCCAGTCTTTTCTTTGTCAGTCTGAGTCCAACTATACTGCTGGCTTTCTCCTACAGTGTAGAAAATTTATTGCAAAGCAAGGTGCATTTTATGCTTACAGCTATTGTAGCAATGCTGGCAATAATAACACTACATCCCCACAAGCAACTGTTATCTGTACAGAAGAGACCCAACTTCTGAAGCACAACATACTGAATTTAAGAATATTTATAGTAAAGACAATACTGTTTTTTAAATCTTCCAGGAGAAGTTAGAATTCCAAATTGTTTATAATAGTGTAATGCATGTTTTAACCCTGAACTAAGCTAAGATGTAAACAAATATAATTTGTTGTGTATATCTTAATGTTGAAAAAAAAAGCATATGCAAAGTATGTCAAGGTATGAAGTTTCCATGAAGGAGTGAAATGAAATGGGAATTTTGGTTTTCCTCTACATAGAGAAGGAGGAGCAAAAACATCTCTGCTATCTTTACTTTCAAGTGTTATCAAGGAAAAAAAATACATTACATATCATTACCTCTATACTACTTTTCCTCATCAATAAAATTAAATAAATAATAGTACCTGCTCCCCAGAGTTATGGCAACATTGAAAGGCATTATTATGTTTGTGATTAAAAAGATTTTTGCCATGAAGTTAATACCAAACAAATGTATGTGTACTCATATGTGACTGCCACTTTTCTTCTTGTGACATCTGGGAATTTCGATCATCTGTAACGTAACAAAAGCATTTTTAGTTATCAGTTATTAAAGCCTCTTGGAAAATTTGAAGTTTATAATAATCTCACCCTTGGACTTGGGACTTCTTTCATTTCTAAGAAGATGTAGATATCTTGTCCCTTCCTCTATCTCTTACTGTGTCATATATAACTTGCATCCTTGATGTCCTGATTTATCCATGCCTGATTCAGTAACCACAGATTTTTTTGTGCTGCTCATTTTCTCTGTTTGCAGTGGAAACTCTTTGATGTGATTAACCAAATCATTTATGTTGTCCTTTATGAAGGTTCTCCTACTTTCTGGGTCTGAATGAAAACTGGTCTGAATTCAACTTAAGAATAAACTGATTAGGATATTCACCTTCTATTGTGAAACCCACCCACATCCCCAACTGCTCCTCATCTCAATTTTTTGCTTATTTTGATACTAAAGGTAATGACAATGTTATTTTTTCCTCTCCATTCTCATTTAGTCCAGATCTAGCACACAAATAACACATTATCATAAAGCACACCCTGATGTTTTCTAAAGAGATCACTATATTCATGCTTATTAATTTCTGGAAAACATTATTTATCAGAATAAATTGAGAATATATCATATTGATTTTATTGTAAATGATAATGATTATTTAGCCAAGAGTATTGCACACTCATGCCTAATATTCATGCCATTCTTCAGTTATATTATTTAAAATACTGATACCTTCAAATTATGGGTTTCCTTCACATAGAGGAGAAAGTAACTTAAAATCTAATTAAAAATTAATGCAAGCAAATAATTCTCTTACATTTTAATGTTAATTAGAGTTCACCACTTTTGCTGCTTATGCAAAGAAAGCATTACATATCATCTTTTAGGAACTGATTACCAAATTATACCAAACTATTTTGAGATTAAAGGATTCTTATAGGCTTGAATCATATTCATATTCCTATATTCTCTTGCTAGAACAAATCTGGTTAGTGGTAGAAACCAAATAGTTGATTAGGTGTATTGCCTGTGGAAATTAGGGTTCCTTATATTAAAAGGAACAACATAGGGTGCATCTTTCTTTCATCTGAATTCTTTAATATCAACTTCATCACCTGAATATGTAATTGAATATTTCTGATGCTATATGAAGTTCAAACCTTGAAAATAACATTATCTTTATAATCATATGCTATTAAAGTGTAAGTGGAACTGGGATATTATTTGATTAGTTTAAAAGATTAGAAGAGTTTAAAGTAGCTAATTTTTCCAATTTGATGGTACATAATTGCTGTCTAATATTTTTATGTGAAATCTCAAACCTGAAAAAAAAAACATGCTTTAGTTTATTCTAAAGTATAGAAAATATTACACTTTATGCGTGGGTATCCATTTTGAGTGCTCTTCTATGCTAAATATTTTCTGTCATACCATTCCCCTAGTTAAGTTATAAATATTTGTTTCCTATGGTTTTTTTGACAAACAAATTGCCTTAAGATATGAGCTTGCTGTGTTGAATTTGCCCAACCTTTCATAAATGAAGCTACTGCCTTAACAAAGTAGAAAGACATAGTTTACTCTCAGAGTATAGGTATGGTAAGAACTTACTAAGAAAATACTGATCTAATTGTTTGGATGAGTTATTGGGTGTAGAAATATGGATAGATCTACACTAGAATCTGTGACTGGAGAAGTTTAAGCATGTACTAATCTCTCTTCCCTTGAATTTCAATCCATAAAAGATGAAGGGAGAGTAACTCTGACATATATACAGAATATTGTCCAAATTCTAGGACAGCCACCAGTTACAAAATGATTCAACATGAAACTCAGCTGACTGCATGTTATAAAAATCCTAAGGACCCATAGCCACCATTTCTTAACGACATTTACTGAAGAAATATGCAATCAAAAATTTCAAGTTAGCTGGAGATGACTAGGTTGGAACACTTGCTTCCATGCACACATCTTTGATCCCCACATGGTGCTCTTCCTCCTCCTTCCCTTTCATTTGCCTTTGTTTCTTTGAGTTATAAGTACTGTGCACCTCAGGCATGTTTTCTATGACAATATGAATATCATCCTTTATAACTATAATCATAGTTCACCCTTAAATTGAGCTACATGGATGATGGGTTTCTTAAACTTAATTATTATAAGAAAGAAGACCGTAGATGAGTTTTGCACATAGCTAACCTTCCTCTTATTATACTCCAGTAATTTTCTAGTAGCACACACAGCTCTTAAAATCATTCTGTTTATTTTTTCTTGGTTTATTTTAGTTGATATTAATTCAATATTTATATATCATAAAAGTAACTAAAAATAACATTTTTGGCCTCTTTAACTTATATGGTAATTCTTTTTTCTTTTAGAATTCTTAGAAAACACTAGGGTGATATTTTAAGAAACATAGAGTTCTGTCAGTCACTCCCTCTCCCCTTTTACTCACTTGTGTGAGCTTACTTCACATTTTCCTAATTTGGAATGATTAATATTCAGATTGTCTACTTTTAGTTTCAGTAAAATACACAGACTCTCTCCTCCCTCTGTCTCATTATTTTAAACCAACTCCTTAAAAGTTCTAAATATTTAAATAAGGACATGAGACCTGTACGTTTATCAGCAAATGAATATTAGTATATGCCTGCAGGCAGTTTAAATGAGAAGAGCAATTTGAGTTCCTCAGACCTGACCTAAAATGTGTTGTATAAATACGAAATACTTAACCCACTTAGGAAAGAACTCCTTCAAAAACTGAGTGTCTGAGCCAGGAGTCTAACACTGTGCTGTAGGAGAGGACCAATTTCAGAAGCAAATATTGGGTACTGTTACCAACAAAGGGCAGGATCTGCTTCAGGCTACACTGTAGAGTCGTTAAAGAATAATTTCAGGGCTTTGTAATTCCAGAAATCTCTTTAACTTTTGCTCAATTTCATATTCCCTGACTGCAGCTTTTATTTTAGGGTCTTTCACAGAAGTATTCAAAATTTAAATTCCAAAGTCACCATATCCTTATACTTACCCAAATCAAGAATAATCCATCCTGTACTCTCTTCTTCCCAGGTTCTTCTCCCTCAGGTCTCACAAATTAGTGGGATGAGTCATGACGAAGCAGTGAACTAAATAGGCCACCTTATTCTATTTGTGTTTTAACTCACATGTTTGGAAAGAGGATCATATTTCCAGGATGGCTCATCTTTCGAAAAGTAGGACAGATAATAATCCCAAGTATGACAATACATCAATAATATAACACTGCACCATTTTGGTTTCAAATGTGCTTAAGCTGGAGAAAAAATTAAATGATCATGTCTAACAGTACGAAAATTCTATCAGTGGAAAAGTTTCAGGCCAAAAAAAAATAATAATAAACAAGTAAAAACAAACAACAAACAAACAAAGCAGATTGTTGTAAGAGAAAAGAAGACTTTCAAATTCCAGAACCCTAAAAATCATAACATGAGGGTTGCATTATTTAAGAGTTCTTCATAGCTCCATCATTTGTGATCTTCTATATCCTATATTCCAGTATTCAGATGGTTTGACATTATCAGATTCTAGTTAGCTTCCTACCGAAGACGTCTATACTTTAAGGAGATTTGAGCAGGTTACCTGTGGATAGTTAGAAACCAAAAATATGAAGAGGAATCTAAGTTTGTAATCTGGATAAGCAAATGGAACAACAACACAAAAAAGGGAAATTTCATTTTTGTTCGTTCTATATTGGTTAGTATCAGACACTATCAAATTATTCTATTCATATCAATTCGTTTAATCTCAGCAAAAACTTAATTAAGAAATACAATGAATTTAGGACTTGATAGAAAGTACTGAGGCAAATATAAGCAGGACGTTATCGGCTGGTCAGTGGATGGCCTTTTCTTCAATCTGCTCCATTTTTGTCCCTCTATTTCTTTCAGACAGTAACAATTCTGGTTCAAAATTTTTGATGGTAGGATAGTGACCCAGTTCTTCCACTGGGGGGCCCTGTCTATCTACTGGAGGTGGTCTCTTCAGATTCCATCTCCCCACTGTTGGGCATTTCAACTAAGGCCATCCCCATTGATTCCTGGAGCCTCTAACATCTCAGTTTTCTGGGACTTTCTAGAGATTCCCCCAGCAGTCCAACCCTGCAGTTTCACATTTCCATTCTTTCTTCTGACCCACTGGATTTCTCTCCTGTCTTGTCCCCTCGCCTCCTCTCTCACCGAGTTCCCTCCCTCCCCCTGCCTCCCATTATTACTTTGTTCCTCCTTCTAAGTGAGATTGGTGTATCTTCACTTGGGCGACGCTTCTTGTTAAACTTCTAATGATCTGTGGTTTGTATCATGGGCATTCTCTACTTTTTGGCTGATACACTTATCAGTGAATATATAATATACATGTCCTTTTGGTTCTGTTTTTTTTTTTTCTTATTTCATAATTTTTATTTAATAGACCCAAAACGCAAACTTTAGTGCCAAAGAATGTTTTTCTCCTTCTGTACTTAATCACGTCTGACACCAGAATTTTTCCGGCCAAGGAATCATAACTGTTGTATCTCATAACTGCCTCTAAAGTGTCATGTTTTCCAATATTCAAGGGGATGTCAAGAAATTTCAGAGTAATTCCCATCAGAGAAAAGGTCAGCTAGTAAAGAATGAACTTTCACTGATTTTAAAAATATAAGTTTGAAAATAGAAATAGTAACAACATATTAAAATATGCATAGTAAAATAAAACTAAGCCCCAAGAAAGGATATTTTATGTACCTATATCAAAAGCCAAAAGAATGCTCAAACTTGAAGAGAATTTTGACATTTTTGGATAGTGAGATAGAGACTCAAAGAATTTACAGGTTAACTTTTAAATTTTAATTTCATTCTAAAAAACGAAAGATACACAACACACAGAGGTAGCATTATATGATTTTAAAATCTTGGTTGAAATGGTTTGACAAATTAAGATTTGAAATATAACTATATTATTTTTTTAGCTTTTATTGTGCAGTTAGTGGTAGAACCGCCTTAACAGGCAAGAGTTAAATAACTTATTGTATCTCACCAGGACAAATGGAGTATTGATTTTAATATAGAAAATAGTTTAGGAGTTTTAGTATATACATTCAAGTTATCAATAAAGCAATGTTGGTACTACTTATGTAAGAATAAATTGTGTTAGAAACCATTGTCTGTGAGTCACCCTAAAGTTAATGCTTCATTTGTTTGTATTAACTTTTCTTACTACCAATAAAGCACTCTTAAGTAAAATACATTGTTATATATACTATGGTAAAAGTTATTTTAATTTTACATCTTCTTCAATGGAAGGTTATCAGAAAGTTGTCTTTCTGAGCTTCCTCACCTTTATGATTTACCAAAAGAGATTCACCAAGCATGGCATAAAGGTAATGAGTCTGTTGCAAAGATGACATCTTTGGCTTAGTATCTGTATAGATTGCACCACTACTTATAGGATATTAGTGACAGATACCAATAGTTTAGTTTAAATTGAAGAAATTATCTACATTTTACTCCTAGAATAATCTATGAGTTTTATATTTCCAGTTTCAAATAGTACTTTAGTAAGCTTATAATACCTTTCACTTTCTGTTTTACTCATGTATTAATCTAAACCTTACTGCAATCCTTATATTTCAACCCTCTGAACATGCACTGATTCTAATCCTATAAAATATCTTTTGTTTCTTAGAATCTATCCTGGTCTTGCACAGATATTTAATCATGAATCACTTCTTCTCAAATGGCTATCTCCATTTTCAATGTTTGATAGTTTTTTTCTTCTGTGTGAGGAGTCAGACTAATTATAAGTGCTTTTAATATTGTTTGTATTTTTATTTCATCAGATATATTGTATGTTTGCATCTGTGTGTATGTTTGTGCATGTGCATATGCATGTATGTGTGTGTATTTGCTTTTGGGTCTCTATGTGTGTGTGAGTGTGTTTGTGTATATAGTGGTCTTTAATATTTTTTCAAATAATTATAAGAAAGTTTTTTGGAATAAAGAGAGTCACTTTTGTTGCTGCTGATTCAGTTGACATTGCCTATTACTGTTTCACAAACATTAGTGATATTCAAAATGACTGCTTAAATGAACATAAAGCAGTATGTGACATTGATAATTTTAGTTACAAAGTTAAAGTTACTCATAGTAAATAAAGTAACTCAGAATTATATTTTATGGATGAATATTTTAAATTATTTTAGCCACAGAAATAGCAGCAAATATTTTTTTTTTTTTGCTTAATATAACTTGATACTTTGTCCCATAGAATTAAGTTTTTGGCAGCTGATCTTTATAGGAAAAATTGCTGTGAAACTAATATGAAAATGTTGGCTAGCCAACTCTATTTCCTACCGAATACTCTATAAAATAAATTATAATAATCCAAACTCCTTTAGACAGTAATGATGGATAATTCTAATCTATCTTATTTCATGAATAAAAATATA
The DNA here is from genome assembly GCA_021653895.1 of Mastomys natalensis. NCBI lineage: Eukaryota > Metazoa > Chordata > Mammalia > Rodentia > Muridae > Mastomys > Mastomys natalensis. Next base: position 439,837 of record JAJTUV010001608.1, on the reverse strand, counting down.
CCTATCATAAATCCTTTATTTTAACATAAATTACTACTATTAAATTTCTGATGGTGCTACCTCCCACAAATCATCACCTGAAATTCCTAAAAAGGAAGCTGAAATATATTATGGATGATTTCATTCTTTGCATTCATATTGATCCATGGACTACACCTGACATATTGAAACCATTTGTCCTTCTAAAACATATTTTATTCAATAATCTTAATACATTATATTAATTCATCATGATGCTGAAAATGTTAGGTACATTACATTCAAAAGAGCTATATAAATCCTCAAGTAATAAGCATCAATTTTTCTGACTAGTATAGAAAATCAATTTTGAGAGCATAAAAAAGTAAAGAACAACTTATTTAAGTTGGCATAGAAATCAATATTTGCATTGCTTCTACTTTTTACTTTTTTGTATTTATACATGCATGATATTCTGGTAATTTCATACAATTTTCTTCTTTGTTGTGGCAAAAAGAGTATATAATATTTGTAACTGAATAAATGGAAAACTGTGAACTAATGTGTTTTAACTATTTAATAAAAGGTCTGTATTTGATCATTTACATACACTTTTCCATTTTTAGTTCGGATGGGATTTCCTTTATTACTTTGAAGTCTAGCTATTACAGTCCAAGGTGACCTCCAGATCTTCAGCATTTTCTAACCACACAAATATTGAGAATACATGTTAACATAAATAAATATACATGTCTTTTTATATGAAGAATGAAGAAAATTGTATGAAATTACCAGAACATCATGCATGTATAAATATTTTGATTTAGCATCTTTGTTTAAATAGCCACTGTGTATTTTTGGAATTTATTGGTGTAAGACAAGCGGAAACTGAGAAACTGTTAAAAAATTGAATCAATCCATAATACAGAATGAATTACTGATGAATGAGTAAAGAGATAAAATATGGAAATTTATCATCATTGGATGGATTTGAGTTACTCCAGAACACCTGGTTCTCATTTGCCACTTGCTTGAAGATAATACAGAGCCTATTGTTCCCAGATATAATTACATTCCAATTTAGGAAAAAAACAAGATTTTTGATCTTTTCTAGTCTAAGATCTAGATGAGAACATATGGTGGTCTTCTTGTTGATTGCAATATATGAGACCCTTAGTCGTGGTTTGAGTTGACTCTGTTCTTTGGTTATGGCCATCCTATGACATTTTAAAATATAAATTACACTGAATTGAAATCTACAAGAACTGAAAGATAATGAATATGTTTACTTTAAAATCACTGTGTGGATACTATTTATAGATCCATGAATAAATCCGATTGCTCCATAATTTATGTATCCCTACCTTGTGAATTGATACAATATAGCATACAACCAATTGAATAATTGCTTTGTGGAATTAGGCTACTCTAGTAGGAATAGTCAAGTGATAGCTGCAGAAACAACACCTTCAGCAACTATGACCTTACATAAGATGATAAAAATCAAACTATGTACTTATTCAAGCAATGCCAGTATTAAATACATAAGGAAATTAAAGTTAGTTAACAATAAGGACATTTCTCTTTAATCACTGCGTATTTTTCCTTTAGTGAAACTATAAATCTTAAAAATAGTAGAATAAACCATCTTGGATTCCTTTCAATTTACTCAAGGTGTTATCTGTCCTCTAGGAAGAATGACACTCAGATTTTGATTTTATTACAAAATGCCTGAAAATCAATACATTAGACTTTATTTGATTAATGCTTTTGAAGAATAAGTAAGATTAAGTTCAGATAATTTATTCAACCAAAAGCATGACAATATTGTTTTATCAATAAAGAAATAGGAGATATATGAAATTGATGAAGATTCTTTAAGTCTATGATTTGTAATGCCTTAAGGTGGGTTATGTATTTCAGAAGGTTTTCGAATTTTTTTATTGAGATAAATTTGTATGTACCATTATAAAATACTAAGCAAATTTATTTACCTGTATTCTCACACAGAGTAGAAGCGCTGTTGTAAAACCAAGTTCATTTTTTTCCTTTGCTCACTGGAGTATTTTCTATTCTATGTGGGTTGAAATGCTTCCATTTGTTATTGCAGCTTGCAGAAAGTGATTTTCTTTCCTGGAACTTAAATGAAGTAGAGATTATTTAAAGAGATTTTATGGGAAGCTTAGAAGTTTAAGGCGCTGTGCTTGCCCTGAAGAAATCTCATCATTAGATGCCTTTGAAAGGTCTTATTTGTGTTTCACTCTGTCTTGATATGTCTTTAGTTTCCTTAATCAATGAACACAACTGCTCCACATAGCCCTGAAGGCAGTAGATGCCATAAACAGTTGGATTTCAGCATAAGAAAAAAGCAAACTGCAAGGGCTTTCCAGAATATGTTTACCGGTTTCTCTGACAGAAGTTTTCAATCACCCTCCAGCCACCATGCACTGTGAATGGCAAATATGCTTTTGTCACCCAAATTGGTGTTCTCTACACCACTGATAATTATATCGTGTGACAATACTAAAAAGTAGATGATTGAAGCATTTTTAAATGAATATTGCACCGTAGGTCAGGGAAACAAGATAACAAAGCTAATGAAAGATATGTATTTGAAAATATTTCACTTTATTTTCATGTGACTATGTTCAGATTGTCTTTAAAAGCAAGCAACTGAATAAATCTCTTTGTAACTTACCAAGTTCCAGGAAGGCCGAAGAAAACTTGATATGTAAGAAATATTTACAAAGTGGAAAGTAACTCTCTATGTGTCAATTAGCTCCTACATTTATAGTATCTAATTTACGGAAGCATTTTAAAATAACGTACAGTTGTTATGATGTCTAGGTTCTACTATCTACTAATTGCATAACTTTGCAAATTACTAAATTCATTTATTCCTTGTTATATCTTTTTAAAAGTGTGAATAGTAACAGCTCTTACCGCCCAAGGTTGTTTGAAATGTACAGAAAAAATACATATAAACTGATTGAACAAACTTTTATGGAATGAAATTTAGTTCTCCTCTTTATTTATTGAAATTTAGTTCTCCTGCCTTCATTTCAATTGTTTCATATGATGCACCTAAGAGTCTACATCACAATGTGTTTTATTGATCAAATATCTTTTTGCTTTGTCTTATTCTGTAGGTATCATCATCCAAAGAAATTTTCTTGTATCTTTTACCTAGATCAGTCAACTACACATTTTTCTTCAAAACATTAATAGTGATTTCTTTCTTTTGTAAATATTCCATTTTAAGTCATGGAAGTCAAACTCAAGACTTCATCCATTCTAAAAAATTTCTCAGTCTTGACTTAGGCCCATACACAAAATGGATGGTTTTTTTTATAGATTTAATTCTTGTCTCTAAACCATCAATTTATAATACTTCTATTACTAATAATAAATACCACTAGACCTATGTTTGTAATATATACATCAATGTTATGTATGTTTATATCTTCAATTTTCATTTTAGCTGTAGTCTGTATAAAGCAATTATGTTTATTTTTATAACATTAGAGGATGTAACTCACTTTCTCCTATTGCATTATATTTTCTTTACTGATCATAGTTTGATTTTCTTGTTACTCAACACACAAATTACTGAAGATATGCTTATTTAGATTGAAGAATAACTAATAATAACAAAAATAAAAGCCTTGAGCCTAATAGTTTTCCAAAAATTCCTCTCTTGGGGTATGTATTGCATTAATTGTTTCCCATATTAAGAGAAAATAATCCTTGGTTTCATATTTCTACAGTCTTTTTTTCTCTATGTTTAGTTTGAGTATATAATTTACCTTTGAAAAAACAATCAGAACTGATAATTTTGTACTTGTTTCTACTGAAATTTATAGATTAACCTTCTCATGGATCACACTTTATTAAGCTTCTGTTGGTCTAATTAATTATTGAAAGGTCAATTGATTTTGACCATGAAGGTTTAAGAAACTGCCAAAGGGTGAAAGTCAGGGAATGGCTGAGGGGAAGTTTAGAACACAGATTATTAAAAAGAATTAAACATCTTTTAAAAGATCTTTGATGTTCAATTAATGAATCACATCATTCCAATTCTGTTAAAAAATAATGATCTAAGAACCTATCTATGCACTTGTAGAGTTCAAAGCAGTAGGATTCTTCAAAATCTTTTTCCAATATCTGGTCTTTAGTCTCAGCTACTTCCTGTTCTGTGAAGCAGTGAAACTAGATGGGCTATGTCAGATGTCAAATACTACATAGCAGCAGGTGAGATTCCTGGGTTATTTGAAATAGCATCCTTAGCTTCCAGGTCTCACAGCAATACCTTTTCCAGGAATTGTGATAGGGTTCCAAGTTTTGTTTCACTAAAAAATTGTAGATTTTATTCTGAAGTGCAACCAGTTTGAAAAAAATCAATTATAGTTGAATAATCCTTTGACAAGTGAAATTGAGTGGTACATGGCACAATGATTTATTTTTTAGTTTTCAGACACTCTAAGGCAATTTGGGGACATAGGAGGACTTGGAAAGACAGACAATAACAATTAGGGTATTTACGTGACACCTTAAGACTTAGGCAACCACATGTAAGAGTGAGGTACACAAAGTCCTCATCCATACGCAAAAATTCCCATACTAGCTAATGTCATCTAATCATTGAAAATATCAACTGACTATGTCAATTTTGAGTTTTTCTGAACTAAAATTCCAGAGCTTTTACTTCTACCTTGACTTCTCGTGACTTATACTATTGCATCTAAGATTTGCCCTTTGTCTTGGTTACATTTCTTGTACTGTAAAGAGACACCATAGCCAATGCCACTTAAAGAAGAAATCATTTAATGAGCTATGTGGCTCCAGAAGGTTAATATCCATAACCATGGTAATGCTATTTTTTTTATTGCCATAACAATTTACCATGACCAAGGCAACTTAGAGAAGAAATTGCTTAATGGGGGCTTATACTTTCAGAAGGTAAGTCCAAAGCTATCATGGCAGAAAGCAAGACAGGAAAGAGACAGGCATGATCCTGGAGCAGTAGCTGAAATCAACCATGGTTCAACAAGCATGAGGCAGAGAGAGAGAGAGAGAGAGAGAGAGAGAGAGAGAGAGAGAAGAGAGAGAGAGAGAGAGAGAGGAGAGAGAGAAATTGGAAGTATTGTAAATCCCATCCCAGTGACCCACCTCCTTTAAGAAGTTTATGGATTCTAATCCTTCCCAAACAATTTAACCAACATGGGACAAAGTATTCAAATATATTAGCCCATGGGGCTATTCTCATTCAATCCAACAAAATCTTCTTAATCTCTGAGTGCTGTATTTGGTAATCCTATGGTGAAATTTTGAATCAGAACTAAGTTTTGAGTTTACTGCTTCTCTAGTCATGTCTACCTAAAACTCAAATGTTCTTTGGTTTATTTCAGCTCACTGACCTTTTACTAGTAGTATATCCATCTTTTGGCCAGTAATGTAATTCATTGCCAAAAAAAAAAAAAAAACTCCTAAATGTATGGACTGATATGAAGGACTTCCTGTTGCCATTGGATGCATCGACTTTAGAGATGCATTCCCTGACTTGTTCTGATTATCAATTCCTTGGAATTTATTTCAGGAAACTTGCTTTGTAAATTCTATCATTTCTCATTTTAAATATTAATCTCTATGAGACATTTTGCCAGTTTTAAAGTGTCAGATTGTTCATTGCAATTCAATCCTTTGGGGATGACATCATTAAGTGAGACACATACCTACATCTCAGGAGAAGAAGAGATTGACTTCAATGGATACCCTGTTGTTTCTCATGAATACCCCAGAAAGCTTATTCTTTCTTTTTGTTAGTACCAAATAGTATAAAAGATAAATAGCCCATGACCTGCCCCAGCCAACTCTGTACTATCAAACTGTCAAATAACTCTTTCCATATTTAATGTTATCTAGCTCTCCTTTAAAAAGATTTATTTTTTTTCACATGTGAATAAACTCAATTTTAATGGGAAGATTACTCACTTATTTTAAATTATAAGTATAGTATTATTTTATATTGTTATCATTAAATCTTAATAGGTTAATTTGAAACTGATAAAATACACATATGCTTTCATGACAATTTATCTGAAACTCCCAAATAATGTCTTATAATACTAGTCACTTTTTACTTATAAGCACAATGAAATGTAATGAAGTTTGCTGCAAGCTAAGCAACAACACAGATATTTTTCTAAACCATCTGTTCTCCTTTTTAAAAAAAATCCTTAAATGTGCAGTTTAATAGAGTACGTCCTCTATGCTCTCTTTCCAAACTTCCTTAGACTGTTCTAGTTTTTGCTACACAACTGATCTGAATTGATGATACTATAGTTTAGAAACACATTAAGCCTCTTAAGTTTTAATTGTTTGGGCTCAATTTATGTACATGATAACCAAGGTTTCCAAGTGTGCTTGCTCTTGCTCATAGTTTTGGATTGATTTTTATAATATTTTCTGAAAGAATTTTTTTTAAAAAAACAAACACTATATATTTTGCACATCTTGTGCCAAATATTTTTTTTAATTAGCATTTGTAATTTCTATTAAAGTTTCTTTACAGATGCCCATTCTGAGACAAGATAGATGAGAATGAGTACTGGATTCTTGTCTTTTAAGGTGTGTAATTTAAGCTTGTATAATATTCAAGGGAAGTCATAGTTTCAGACCGTCATCGGTCACCAGTCATTTGTCACCAGGAATCCTAAAATATCGCTTCTTTTTTTTTTTCTTAATCATTATTATTTTTATTTTTGAGATTATAATATAATTATGTCATTTTCCCTTGTCCACTTTTCCTTTTTTTATTTCTATTCAGCTTGATTATTATTTTTCATTGGATATTTTATTTACATTTCAGATATTCTCCGCTTACCTGATTTCCCCCCCTCCCTCCCAGGAACTCCCTATCCCACCCCCCCTCCTCCTGCTTCTATGAGGGTGTCTCCCCACCTACCCCCTCACCTCACCTCCCCACCCTCGAATTCCCCCACACACAACATCCAGCCTCATGGGACCAAGGCTCTCTTCTCCAGGAATGGATACAAAAAATGTGGTACATTTACACAATGGAATATTACTCAGCTATTAAAAACAATGAATTCGATAAATTCGTATGTAAATGGATGGAACTAGAAAATATCATCCTGAGAGAAGTAACCCAATCACAAAAGAACATACATGGTATTCACTCACTGATTATTGGATTTTAGCCCAGAAGCTTGAAATACCCAAGATTCAACTCACAGACCACATAAAGCTCATGAAGAATGTAGTCCAAGTGGGCGGGCTTCAGTCCTTCTTAGAAGGAGTAACAAAATACTCAAGAGAGCAAATATGGAGACACAGTGCAGGACAGAAACTGAAGGAGGGGCCGTCTACAAACCATTCTACCTGGGTATCCATCCTATGTGCAGTCACCAAAGGTAGACATTGATGTGGATGTCAAGAAGTACATGCTGACAGGAGCCTGATATAGCTGTCTCCTTAGAGGTCTGCAAGAGTCTGACATACTCAGAGGCAGATGCTCACAGCTAACCATTAAACTGATCATGGGGCTCCCAATAGAGGAGTTAGAGTGAAAACTGAAGGAGTTGAAAGGATTCGTGACCCCATGAGGAAACAACAATACCAACCAACCAGAGCCCCCAGGGTCTAAACCACCAGCCTGGGAGCGCTTAGGGAGGGACCCATGGCTCCAGCTATATATGCAAGGGTGTTATAGGTGGTAGAAAAGATCGCTTCTTACTTGTACTTCACAATAATTATATTTGAATGATATATCTTAAAGCATTATAGATGACAGGATAATGCAACTGAAACTGAGTTTTAGGCTAAAGAAATAGAGGCACAGCTTGGCTAGATGGACTGAAGTTACACTGTGAAGTGACTGCAGGATAAGGGGCTGACTCAGAATTGCTATGCAGGGATTGCAATCTTTTAACCCTGAGGCTAAGTATCTTCTTAACAAAATACTTGTGAATTAGTGTGCCTTTGCCTTTTCTGCTCCCCAGATCACTACCTGGCAGACCCTGTGATCCAAGTTACCTATTGCTGCATCTTTTTGATCATCTTCCACTACTGTGATTCATTCATGTTAGGGGGGAGAAACAGACACCCTGCTGGGTAGACAATGCTTTAATGAGCCCCGAAATCAACAGCAATCTAGTCAAGAGCAAGCATCCAGTTTTGAATTTTAAAACCAGGATATCTTCAGACAGCTTAGTAATTTAGAGGTAATAGACTTTACATCCTTTGAAAACTGTTTTTCTCTATTCCCAGTTTCCACCTAATTTTACATAGCTTGGTATACTTTCAGCAGCCACTGGCCTCATCTCTATAGAGTGTAGGGTAAGTGTCCCTTGGAGCTAGCCATATTCCCCTTCTCTAAATTAGCTGATTATGAGCTGAGGTAGATGTCATTCTCTCTGAGGTGTGGAACTTCTCCCTCTAAAATGACCAGTCTCTACAGACCAATTAAGCAAAAGAACGCTGAGCCGGCTTCCGGCAGGTAAAGCTCTCAAAACACACAGCAACTGTCAGCCTATGTACCTCTAAGCAATTTCTGTGAGAGAATTTTCAGAAAGGTTGAGCTAATGGATTTGAGTACAGCTGTGCAGGATGTTTTGCAAAGCCAGCAAAACTAAGGAAATGTAAGTTTTTGCCAGTTTCCTAAAACAGCGATCACTGCTTGCATAAACAAGGCCTTCGACATGTGCAAAAGATCTCTTGGCTGTAAACCTCCAACTGCATTTTGGACAGGCAGCAGCTCTGTACTCAGACCACCCCGTGGCCTTCAGCTGTTTAAAAGTAAAGTGCAAACGGAGTTTCATTGAATAGATTCAGCTAAGCTTGTACTTTCATCTTTTTTCCCTGAGCTGTTATCTGCCATCCAGGGGAATTTCTCAGCAGCCTTTTCTGCATAATGAGATCTGAAGTTCTGTCATCCCTAATCGATCGCAACTTGTTTGAAGGAGTATCTTACATTGCTTAGGAATCCAAAGGCATACATGTTATTTATTTAATATGAACTTTGTGGAAGTCACTCTACATGGAGAGAACCTAAACTTTGGTGTCCAAAAGATAAGAATTAGAACTCTGTGTACTTTGAATAAATAATTTTTTTTCTTTTCTCCCTTTTCTGCATTTGTAGCAGTTATCATTGGTTAGCAGTTGAAGAAAAAAAAATCTTACCATTCTAGAGTCTGGAAAGTCCATGATTACATTACATTATCAATCTCAGATTTCCTCTGTTATAATTTGTTGCTGTTATTATTTATTTGTTTTATCTGTTTATCTGTTTAACTGCTTAGAACAGCAGTTTGCAAACTGTGGGTCACAATACCTTTGCTGGTTAAATAAACTTTTGGAAGGGGTTACATATTAGATATCCTTCTTGTCAGATATTTATATTATATTCATAAGAGTAGCAAAATTACAGTTATGAAATATTAGTGGAATAATATTAAGGTTGGATGGTCAAAACACCACGAGGAACAATTTTAAAGGGTCAGAGCATTAGGGAAGTCGAGAACCACCGTCTCAGAATCACAACAGAGAGAGGAGAGGGTAAGAAATAGAGAAATGTAACTGCAGATGAAATCTGATTGCAATAACAAGGCCTTTTCTTGACTTATCTTCCCCTGAGATAAGGACATTAATTCATTCTTGAGAGTGAAGTTTCAAAGGACAAACACTTGCTCAATGTCTCACCTCCCAGTCCAGTCACTGTACTATTGAGTTTAAACTTGTGGGTTTTGGTGAGGGCATTTAAACACTAAGATTAGTTAGTCTTGTTCTAAGAACTTTATGATTCTCAGAGCCCAAAACGTATAATTCAGGAACATGAATGATACTGCAAAGTTTGGATGCCAGTTTGGGATGGACCCTTACTACCTTCACGACCATGGTAGCAGCAACAGCATTTCTATGCTTTCTAGGTGTAGAAAGAGCTTTTAGGCTCTTTTTCACCAATTACAGCATTATCTAGTTTGCTCTAAAGTCACCTTTTCTATTTTTCCAAACCAGAACAAAAGGGTTTGCATTAATCTCCCTAATCTCCTTAAGAGTTACCATCTCCTTTGCAAAACCTAACTTTAATGTAAACTTACATTTCTTAATACTTGATTGCTCTCTGAATTGCATATCTTTTCCATTTTGTTTTGACCCATTTACTGTTCATTTGTATGACAGACTTACATAAAAATAAAAAAAAAATAATAACCATGCCACAAAATCAAGTTACACAGTTTTGAAATTCCTTCGGCTAAAGAAAAAAGTCTATTGCTTTCAATTTAGTCTCCTAAAAATTTTCAGATAATGGGCAATATACACTGAGATTATTTTCTTTTATATCACGGTATTAAATTTAAAGTCATGAGTTGTCATTTAGGGTCACCTAATGAGCATTCTTTATACTGTCCATCTTGAAACTTTCTGTTATCACATCACTATTTATGTTTTCTGTTATCTGGTTTGAGACTTCTTTAGAATTTTCACAACATGAAATGATATTTTCTATGTTTACTTTCATATTTTTCTTTTCTCATAGACAAATTGTTAATAGTACTTAGTCCCATAAAAACATTTTCATAAACCTATATAATGTACATTGACTCTGATCCTCATTCCTTATTTTCCTGTTTTCAATTGAGAACTCTGTTTAATATAACTCATTAACCTTAGGCTTCTACATTCAAATCATATATGCATGTACAATTTAAAGTGTCTATGTAAAAGTGAGATGAAATATAGGAATGTCTCTATGAGTTTAACTTAATTTGTTTCATAGGATAATCTCCAGGTGCATCTATTTTTCTTAAACGAGAGATAGTTTCATTATTCTTTGTGATGAATAAAATTCCATTATGCATATGTGCCATTTTAACTATATATTTATTCCTCTCCTTACAGGTATTTTGGTGTAATAACTGAATTAGAATTTCTTAATAAGGCTGAAGGGATTATCATTCTATTTTTCAAAATATATCACAGAACTATGGCAATACTAACAGTAATGTACTAGAGCAAATCAGACATGAAAAATAAAATAACTGATGTTGAGTTTTGTTGAAGATTTTTGTTATAATTTATATTGGACCATCTTTGTATTTCTGGAATTTCAACTTGATGAATTCAGAATTTTTGTACTATTGTTCAATTACTACAAGAATTTCCTTATTTGTTCATATTATTATAAGTGCTCTATGAATTCATTTAGAAGTTTATTTCTATCTTCTCTTTGTTTTTTTAATATTTACTGCAAACGTTTGTTAATTTTTTTTTAATTTAACCTAATTCACTTTTTTGGGGAGTGTGTTGCTGTGAAATCAGCATTGTTAAAAGAAACATAAGATTATAAATATAGATGTAGATAGAGACAGAGGCAAAAATAGATGAACATATATTTCAGCCCTTTAGGCCCTTGTATTTTGGAGTTAAGTCTAAATGGTTGAGAGTTTTTAAAAGTGTATGACAATAATATCTTTAAATTCTATTGTCCCGTTAGCTATATTCTTTTAGTGGAATATTTGCAATATCTGGTGACACTGTATTATTTGAATTCAAGTGGATTGAGGTGTACTTCAGTACTGAATCTTCAATTGCATGCCATAACTGCATCCATTATGCTCCCATCAACACCCCAAGGATAGAATAGCAATTGCACAAAGAAAGCATAACTCCTGGATAGGACCAATGTATTATACCGGAATAGTCAGTTAAACGAAGTCATCCCATTAACACAGCAACTTAAAGTGATGGATGAACTAGGATAATAGTGCAAATAACAGTAGTGGTCATTATGTTAAGAATTAGAAAATAATTGGGCTAAGTAAAGATAAGTATTAATGCTAAATCATCTGGTGATAAAAGAGGCATCAAAAGCAGATGCCTGGGGAAACTGGGATAACTTTAGCATCTATAGAGCTTATAAATTATTAAATCCATGGAGAGCTATCATTCTGAATTAAGAGCTGGGGAGATTTTTCACTGGGTAAAATCCTTTATTCCCAAGTATAGGAGATCTGTTTTATAACAAAATTCCAGTGGATGGAGTTAAGTAAGTCACAGAGATTTTCTCTTGACTTCACCATGGATGCCATGACATATTGTGTATGTGTGTGTTTGTGTGCATGTGCATATATAATCAATAAGTGATTATTAAAGTTAGTTAAGGAGCACCTGAAAGCTCTAAAAAAATGGATCAAACATAGCAAAGAGGAGTAGAAGGCAGGAAATAATCAAAATCAGGGCTGAAATCAATCAGAAACAAAGAAAACAATACAAAGAATCAATGAAACCAAGATTTCGTTCTTTGAGAAAAATCAACAAGATAGAGAAACCCTTAGCCAATCTAACCAAGAAACAGAAAGACAATATCAAAATAAACAAAATCAGTAATGAAAAGGGAGACATAACAACTGATACTGAGGAAATTTATAGAATTATAACGCCTTGCTTTGCAAGGCTGTGCTTGAGAAAATTGGAAAATCTAAACATGATCTTCTAGACACATAACACTTATTAACTAGTCAACTCAAGATCTGGTAAGCTATGTAAAAAGCCCTATAGACCTGAAAGAAGTTGGTTCAGTCATTAAAAGTTTCCTAAACAAAACAAAACAAACAAAAAATAAGCAAACAAACAAAAACAAAACAAAGAAACAAAAAAGCCCAGGACAAGATGATCTTAGTGAAGAATTCTACTGGACTTTCAAAGAAGAGTTAATACCAATACTTCTCAAACAATACCTCAAAACAGAGCCAAAAGGAATACTGGCAAATACATTGAATGAGGCTACAGTTACCCTGATACCTAAACCACAGAACAACTCAACAAAGAATAAGAATTTCAGACCAATTTCTATCATCTATCAAGAACAAGTAGGCTTCATCCCAGGGATAGTTCAAGATTTGAAAGCTCATCAGCATAATTCACCATATAAAAAAACTGAAAGGAATAAAATATGATTATCTCATTAGATGCTGAAAAAAGCCTTTAATACAATCAAATATCCTTTAATGTTAAGTATTTTAGAGAAATCAAGAATCCAGAACTCATATCCAATCATAGTAGAAGCACTAAACAGCGAGCCAATAGCCAACATCAAATTAAATGTGTAAAAATATAATTTATTGTCACAAAAATCATGGACAATAAAAGGATGTCCACTCTCTCCCTATTTATTCATTATAGTTCTTGATGTTCTAGCCAGAGCATTAAGACAACTAAAGGAAATCAAGGGATACAAAATTTAAAGAATAAGTCAAAATATCACTATTTGAGGATGTTGGTATACATAAGCAACCCCCAAAATTCTTCTATGGAATTCCTATGACTGATAAAAACCCTCACCAAAGTTTCTGGATACAAAATTAACTCAAGGAAATCAGTCACCCAACTTTATACAAATGATAAATGGGCTGAGAAAGAAATTAGGAGAATGGCACACTTTACAATAGCTACAAATAATATAAAATAGCTTGGTGTAACTCTAACCAGAAAAATGAAATATCTGTATGATAAGAACTTCATGTCTTGTAGGTAGAACTGAGGAAAACATCAGAAAATAGAAAGAATTCCCATGCTCATAGATAGGTAGAATTAACATGGTAAAAATAACCGTCTTACTGAAAGAAATATATAGATTCAAATCAATTCACATCAAAATTAAAACTATTTTTTTCTAGACCTTGAAAGAGAAATTCTTAACTCCATTTGGAAAAACAGAAAACCCAGGATAGACAAAACAATCCTGAATAATGAAATAATATTAGGACAATCATCATCTCTGGCGTCAAGGCTGAACTATTCAGAGGAATAGTGATTCAAACTACATGGTATTCATACAGAAACAGACAAGTTGATCAATGAAATCACACTGAAGTCCCAGAAATAAACCAACACACCCTGGGCACTAAAGAAGTCAAAAGCATACGTAGAAAGTGAAAGCATCTTCAACAAATGAGTTGGATTAACTGGATGCCTACATGTAGAGGAATGAAATAGATCCATATTATCAGACTGCAGAAATCTCAAGTCCAAATGGATCAACAACATAAAACCAGATACCCTAAATCTCATAGAAGAGATATTCAGAAATACCCTTGAACATATTGGTGGTACAGGACACAATTTCCTGAACAGAACATCAATTGCTTAGGTTCTAAGAACAATTGATAAATGGGACTTCATGAAACTGCAAAGTTTATAAGGCAAAGGACAGTGTTAATAGAACAAATCTGCACCCTACAGATTCAGGAAGTATTTTCACCAACCCTGTATCTGACATAGAGATAATATGTAAAATTTGCAAAGAACTCAAGACAACAACTCAAATTAGACACCAACAATCCAAATAACCCAAATAAAATATAGGGTAAAGAACTAAAAGCAGAAAATTCTCAACAGAGGCATCACAAATGCCTCTAGAAGCAAAGAAAGAAATGTTGAAAGTCCTTAGTCCTTTGGGAAATGTAACCAAAACAACCTGAGTTCCAACTTATACCCATCAGAATGGCTAAAATCAAAAACACAAGAGACAGCAAATGCTGGTGAGGAGGTGGAGGAAGAAAAAACACTTCTTTGATGGGAGGAGTGCAAATATGTACAGTCATTTTGGAAATCAATTTGGTGACTTCTCAGAAAAATTGTAATTTCTACTCAAGATCAAACTATACCATCCCTCAGCATATTCCTTAAAGATGCTCCATCATCCCACAATGACACTTGCTTAATTATGTTCATAGCAGCTTTATTTGTGATAGCCAAAAACTGAAAAGAACCTAAAGATGTCCCTCAACTGAAGAATGGATTAAGAAAATGTGGTACATGTACACAATGGAGTTCTTCAGTTATTAAAACAAAGATATGAATTTTGGAGGATAAATGAATAGAAATTGAGAATATCATGTTGAGTGAAGTAAACCAGCCCCCAAAATAACATGCATGGTATGTGCTCACAAATAAGTGTACATTAGCTATTACCAAGCAATGAATGATGTGTATGATCAAGAAATTCAAATCTCTGAAAAAAGTAATCAAAGAGGACCTTGGAAAATGGAAAGATCCCCATGCTCATGGATAGGTGGGATTAACATTCTGAAAATGGCTGTTTTACCAAATGAAATCTACAGATTCAATGCAATCCTGATCAAAATTACAACACAATTCTTCACAGTCATGGAAAGAGCAATTCTCAACTTCATATGGACAATCCAAAAGCCCCAGGATAACCAAAACAATTCTCAACAATAAATGAATTTCTGGGGGAATCACCATCCCTGACCTATCACTCATACAAAGCAATAGAGATCAAAAACAAAAAAACAAAACAAAACAAAAAATGGTATTGTGCAGAGATAGACAGGTGAATCAATGGAATAATATCAAAGACCCAGAAGTAAGCCTAAACATCAATAGACACGTGATGATTGATAACAAAGCCAAAAACATACAGTGAAGAAAAGAAAGCATCTTGAATAAATGGTGCTGGGATAACTGGCTCTATATGTAGAAAAATGAAAATAGATCCATATATATCACCTTGCACAAGCTAAGTCAGTGAATCAAGGACCTCAGTGTAAAACCAGATACACTGAATCTAACAGAAAGATAGAGGGAGAAAGCCTCAAACTCATTGGAACAGGGGTAGTTTCTGAAACAGAATGACAATGGCTCAGGCACTAAAATCAACAATTGATAAATAGTATCTCTTGAAACTTAAAAGCTTCTGTAAGGCAAAAGATACCATCAATAGGATAAATTGATGACTTACAGATTGGGGAAAAATCTTCACTAATCTAACATCTGATAGAGAGCTAATATTCAAAATATATAAGGGACTCAAGAGGTTACCTTCCCCCAAAAAAAATAATACAATAGAAAATGGGGTACAAAGCTATTTTAGAGAATTCACAACAAAGAATCTCAAATGGCAAAGAAGACTTAAAGAAATACTTAAAAGCCTTAGTAATTAGAAAAATGCAAATCAAAATGGCCTAGAGATTCCACCTCACACCAATCAGAATGGCTAAGAACAAACCCTCAAGTGACAACATTTGCTGGCAAGGATAAAAAGAAACAGGAACACCTCTCCATTGCTAGTGGGATGCAAATTGGTACAACCACTCTGGAAATCAATCTGATGGTTCTTCAGAAAACTGGAAATAGTTCTAACTGAAGATCCAGCTATGCCACTCTTGGGTATATACACAAAAGATGCTCCATTGTATCACAAGAACATATGCTCCACTATGTTCATAGCAGCCTTATTTGTAATAGCAAGAAGCTGGAAACAACTCAGTTGTCCCTCAACTGAATGGATACAGAAAATGTGGTTCATTTACACAATGAAATACTATACAGCTATTAAAAATGAGGACATCATGAATTTTGCAGGCAAATGAATGGAACTAAAAAATATCATCCTGAGTGAGGTAACTCAGACCAAAAAGTACATGCATGGTATGTACTCACTGATATGTGGATATTAGCCAAAATGTACAGAATACCTAAGATATACTCTACAGACCTTCAGAAGTGTAACAAGCAGAAATGACCAAGTGAGGAGGTTTCAAACCCACTTGGAAGGGGAAGGAGGGACTTGTGAGGGAAAAAGGAAGGTTGGGAGGGCCAACAGGATCAGGTATGGGGGGAAGGGACAAGAGAGAAGCCCAGAGGGCTAAGACAATAGATGGAAATAAGTAGCCTCGAGGAGTGGGAGGTGAGAGAATCCTCTGAGTAGTACCAGAGACCCAATAGGTGAGATACTCACAAGACTCATTGGGAGTGACCTTAGCCAAAATGTCCAACAGTTTGAAGAGCGAATACAAAGAGTCCTCCTGCAGTAGATAGGACCTCAAGTGGAAGGACTGGGTTACTAAGCCACAGTCAAAATTTCTGATACAGAATTGTTCCTGTCTCAAAAAACTGTAGGAACAAAACTCAAGAAGAGACTAAAGGAAAGGTGTCAAACGACCAGCCCAACTTGGGATCCTCCTCATTGCAGGGCACCAAGGCCTGATACTATTACTGATACTATTTATTATGTGTTTATTACATACAGGAGCATGGTATGGCTATCTCCCGAGAGGCCCTACCACCACCTGACTGAGACAGAGGCAGATATTTAGACCCCACCATTGTACCGAACTCGGAGACCCCTGTAGTTGCATTAGGGGATGGATTGAAGAAGATTAATCTGAGTATGATTCCATATGAAGTCCCAACTAACCCAGACCACAAGGAGCTCCCAGAGACTGATCCACCAACCAGGAGTATACACAGGCTAGTTCAAGATCCCTGGCACATATGTAGCAGAAGTATGTTTTCCTAGTCTGGCCTCAGTGGGAGATGAGCTTAATCCTCCAGAGACTCAAAGCTCCATGGAAGGGGGAGGCCTCGTGTGAGAAGAACCTTCATGAAGGCAAGGAGGAGGAATGAGATGAGGAACTGTGAGAATGGGGACAGGTGGGGGAAGAACTGCAATGTAAACAAATAAAATAACATTAAAAACTACAGTTACCATCTACACTTCACAGACTCAAAGAAGCTAAACAGGAAGGAAAGCCTAAACAAGAGAGCTTGAATCTCACTTAGAAGGTGGAATAAAATACTTATGAGGAAGATAGACGGAGGGAAATAGAAAGGAGGGGGCATATGTAGGGGAATGGGGGATTCAGGATCAGGTGTGGGCAAGTACAGGAGAGATGGCTATATGGCTATGGAAAAGAGTGGAAATCTGTAACTGACAGGGGTGAGTAGGTAGGAATCTCCAGAAAGAAGTAGAGGCCTGGCATAAAGAAGATGCCCAAGAATCAATGGGGGTGTCCTTAGCTGTGACTTACTACATTGGTGATATGTAATCTGTAGAGGCAACCTCATGTTCCTGCCAAACAGGAACCCCTATGGAGCAATAGAGATACTAACCCAACCTCATAACTTTCAACCCCAAATTTATCCTGACTACAAGAAATTCAGGCATAAGGGAGGGAACAGAAAGTGAAGGAATGGCTGACCAGTGACCTGACTGACTTGAGGCCCATCCCATTGGCAAGCACCAATCGCTGACACTATTAATGATATTGTGTTGTGGTTACAGAAAGGAGTCTAGCCCAGCTGTCCTCTGAGAGGCTCTACCCAGCAGCTGACTCAGACAGATACAGACACCCACAGTCTACGAGGGGGTGGAGCTTGTAGAACTCTTATAGAAGAATAGGAGGAAGGATTGCAGCCCAAAAGGTGAAAGGAACTCCACATGAAGACCAACAGTGTCAACTAACCTGGACCTTTGGGGCTCTTAGAGTCTGAACAACTAACAAAAGAATATATACAGAGAATGGACCTAGACCTCTAAGCAAATATGTAGCAGCTATGCAGCTTGGTTTTCATGTGGGTCCTAAACAACTGGATCAGGAACAATTCCAAAAGCTATTGCCTACGTGTCAGATATGTTCTTCTAGCTCTGCTGCCTTGTAGGGACTCAGGAAGAAAGTGCCTATCCTCCCAGGCACTTGAAGTACCTGTTCGGTAAATACGCAGGTGGTTTCCACTGCTCAGAGAAGGGGAGGAGGAATGCAGGAAGGATTGTAGGAAGGGATAACCAGGAGGAAGAACATGAATGGGATGTTAAGTGAATGAATAAGTAAAACAGTAAAATTAAATTTAAAAATGAAATTAGTTAAAATGTTAATAAAAAGTAATTACTTTTTCTTCCCTTCTCTCTTTCCTGTATCCCTTGTCATATCACATCTACTCCCTTTTAAACTCCTGTTTTCATTATTTAATATTGTCATATGTGTGTGTGTGTGTGTATGTGAGATGAATATATACACATATATAGATATATATAAAATATATTTATATATGTATTCATTATTTAATATTGTCATGTGTGTGTATGCATAAGTGTATGTGAGATATATATATACACACATATATATTCATTATTTAATATTATCATGTGTGTATGTATGTATGTGAGATATATATTTATATATATATATATTCATTATTTGATATTGTCGTGTGTGTATGTATGTATATGTGATATATATATATATATATATATATATATATATATATGTGTGTGTGTGTGTGTGTGTGTGTGTGTGGTGTGGCACTGTGTAATTACAACCACCAATGTTGATATGCCAATTGGTGTTGAAGATTTCTCATGTCTTGTTTAATCAAGAATACTGTTGAGAATTCATGTAGGTAGCTTCTTTCACTTATCTGTCCTTTCCCAATTATCTTCCATGCAAAAAACTCATGATGAAAGATCTGCAGTAATTAAGTCTCATTGAAACCTGGGAAAACAGATTTGCTAGTATGCACTGTCCAGTTGTAGTTAAACACATCAGCCTTTGGATTAAAATTGTGATAACATTACAATTTTAATCAGGCACCGTTTTAGTTCCACTGTTACCGTTGTCCCAAGCCTTGCTTTGACCCTGAAAGTGTCCTTATGATCAGGCAATATCAGGCTTACAGTTCACACCAGAACCACGCATGAAAAATAATAATTTTATGCTGATTTAAAATTTAAATGCTATATTATACACATTATATTTTCTGAAACATGAAACGACCCACAATTAGCATTTTGATATCTATCATCGATTTGGTATATAGGTAGACTTACGTGGTATAATGTTTTTGAATGTCTGCTTTAGTGATAAAATAACATATATAATTAGTTAAAATAGAGACCATACAGAAGATAATCTATCCTTTCTGGTCTTTTACAGAGAAATTGTACAAAATAATGTTGTAGTGTACTGATTTCAATGATGTCAGTATTCAACAATCGTTTTGCTGAGTACCAAAATATCACCCAGCTATTAAAATTAAATCTGAAACAAAATAATTTGTGAGCATATAAGTGAGTGAGTCTGTGAATCTTCTCTAGGACTTTTTTTTTTTTTTTTTTGGTTTTTTTTTTTTTTGGTTTTTGTTTTTTTACTTCTGTTGATCTGTCTTTTCCAACTTTGAGATGATACTATTGTTTTATTTTATGTATTTTATTCTTAACAAATCAATAAATGAAGATAAACTTAACTACCAGAGTAAAGGTTCATTTATACCAGTTTTCTTCAGTGGAACTAACCTGGGAAAATCAACCACTTCAGAGCAGATCTCATGATCATTAATAGTTGACCAACACAGAATAGATTGAACCAGTTGTAGTTTTCTACATCTTGGATTTTTTTTTTTATTATATTGAGGTTTTGATTTGCTTTATAGGAAGAACTTAAAGTTCAGTGAGTGAGACGGAAGAGAGGATGTAGATGAACTTACATTAGGAGAGTAAATAATATGATAGAAATATATGTAAAATTTAAAAATAAATTTAAATTTCTTTTTCAAATCTCATCACACAGATAGAGAATGACAACTAAGCAAACATCTTGCTCCACTAAACAGGTTCAAGAGTCTGTATATTTTAAAGCTGGCCTTGAAGTAAACTTCTTAAATAATATGTAAACTACCCTCCTTAGAAATATTAGTTTCCTCCATGAGATCAAGAAATTATAAGTATTAGTAGTTACATTCTAGATCTAAAATAGTATACTTTAAAAACACTAGATTCTGAGGTTTTATGTCCAGTTCAGTAGTAGGGAATTTACTTGCCATGTCAAAAGGATAGCTATTATACATGCCTACAGATAACCGGACAGAATGCAGTCGATTCAGATGCTCGATTTTTGTACTTTTATTACCATTTCTGATTAGTATTTTTTCAAACATTAATTTTCAAGACAAAAGTGTGGTAGCTACAGAGATACCTGATTGGTTAACATGCTTGTGAGGCAAAAAGAAGACCTGAGTTATAGCCCCGAGAATCCATACATAATATTGGTATAACAGTGTGAATCTGTACTTCCAGTGAAATGACAGAGACAGGAGAATCAGAAATTATGGATTTCTGCAATGAAGAAATAAGGGATACTGCAAACAAAATCTAAGGGAAGACCAACTCTTGCCATTCCTTCGACCTTTGGACATATACATTAGCACTCAGTCATACATACCAGTATATGTATATATATATATATATTTGTGTGTATGTATGTATTGAATATATATAGATGCATATGCACACACACACACACACACACACACACACACACACAGATCATGGAAAAACCCCTGAAATGCAAGCAAAGAATGCTCATGTCTGCCTGAATTTTTATATGTTCAACCTTTAATATTTACAATTGGTTTATGAGATTATTTTTCAAAAATGTTAGGAAATAGTACAAAACGAATTGAAATGCACATTTTAACCCTAAACCTCTTGCCTTTGAGGTGTAAGAAAAATCTGCTTTTGCTTTAATTTTGCTTTAGTGTTTTCGTTTATATTTTAAGTATTTATAAAAGTTATGCATTACTCAAGACTCTATGGCATAGCTATATTGTCCTTAAATAGTAAAATAAAAAAAAAAAAGTTGGGAAAAAGCACTTGGAGGACAGGGATATTTTAAATTTTATTGTGTTCTTGTGAGTATTTTATGTTCATTTCAAATTCTGCCTTTGAAAAATCTATCTGTACACAGATACTCTCATATGAAAAGATAAAGGACAAAAGGATTTGGATTCAAAGAAACAGGACAGTAAAATAAGCTTTTAAAAATTAGGGCAGGATGATAGGCAGGAAACAATTAGGGCAGTGCAGCTCTGAGATAGGGAGATGTAGAGGGCAAGGAATAACAGAGGGTGACAGGTGAGGGATGAGCTGGGTCTGTACACTACAAAGGAGGGCGATGGAGCTCTCAGATGGGAAGTGGAAATCAAGTGAACAGCTGCTGCCTGCAAAAAAGGTGCCAACACTCCAAGGGTGAGGTAGGAAGGTGAATAGGAGAAGCAGTGATGGGCTCCAGACTGATAAGAATTAAAGATACCTTCTGAAGATGACAGAAATGCATCTTTTCCTGAAACGAAAGATGTATTTTCTGCTCTGGTGCCTTCCATTTTCAATATGTATCCAGTGTTAATTAACATAACAAATTTGTAACGGTGTTTCAAAATATTTCTTATATAGTACGTGCACTGGACTTTATTCTATTCTACTTCAATATTTCTAAATCAAAGTTTATAAAATTTTGCACATTACTGAGTATGGAAATGCCAAACAATATTTTGAAATATTGAACTATAGTTATAATATTTTCATATTTTAATAATGTACTTTTACATTAAAATTAACCTTACCATTTCAGATTATTATTTTTATTTTTTGCTTCATTTTAATTTCATTCCCTTAGAAGTCATATTAACTACAACAAAACCTGATAAAACAAAATGGAGAAGGGAATAAATTAACCCTTTTCTACAAAAGAACAAAACAATAATTAATACTTTCAAATGAAGGCTAGGAGATACTAGGTAATTTATTAGATAGGAACATACATGCATATGTATGCACAAAAGATTGTTTGAGGAAGAACAATGTGAAGGAATATATATTTCTTGTTTTATATATATATATATATATATATTATATATATATATATATTATATATAAAACAATTTGTCAATTGCTTACAGAATAAACAGCTCTTAAAAAAAACACACAGTAGAAATGAGCACAGGTTGTCCTAGCACTCTCCTGTTTCCAGATGTCCTGAAACTTAAAAATGCCTGTCAGCTACCCAATGCTACCATGAGTTCAAATGGGCACTTACAGCACATATTTACACTCAGATTCCCCCATGTGGAGAGGCACTTGTTAAAAATGGACACACAGTAAACACAAGATGTCATTCAGCTGATATCAAAGTCCAACTGCTGAGAAGTGAGAAAAAAATCAAATTAATTAAAAATAAATAAGGTTTTATAAGGTCTTTTGTGAAAATAAAAATTAGCTCCCTTGGGGCAGAAGAGTAAGGCCAGAGTGAAATGTGTCAGTGTTTAATCCTTAGATCAACCCTGAAATTTTCAACTGTATGTAGTTAAATATGGTTTCAATTTTAAATATTTCAGTTACATCTCCTTTTCCCATTGTTTAATGTCAGCCTTCGACTCAGCTCTGCCAAGATCCAATTCTGTATTTCAGTCAGTCTCTTTTCTTATACTCGCTACTTTCATACACCACATTTGTTTTAATTTAATCTTAATTGCATGTCAAATCTTAAATCCCAAGACAGTGTCAATATTCTGCAATATTTTGTAACCATTGGAGAATCATGATATTACTGAACATGTTTACAGTTGTTCACAGCTCCCCATAGATTTGGAAGTTTAACTTCTTGGAGGAAAACTCAGGCAACAATCACTAAACTAAAACACATTCCTGTGAGAAAACTGCAGGCAACATCATGTTACAAAATATTAATTCCTTTTATAAAGAACTTGAAATGAGTCAGCCTTAAGTCAGCTCTTTGGTGCACTCTTTATAATCAGGTCATATTTAGCCTATAGAAATAAAACAATACATTTTAAAAAAAAATGGAACGAAATCTTTCAAAATGAAAAATAAACACTTATATTTTTCTGGTGGCTAAATTTACTACAATCTCTCCTAAGGGTATTCTTGTCTTTCCGTCCTAGGAGCACAGCTGTATTCTGAACCAAGTACCAAAACTTCCCACACAAACCACCTGCTCATTACTTCTCCCCAGGCTCTGCTTTCTCTCTCTTTCTTTTCCAAGAAGCTACAGCCTATTTGCGGTTGCTCTCATGATTTCACATCCGAGGTCAGTATCAACGACCCGCATCCTTTCTTCATTGTAAACGAAGAACCAAGGAATTACCAAGGTGATGGTGATGGTGTTGGATCTGCTTTTAGTTAGAATGAGCACATAGTTGTCCATAAGCAAACAGATTCTCTAATCTGGTTCCAGGATCATGGATGTTCTGACAAAAATCTCCAAAAACATAACCCCATCTCTATCATTTGATATTATGTCATATACTGATATCTTTGCTAGGGTTTACATGTAGTTTGTCTTCAAGAAGTTCCTGTGTTGGAGATTTGTTCATGAATAAAGGCATGTTGAGGTTTTAAAATCTTTAAGAAATAAGATCCAGTACAAGGTGATGAAGACACCAAGAACATAATTTCTAGAGGAAATTAACATGGTTTTCTTTTGAAAGTTAGTTGTCACACACAGACACACAGACACACATGAATATACACACACACATACACACACACACACACACACATGAATGTATACACACACATACAGAGAGAGAGAGAGAGAGAGAGAGAGAGAGAGAGAGAGAGAGAGAGAGAGAGAGAGAGCATGACCCATGTTTAGCCTTTACATTTAGCAATACAAGTATCTTTTTAGAGTATTTACCTTCAGGTATTTCACAGAAAATTAGCATTCTAATCACTTTGTCAATTAAGAAAGTTTTCTTGATCACTGCATTAAATGTATAGAAATAAAGGACAAAGTTTGTTTTTTATATTCTGTAAGTACTTTTGTAAATCTTAATTCATATATGTTATAATACAGTTTATAAGTTAATTATACATTGTTATACATTATTTACCAAAAATAAAGAAATTGAAGCTTAAAAACATTTTAAAAAATTTAAACAAGGCCACACAACTAGTTAGAGGAGGAAACTGGAAACCAGACACTGGAGTTCCAGGAACCATTGCCCTAAACATTACATAATGTAATTCTTATTATAGTGTTTCTGATATAACAGTCTTCATGCACATAGAGAGAAACCAATGCTTGCATACTTACATATGTCATTGTAATACATTTAAGCAACACTCATGATATTCTCAGAAGATCTGAAGGCACAGCAGCACATATTAAGAAAAAAGCTTTTATATTATTTGTCTCAATTTAAAACCATGTTGTATCTTGTATCACTGAATAGAGTGTTATGTGAATTTGTTTGTCCACGAGTGTATTTGTGTCTTTTAAATGATAATGCATTGATTTTCTTTACTTCTCCATATAGTCACTGTAATGAGGCACCCGACCTACTTATTTATCAGTTCCTTTTAGATATGAAGATAAAGAAATTTGAAGGTATTTATTAGTCAATATTTACTAAATAAACTATTTTTCCAACATTATTTAACTTAAAAATGTAAATGAAATTTAATACAAAGCTCCCGTGAATGTACATCAGATTCTGTGTTTTTGTTCTCTATTTAAAAGTCTCTCTTGACCTCATATCCGCCTTGTGGTACAGCCCTACTTTTTGCTGGCTTTCACACAAATATCAAATAGTTACCTACAATCTATTTCAACTTTCTGAACTTCTTTCCTTTGCTGAACTCCTGCCCTAGCTCTCCACTGAAGCTGCTCTTGTGTATCCCACCAGTGACCTGCTATTACAGAGAACAATGTTCCTTTGTCTCGCCTCTTCTTATATGCTCCCTCAGAAGCACTCAAACATTTTGCAGCCCCTTTTTGAAACATTTAATGTCCTTGGTTTTTGTGATTTTTATCGAGTCCTGATTTTTTCCCTCTTTTCTGAAGGATCAGTTCGCGTTCAATTTTCTGCCTTTTGCCACTTTTCTCGAGTCATAAATGTTTGCTTTAGACACTCTGAGACCCTCAGCTGACTCTTGTAACTTTACTTTAAACTCTTTTCCCTGTTCATCTTATCCTGCACATAAACTTGACAGTGTGTCTGTATATGACATTGATTTACATATGTGCTATCAAAGTTGAATTCTATCCTGAATTTCAGGCTTTGGATTCACATTGCCTTTATTTATAGGTTCATCCCTTCCTTCATTTATGTGGACCATTCAAACCCTTGGTAGATGTATAGAATTCCATTTTAAACATGCGTGAAAATTTCCCAATTCAATACAGGCTACTTTTTTCTTTATTTTTCTATTATTTATTATTTTCAATATCATTATCAGCAGGATCAGTACGATTGTCATTATTTGTTTTGGCATTGTAAGTATAACTTTTTTGACATGCTAGGACATTTTCTCTGGCATTAGAAATCTCGAGTCATATGCAACACCAGTTACTCAGAAACTGTCAGAGAGTCTTATGAGTAATGTATTATATACTGTGCTTCAGGAATCATTGAAGACACCAAAGAAAAATAATCTAGTGATATAATCATCATTTTTACTTAAAGATAATTCTTTCTATTATATGTCACTTATTCTGGGAACTTTATAGCCTGCTAAATTTTCATGGAAAAAATTAATTTGCTGTTTCATAATAGAGACAAAATTTTCGCCATCTGTTCCACAACACATACATTCTTTTCCAGATTTACCCAAGCCTCCCTTAAGGAGTTCACTCAGTAAATGATAAAATATGTCTGTGCTAATACATATTATCCAACTCTTCTCAAAATCTACAAGTGGGAGTCAAATCTTCAAAGCTTCTTTTTCAGTAAGATTATGGAACCAACTGAAAACAGAACCAAACCAGCCCTTAGGCCTAATTATTGTTGTATTCCCACCCTGAGAGTAGGTTTCAGAGTTTTCCCAGCTCATGTTTTATGATTTGTATTATTTTAAAGCTTCCAAATGTTTTAGATTGTATACATGTTTAGGAATTACCAACCAACTATGATGGTATCATACATTTGTGAAAAGGAAGAGACCATAGATATTTTGGTTTTCTTATTGATTTTATGTATACACACACACACACACACACACACACACACACACACATACACATACACACACACTTGTGTGTGCATGTAGAAGTATATATAAATTTTATGATTAAAATATATTTATAACAAGGAAATGGTGCATAATTATCTTTGTTTACATATCTAAAGTATAAAGAACCTCAACAGTACAAATGCCTAAGTAGCACCTATGCAAGGAAGCAGGCAAACAGGGGTTGGGGACATCTCACAAGGCTGCACTGCCAGATGAAGTATTACAGGCAAGAATCATGTCTAAGTGAGGGAGACTTGGTATTCTACAGGGATGACACAGCTATAGGTTATCCAAACACAACTGTTATAGACTTTTGAGACAGATTATTCTTATAAACTCATACTAACCTTAAACACTTTATCATTCTCTGCCAACATACGTTTGTTTTTATTACAAGAGTGTTCCACTCTGTCTAGCCAAGAGTGTAAGTAACTCTTCTTAAAATTAAAACTTTGGAAGTAAGCACTGCCTGAGAATATATGAACTGATACTCAGGATGAGGGTACAATGCAAGGTCTTTAATATCTATTACTTCGTGGGCAAGATCTATTATGTATGTGCAAAATCTTTCTTAAGTAGAAGCAAAGAATGAAGCCACAGCTACACATGGATTTAGTCCATATACCTTAGATGGCTGAAGAGAAAACTGTGAACATACGACCTGAAATGACCGCACATCAAGCTTCCCCTTTAGAATCTGTTTTTATATATTACTTAAAATCATTTTCACCCATAGCTGTATATATACAACTGATAATTTCATTTACAAACCATGGATTTAAAGTTGTGCATAACTATACTATGTAATACATAAAACTCTAAATGTGCATAGGCACTGAGATTTGAAATATTCATATAATTTTAAAATGAAAGTGGTTACATGAATCAAGTTTGAAGGAACTAGTGAAATAGATTGTGTGATGAATAAAATAAGATTAATAAATTGCTAGAGATAATCTTCATCGGTCCTTGGAAAAGACTAATTAGTCCATAAAAACTTCTATGAGTCAATATTTCTTGAAATATTTTATATAAAAATATGTTAAATTCTCCAAAAAATACCATGAGTTAATAAGACATGTGTGAAGAATTTATTTTGTATTACTTAAAATGATCTTTAAAAAGCTTTCCTATTTGGGAACTAAAAAATGATTAAATTGAAATTGATATGAAGTACAAAGCTAAGAACAATGAAAGTTAAGAATGTCACTGGTGTTTATCGAACAACATATTTTAGAGTGTTAATATTCAATCCCCTTTAGGAGTAGACATTGTTATTCTCAGAGCACCACAATAATATTGATGATGGCATGAATTCCAATCAATTTTTCAACATACAATCCCTTCAGAATAAAAGTAATTTCTATGTATTGACTATGACAGGAAATGGTATGAATTATACAAAGTGATATAAACTTCATGGACTCAGTATTCCATAAGTCAACCCTCAAAAGTGAGTAGCTTCAAAAACATAAAAATAAATGTGTGTGTTAGAGAGAGAGAGAGAGAGAGAGAGAGAGAGAGAGAGAGAGACAGAGACAGAGAGAGAGAGAGACAGAGAGAGACAGGAGAGAAAGGGAGGGAGAAAGGGAGGGAGGGAAGAAGGAAGGGAGGGAGAGAGGAAGACAGAGAGTTGCTATAATAAATTTATTATTTCAAGACCTATAAATTCACCTAATATTACTGCAAAGGAATCACTGGGAATCATTCAGTATAATTTTTCTAACTTTCTCCACATTCCTTTCATGTTTTTCACTGCAACTGAAGATAGTTTGTTGACTTGTCATCTACCTTATGGTGCCGACTTCTCCTTCTACTTACTTTTTACTTCTACTTACTCCTTCTTCTTACCTTCTCCTTGTTGAAATTTAGTTACAAAATTTAAGAATCTATTTATATTTCCATTTTAATCAAAACCATTTAAGTGAATTTTTATTTCACAGTTAATTCATTAATGGCCTGAGATTTATTGATTTATTGCTTAGGTCCAAGGCAACCAATGTGATTGGACTGTTTTTCAAGAGTTTATGGATATTGTGAAGAACATAGAATTTCACACCAGAGTGATTATAGATTAAGCAACTGCTGCAACTTACAAATTTGATGATTGAGTTATGGACAGTGTGAACTCACCAAGGAAACTTCATTTAAATGATCTCTGCTATTCTTGAAGACTCTGAGTTTTATCATTTTCTTTTAACATTTGCTAGCCACTTAAACCTTAGTATTTTTCCAAATTAAACTATATTTGCTTTCATGATTACCACATTTTCGATTTAGTGGAATCAATAGTTCAAACAGGTTAGTATTCTGTAATTTTTGACTTGCTTTATAATATAAATTATTCATGTAAATAAGCACAAACTCAGAATTTAGTAGGAGGTGAGTAATGTAGTTAGTTAATATTTTCATTCTTCGGGCTCTCCTTTATATATTCCTAATGCTAAGGTTTTACATTCAGTTATTTCCTGTTTAGGTGAAATAAAACTTCAATAACTATGAAATCATACTACCTTAACTTTGTAAGATTTAAATATAATGAATATTTGCTTATAGAAATCCTCTATTGTTTTAATTTAAATATTTAAAATTATATTTTAAACTAGAATGAAATCTCATCTAACAAAGCTATTGCTTGAAAAATAATGCCATTTTATTATAAAATAATTTTCTACCATATTTCAAAACGGCATTAAAAGAGCTCTTGCATTTAGGAATACCCAGATACATTTAGATAGTCTCATCACTGTTCATCATTGAAGTGTATTCTCTTACTTTGCCACTATATTTATCTATTTTATTTAACTGAATGACCAGAGACTATAAATGTCTTATGTTAAGGAATAATTGATGGTGTTTCCATTTCTCATTTGAAATTGCACACATTTTTTCTCCTATAACTTTTCATCTATCTCTACCATCACACTAGCCCAGGAGAAGAAAACACAGTGTCCAAATACAGCATAACTTTATCAACTGGAAAACTCACAGTAAATAATTTTACATATTTACATTCTGTAAAGAATTTTAAATAGTAACTTTATATCTACATTGAGGCTAGAGATTAATACTGATACTTTCTGCATTTTTAGGTACTTGAAATTCCTAAATACATGTGTAGGTCAAACTAAACTTTTTGTAAAACTGATGTTATAAATGTAATTATGATGTTTAACACCTGGTCAAAGCAACTAAATACTACATATACCCTGGAAAACTACTGCTAACTAAATGGCAAAATTCAAGAAATATAATCCACTGTTAATAAACAGTAATTTATATGCTTGGTACAAATAATTTCCATCAAATATTTGATAATTTATAGACATAAAACATATGATTGGTATCAATTCAAAATAATATTCTCATTGTCAAATGTGAGCTATCTTTCTATGACTGATCAAGAAACCCTGACAGGACTCCATATTATAGTAGGGTATGGCTTTTTGATATCCCACTAGACCTACATTCATGTTATATATAACATTATATAACATATATAATATAATATATAACATATAATATATATAAAATATAATATATAACATATATATATATATATATATATATATATATATATATATATATATATGACACAAGAAAGAAAGCAAGATGGAACTAGAGATTTCCTGCAGTTAACTATTCAGAGTACTGGGAAATGTTTATGTATATAGGCTGCTGGAGAGAAGAGTGGTCAAGGTTTTTCTTCCTATATCCTACAAGTCACAAATCTGTTCCATTAAGATAGAAGTGCCCAGTAATGCAATGATGTTAAGAATAATTTAGAATAAACTGTTTACTAATTGGTTTTAGTCCAACTTTATCCTATTTTTCCTTACATGTAGACTCGTGGTGGGTCTCTGTCACAGTCAGCTGCAGGAAAGACCCTTTCACAAGCAGTTGTAGAGATGCACTAACTTTCTAATACAGTAATAAATCATTAAGAACTGCTTTACTACTATGTCTGCTTATAGCAGAAAAGTAATAGTAGTGTTCCCCTAGAAACTTTGATCTATATACCCATGGGTACTTGTCCCCAGTAATGGTGCCAGGGATGGCTTCCACCTTGTAGAGGGCATCTTAAATCAGATCACAATTTAATGCTTGTATAACATTTATTATTTGCAATAATTCTTGGAAATGGTGTAATGTATCTTAGAAATAAACTTCTCATTCTACAGACATTTATAATTTTTGTGGAAATATACTGTGCAGAATTTAATGTAAACCCTTAAATTTAATGATAGTATCATTTACCATTTTGTTAACATATTTTGCAATAAACTTATCTATTCCTATACTGAAGTGAATTGTCAGCCTTTCTTGAAAGGCTACAAACTACTTTATAGACTTGAGCATAAAGATTTTTTGTGTTATTTTTTAGCAAATCATGACCCATTAAGTAAGTGGTTCTGAAACTTTCAGTTGCAACCCTTATGAAGACTTCAAAACAAACCATACACTAGGGTTGCCTAAAACGTGACTCATAAGAAAATTAAAATTACTTTCATTTGAGCATTTGGCTGTATGATGCTTAATAGTTTCCCTATTCTTTTCCATTCTGGTCATTTACGTGTCAGTTGGTTTAGAATGCTTTCTCTGAGGGATCAGGTTGAACAGGAGCTTCCTCTGAACTTTGCTACAGGAATCAGTGCCTTAGCATCCATCCAAATCTGTCGGTTTACTCATTTAAGAAGCGTTTGTGGTAGGGGAAAGTGGTCCCTCAGGTTTACTCGTGTTCTGACCCCTGGAAAGTGCGAATGTTAGATTGCATGACAATTATGAACTAAATTCATGTATGTACGTCTTAACTACAGTATGACTGTGCTTCAGAACCGGATCTTTAAGGAAGTAAATAAAGTCAAATGAAGTCATAGAGTAAGGCCTTGTTGTTCTAAAAGAAACATTTTCACAAGAGGAGAAAGAGGAACCCTGAATAGCTTCATGAGCACAAAGGTCAAGCCCATGTGTGGGTGCAATGTGAAGGCAGAGATCTACATGCTAAGAACACACACGTCAGCACTAATGTCAGTCCTGTGAGCACCTGGATACTCACGTTTATTTACTCCAGAACTGTGAGAAAATAGAATGCTGCCGAAGGACTGGGGAGGTCTAACCTCATCATAGAACCTAGCTCTCTATAACCTCAATCTCGGACCAGTCATGGAATGTTGCATCCCATGGGAAATTGCTACAGCGGAAGACAGAGATAGTAAAGGTCAGCTAGCAGACATGGGAGGAATACAGCTCGGTAGACAAAATCACCCACAGGGATTGAAAAGCAAAGAAAATGAAGTGCCCTGTTCTAAATAGGAAATGAGAAGGACTTACACCAGGGTGGGGACTTCCACCCTCATCTCCAGAATGGAATATGAACACTTGTGTGGTTTAAAGGATAAAGGAGCTGGGCATGGTGTTGTGCACCTATAATCCCAGTGCTTGAGATACTGAGCAGGAGACTTATGAGTTCAAGGCTAGCCCTGACTACATAGTAAGACCCTTAAAAGAAAACAAAACAACAAAAGACGTTGAGATTGTCATGAGTCATTACTGCACCAGAAGGAAGCTAAGAGAAGCCATGTAAGAGGACACAAGTAGAATTTTTATATATAGGTTGGCTCAAAAGCGGGTATATCACTTGTACCTCAAAAAATATCTTCTATTCTCTGGGACAGGTGCATAGACGCACAGGCAAACATTAGGTGAAAATATAATCCAAACTAGAGATCTCCACTGCATCTTCTTGGAGCTCAAGGAACCCCTTGGAAAAGAGAGAGGAAGAACGGTAGGAGCCAGGGTGTCAAGGACACCGAGAGAACACAGTCCGCAGACATCAACTAACCAGGGCTCATAGGGGCTCACAGATTGAAGCAGACACTGAAGTGGAAACTATGGAGCCTGCATGGGTCTGAGCTAGGTCCTCTGCATATATATTACAGTTGTGTAGCTTGGTGTTCATGTGGGACTCCTAAGAGTGAGTGTAAGGGTGTCTCTGATTCCTTTGTCTGCTCTTGGGTCTGTTTTCCTCCCATTGGGTTGTCTTACCCAGCCAGGTTTTTACTTAGTCTTATTGTATCTTGTTATACTGTGTTGACTGGGAGACTTGCTCTTTTCTGAAGAGAAATGGAGGAAGAGTGGATCTGGGGAGAGGGGAGGTGTCAGGGAGACTGGGAGGAGTGGAGGGGACAGAAGCTTCAGCTGGCATAAAAAATTTCTATTCTCCTCCCCACTTTGAAATGATGCAATCTATGTATTCATCCTAAGACACTGCTATTTAAAGCATTAATAAAGAATCATAGATCTCACTGTAAAAAAAAAAAAAGAAAATTAAAATTATAAAAAAACCTTCAGTTACAAAATAGTAATTAAAATAATCTCTAAGATGAGAGAGCAGTTATCACAACATGAGGAACTGCAATAAAGAATCACAGCCTTAGAAAGTTTGAGAACCACTGCCTTAAGTAACACTTGTCTGTTACAAGAATAAAGACCACAGTCCACTGCAGTCTATTTGTTTGTATATTTGATATTTCTGGTTTTTTTCTGAGTGAGATCTTGATGAGTCTAAAGGTTGCTCTTAAGTGATATATGATTTGTGAAATGTGATCTGAATTTTTAGAACAGTCCAAAATATTAGTTCACGTTAATGTGGCTATAGCACCTGTTCATCCCTTAGGTCACCATGTTGATGCACGAGATTGAAGTGTTGATTAGATAGACAAAGCGTAAAAAGAACTCCAATCTACTTCAGATCCTGTAATCTTGAATCACAGGACAACCTATTAATAGTTAAATAGGTAAAATGAGCTGGATGAGAGTACTTGGTTATCGTCGAGCATATTCAGACTTACCAACTGGTAACCACCATGATATACAGAAAAGCAGAACCACTAATAGGTGGAACATAGAGGGAGAAAATATCATGAACCATCTAGTTAACATGGTATATATGCAGACCACTTAAAAATATTTAAACAACTAAAGAGAATAATAATTATTCTTCAATTTGGCAGCATTTAGGTGGAGTATTTTGTACTTAACTGATAAGCCAACTAT
This sequence comes from Mastomys natalensis, assembly GCA_021653895.1. Classification (NCBI taxonomy): domain Eukaryota; kingdom Metazoa; phylum Chordata; class Mammalia; order Rodentia; family Muridae; genus Mastomys; species Mastomys natalensis. Next base: position 406,191 of record JAJTUV010001608.1, on the reverse strand, counting down.
ACCAAGGACTTTATACTGGTACTCAATGCTTTTTATATCTCTGCTAAACAGGTAAAAAAAATAACTACATCTTTATCCTATCTTCAACACTAAGAAAAGTCTTTTTTCCTTGTATTCATTAGTGTTAAAATATAAAAACATATATACATTACATATTGAAGAGTAGTGTGATTGAGTTGTAAATCCTGTATGATGTCAATATCAAAAATGGAACCCAGAAAGTTTGTTGATAAAAATAAAGTTATTTTATATTAAATATAATACTATGGGATATAGTAATGTAAAGTTAATGGTACAAATATGGATGTTTTTCATGACTGTGATAAAAACTAGCAGGTGTGTTCTTTTTATGTCAATGAAGAATTTAGAAAACAGAATGTAATTTCAGCAGAAAAATGAAAGTGTTTAAAGGAAAGGATTTAAAAACCTTGTAGGTAGAGGAGAGGCCACTAGATCTTGGGAAGACTTACTCTAATGGTATTGTGGGTTTTGTCTGGGCTTTGAGTATGGTTCATATACCTTATTCTATTACAGTGTCAATATATACCTTCTATTGCTAAGAATGAATTTCTATTTCTGTCAACTGATTTAGGAAATAACTGGTTTTTTGGTCTCTAGGAAATAAGCATGTTTTAGCCAATATGCTCTGCTCTTAGTACAGTAACTGGTACAAACACTACCCCTGGCCACACACACACACACATTTGAATGACAGTTATTGCTGATAAACAAAGCCAAAACAGTGATGAAAACTTCCCCTCCACTGTTGGGGACAAAATCATAAAATTTCAAGCTGAGGTTACTATGCCATCCCTCCTCCTATCCTAGAGGTTCACAGCCTTGAGTAATATTTGATGAAAGTGGAAAATTATTTATGTGAGACAACATGTCACAGAATTCAGAGCTGTGAAGAATGAGTAGTTTTGTAGGAAATTTGTCATTTATTTTCATTTTGCAAATATTTATAAAATTACTAATAATATGTATCAGTGTTATAACACTGTCAATGTTTTCCCAATCTCTTGAACTAGCCAACATTTAAAGCTAAGGCCAGAATGAGACATATGAGTGTTGTGCAAAAATTCTTCAGTATTTATATGTAGACTGAGAGAAAATAGGTGAACATTGAAGCCAGATATAAAAAAAGCTCACACATTCCATGACCTTGAGTACAAGGCATGCTCTCGTTCAGGTTTTTTGTCATCATCTACAGTATAATGAAAATGCCCACTTTTGACAGGAGGGTGAGGAATGGATATAATGACTCTGGCATGCAACAGATACTTAATAGTTATCACCATTTTTCTTTATTACTCTTGTCACGACAGCCATAAACAATAATGTAGAGATGATGCTTATAGTAGCCTGCAAAGTTCATTCTTTAATAAAGTAGTACTAACCAGTGGTCTACTATTACCTTTAGGCACTTTGGAAAGCACAGAAGAATATTTTGTTAAGTATGACACTTTTAACGTTTTTCATAAATAATTCAAGATGGAATTTTAAGAAGGAAAATTAGGTTGAAGCCTTACCTTCCAGTTTTAGGAAGAAGCTTATAGTGATATATAACCGTTAATTCATGAATATAGGATATTTCACAAACTATTAATTTTTTCGATGTTTTAGCATCACCAACACACAATGCTCAAATTCTAGGGTTAATTTACTTTAATTTTTGAGGAGAAAATGAGGAAGGATTATGAAAGAACTTGTATATAAGCAAATTAAAAATATTAACTTTTCCCTAATGAATTATGCATTTTACATTTATTATCATATTTATGAAAAATAGTTAAACAGCTGTGTAGATATTTTTCTATGAGTAATACATCAAGAAAGCCAACATGGCATCAAAAGCACAGGAGGATTAGAGAAATCAGTGTCTAGAAGCATGCAGCCTATATTACTTTATAGGTCTCAAGAAGATATTTCAAAGTATTTTAGAAAAATAATGATGTGCTCCATATGCTTAGTTTTGTTTTAGCACTTTATAATTATCAATTGAATCTTATGACTCAGAAACAAATTGAGTAAATGCAAAGCATTGTTTCTGTATGATAGCATAAGTTTACTTTCATTCTTTTCAGGAGCCAGAATGACTTGATGATGACAGCACATTTAAATTATTTGCAAAAGAAAATGTTTTGAATGAAAGACATGGTGATAGGCAATGGCAGTATACAAAGTAAAAAACAAGTCCCTTTAGTTTCAAGAATAGACAATTTTCTATAGTGAAACAATATAACCCTAACTTTCTCAACAATTTTGCCTGTTTAATCTTTTGTATAGTATGCTACACTGTAGGTTAGTTTTCCAATTAACATGTTCAGATAGCAAAAGATTAGTAGTGATATTTTATTTTCATGGGGCTATTTTTTAGGTACTTGTGTTTATAATATGATAGAACATGGAATTTGAAAGTAGATGAGGATCAGTTGAACTCGGACCATGATATATTAGAATTATAAGTATTTGAGAAGATGCTATTATTAAAAAGAATTAGTGCACCCGGAGAAGTTTATGTTGGAAATATAGTTTTTTTTTTTTATTTATTTGTCCAACAAATATATTGTAGCATAATTTAAATAGTTTATTAAATTTGACTTATCATTAATGAATAGAAAGGTTTGCAATGATTATCTTAACTTTCTAAGAGTTGAGAGTAAAAACTGCTCATATGAATTCTCTATGTGTTTTGTTTTGTTTGTTTTGATGTTACTTATTATTTTTGTTTTTCTAAAGAATGGGAGTGGAATAGAGGGAGAGGAAAGGGAGAGAAAATGGAAGGTGTTAAAAGAAGGGAAACTGTAATCTCTATATAATGTATGGGAAATAATTTATTTTCTTAAAAGAAAAAAACTATTTCAGGAGACCAGAAACTTTATAATTTTGAAGCCTACACCAAAAGGTTTCCATTCATTTCCATAGAGAATACTGTCAAAATTATATTTAAATATATTAAGATGCCTTCTGTCAGATGTAGGGTGATGCCCATTATGTAGGCTGCCATATTGTATCTGGTTTGATGTTGAGGTCTTCAATCCCATTGCACTTGAGTTTTGTTTAGTTAATTTTGGATCTAGCCCCTTTGTTGAGGTGTTTATCAGCTGAAGGAGTCCCCTGGTAGAATTCAATACAAATATCATTGACATACTTTGATGGTCCGTAGGGTTTTTATGAACATATGGGTGTATAATATTTCTTCCCAAAGATAATCCATTTATTTACTGTTTTCTTTTAATGTATTATAAAAACTACTAGAATTTAGATGAGTTGAAAAAGAAAATAGAATTCAGTTTTATTACATGGAATATGAATTACATGCTTAAGTTAGTTCAATAATTTTTTGTTGTTATATCAAAATTCTTGATTCATAAATTAGGAATTTTATGAATTTGACCAAAATAAGGACATACAAAATGAATTAACCTATGTCATTAATAGTTGTTAACACAGTTTGTACACAACTTTGGATATACAAAGAACACCTGACATAGTCAACAAAATATGCAAGAATTTTAATCCAGCAACATGGCTGCTCTGGCAAGGGATCACATCTAAAGAACTTGTATGTCTATTTGATCAAGCCAGAATATAGACATGCCATTTGTACACACACTAAATCCCAAACAGTGAAGGTAAAGCATGTTTGCAGAAGGAAGGAACCATATTTGAAAGTGACATATAATTGAGGGGCAGAAAAGTAACTAATCAGAGAAAGATTTTACAGAATTACTCAGCAATAGGACACACCTGACTCTCAAGAGAAGAGATAGGAAAGAGAGGCTACTTAACAGTGCAGAATGAGTCAGGTATGGAGAGCAGTTCAGTGAGTGTAGATCAGTTGAGTTCAGGCAGTGCAATGGAGTTCATTCAAGTTCAATTGAGTGCAGTTCAGTGTACCTCATGCAATAGAGTTGAGTTAAATTGAGTTCATTTGTTTGTTTCATTCAGTTTGTGCAGTTCCTGCAGTACAAGTCAGCATACCAGCTGAAGCTTGAGAATAAGAATGAGCCACAACCTTCTACCCCTCACTTGGTCCTTTTGACTGAGGCAGACACCTAGCTGGTCTGCTCCTGTGAAGATACCATATCCTAGAGGAGACACTGCACTAAGAGCAGCAGGTAAGAACCCCTCCCACTACACTATGCCCCAGAGCTACAACTGAGAGGCTCCAGTCAGAGATAGTGAGTGCAGGTATTACTAGAGTTAACACAATGGCAAAAGGCAAGCACCAGAACATAAGCAACAGAAACCAAAGTTACTTGGCATCATCAGAACCCAGTTCTCCCACATAGGAAGCCTTGGACACCCCATCACACAGGAAAAGCAGGATTCAGAATTACAATCACTTCTCACATGATGATAGAGGACTTTAAGAAAGACATAAATAACTCCCTTAAAGAAATACAGGAGAACACAGGTAAACAGGTAGAAGCCCTTAGGGGAAACACAAAAATCCTTTAAAGAATTGGAAGAAAATACAACCAAATAGGTGAAGGAATTAAACAAAACCATCCAGAATCTAAAAATGAAAGTAGAAACAATAAAGAAATCTCAAAGGGAGACTATCCTGGAGATAGAAAACCTAGGAAAGAGATCAGGAGTCATAGACTCAAGCATCACCAACAGACTACAAGAGATAGAAGAGAGAATCTCATATGCAGAAGACACCATGGAAAACATTGACACAACTGTCAAAGAAAATGCAAAATGCAAAAAGCTCCTAACCCAAAACCTCCAGGAAATCCAGGACACAATGAGAAGACTAAACATAAGGATAATAAGTATAGATGAGAGTGAAGATTTCCAAATTAAAGGGTCCAGTAAATATCTTCAACAAAATTATAGAGGAAAACTTCCCAAACCTAAAGAAAGAGATGTCCATGAACATAAAAGAAGCCTACAGAACTCCAAATAGACTAGACCATAAAAGAAATTCCTCCCATCAGCCAGGCAGTGGTGGCGCACGCCTTTAATCCCAGCACTTGGGAGGCAGAGAAAAGGAGATTTCTGAGTTTAGGCCAGTGAGTTCCAGGACAGCCAAGGCTATACAGAGAAACCCTGTCTTGAAAAACAAAACAAAGCAAAACAAAACAAAAAACAAAACAAAAAAGAAAGAAATTACTTCCATCACATAATAATCAAAACATCAAATGCACAAAACAAAGAAAAAATACTAAAAGCAGTAAGGGAAAAAGGTAAAGTAACATATAAAGGCAGACCTATAAGAATTACACCAAACTTCTCACCAGAGACTATAAAAGCCAGAAGATCCTGGACTGACATCATACTGACCCTAAGGGAACAGAAATGCCAGCCTAGACTACTAAACCCAGCAAAACTCTCAATCACTATAGATGGAGAAACCAAGATATTCCATGACAAAACCAAATTTACACAATATCTTCCCACAAACCCAGCACTTCAAAGGATAATTGATGGAAAACGCCAACACAAGGAAGCAAACTACAACCTAGAAAAAGCAAGGAAGTAATCTTCCAACACCCCAAAAGAAGAAAGCTCACAAACATAATTCCCCTCTAATAACAAAAAATAATAGGAAGCAACCATCATTTTTCCTTAATATCTCTTAACGTCAATGGACTCAATTCTCCAATAAAATGATGTAGACTATCAGACTGGATACATAAACAGACCCAGAATTTTTCTGCATACAGGAAACCCACCTCAGTGACAAAGACAGACACTACCTCAGAGTAAAAGGATGGAAAACAATTTTCCATGCAAATGGTCCCAAGAAACAAGCTGAAGTAGCCATTCTAATATCAAATAAAATTGACTTTCAACCAAAAGTAATCAAAAAAAGATAAGGAAGGACACTTCATACTCATCAAAAGAAAAATCTATCAAGATGAACTCTCAATTCTGAACATCTATGCTCCAAATGCAAGGGCAACCCACATATAAAAGAAACTTTACTAAAGGTCAAAGCACACATTGCACCTCACACAATAATAGTGGGGGATTTTAACACCCGGCTCTCTGCAATGGACAGATCATGAAAACAGAAACTAAACAAAGACACATTGAAATTAACAGAAGTTATGAACCAAATGGATTTAACAGATATCTATAGAACATTTCATCCTAAAGCAAAAGAATATACCTTTTTCTCAGAACCTCATGTTACGTTCTTCAAAATAGACCATATAATAAGTCATAAAACAGGCCTCAACAGATACAAAAAGATTGAAATAATCCCTTGCATCCTATCAGATCACAATGGACAAGGCTGGTCTTTAATAATGACAAAACCAATAGAAAACCCACATGCATGTGGAAACTGAACAATGCTCTACTCAATGATGACTTAGTCAAGAAAGAAATAAAGAAATTAAAACTTTTTAGAATTTAATGAAAATGAGAAAACATCATACCAAAATTGTGTGACTCCATGAAAGCAGTGCTAAGAGGAAAACTCATAGCTCTAAGTGCCAAAAAAAAAAAAAAAAAGAAAGAAAGAAAGAAAAAGAGAAAAAGAAAAAGAAAAAGAAATTGAAGAGAGCATACATTAACAACTTGACAGCACACCTGAAAGCTCTAGAACAAAAAGAAGCAAATATACCCAAAGGGGAGTAGACATCAGGAAATAATCAAACTCAGGGCTGAAATCAACCAAGTAGAAATAGAAAGAACTATACAAAATAATCAACAAAACCAGGAGTCGGTTCTTTGAGAAAATCAACAAGATAGATAAACCCTTAGCCAGACAGAGGGCACAAAGAGAGTATCCAAATTAATAAAATCAGATATGAAAAGGGAGACATAACAACAGACACTGAAGAAATTTAAAAAAATCATCAGATCCTACTAATAAGACCTATACTAAACAAAATTAAAAAATCTGGATGAAATGGACAATTTTCTAGACAGATATCAGGTACCAAAGTTAAATCAGGAGCAAATAAAGCATCTAAACATTAGTCACATAACCCCTAAAGAAATAGCAGCAGACATTAAAAGTCTCCCCACCAAAAAGAGCCCCGGACCTGATGGTTTTAGTGCAGAATTCTATCAGACCTTCAAGGAAGACCTAGTAACAATTCTCTTCAAACTATTCCACAAAATAGAAACAGAATGAAAACTACCCAATTCGTTCTATGAAGCTACAATCACACTCATATACCTAAACTTCACAAAGACCCAACAAAGAAAGAGAACTTCACACCAATCTACCTTATGAATATTGATGCAAAAATACTCATAAAATTCTGCCAAACTGAATCCAAAAACACATCAAAACAATCATCCATCATGATCAAAAAAGCTTTATCCAAGGAATGCAGGGATGGTTCAATATTCGAAAATCTATCAATATAATCCACTATATAAACAAACTCAAAGAAAAAAACCACATGATCATCTCACTAGATGCTGAGAAAGCATTTGACAAAATTCAACATCCCTTCATGTTATAAGTTTTGGAAAGATCAGGAATCCAAGGCCCATAACTAAACATAGTAAAAGCAATAAACAGCAAACCAGTAGCCAACATCAAACTAAATGGAGGGAAGTTTGATTCAATCCCACTAAGATCAGGGACTAGACAAGGCTGCCTACTCTCTCCCTAACTATTCAAAATTGTACTAGAAGTCCTAGCAGAGGAATTAGACAACAAAAAGAAGTCAAAGGGATACAAATAGGAAAGGAAGAAGTCAAAATATCACTATTTACAGATGATATGATAGTATATTTAAATGACCACAAAACTTCCACCAGAGAACTCCTAAACCTGATAAACAACTTCAGTAAAGTGGCTGGTTTTAAAATCAACTCAAACAAATCAGTATCCTTCCTCTACTTGAAAGACAAACAGGCTGAGAAAGGTATTAGGGAAAGTGACACCCTTCAAAATAGTCACAAATAATATAAAATACCTTGGTTTGAATCTAACCAAGCAAGTGAAAGATCTGTATGACAAGAATTTCAAGTCTCTGTAGAAAGAAATGGAAGAATATCTCAGAAGATGGACAGATATCCAATGCTCATGGAATGGCAAGATTAATATATTAAAAATGGACGTTTGCCAAAAGCAATCTACAGATTCAGTTCCATCATCATTAAAATCCCAACTCAATTTTTCAGAGTTAGAAAGAGAAATTCTCAAATTCATTTAACAAAAACACCAGGATAGTGAAAACTATTCTCAATAATAAAAGAACTTCTGGGGGAATCACCATCCCTGACCTCAAGCTGTACTACAGAGCAATAGTGATAAAAATGGAATAGTATTGGTACAGAGACAGGCAGGAAGATTAATTGAATAGAATTAAAGACCCAGAAATGAACACACACAACTATGGTTACTTGATCTTTGACAAAGGAGCTAAAAGTGTCCAGTTGAAAAAGGACAGCATTTTCAACAAATGGTGCTGGTTCAACTGAGAGAACAACATGTAGAAGAATGTAAATGGATCCATTCTTATCTCCCTTTACAAAGCTCAAGTCCAAGTGGATCAAGGACCTCCACATAAAACCAGATACACTGAAACTAATAGAAGAGAAGGTGGGGAAAAACCTTGAATACCTAGGCACAGGACGAAAGTCCTGAACAAACACTAATGGCTTATGCTCTAAGATCAAGAATTGACAAATGGGACTTCATAAAATTGCAAAGTTTCTGTAAGGCAAAGGACATTGTCAATAGAAAAAAAATGGCAACCAACAGATAAGGAAAAGATCTTTCCAATCCCACGTCCAAATAGAGGACTAATATGCAATATATACAAAGAACTCAAGAAATTAGACTCTAGACAACCAAATAACCCTATTAAAATGGGATATAGAGCTAAACAAAGAATTCTCAACTGAGGGAACTTGAATGGCTGAGAAGCATCTAAAGAAATATTCAGCATCCTTAGTCATCAGGGAAATGCAAATCAAAACAACCCTGAGATTCCACCTCACACCAATCAGAATGGATAAGATCAAAAACTCAGGTGATAGTAGATGCTGGTGAGGATGTGGAGAAAGAGAAAACTCCGCCATTGTTGGTGGGATTGCAAGATGATGCAACCACTCTGGAAATAGTCTGGCAGTTCCTCAGAAAACTGGACATAATATTACCTGAGGACCCAGCTATACCACTCCTGGCATATACCCAGAAGATGCTCCAACATATAACAAGGACATATGCTCCACTATATTCATAGCAGCCTTATTTATATAGTCAGAAGCTTGAAAGAACCCAGATAAAAGAACTCTGTTCTTCTTCAACAGAGGAATGGATATATAAACTGTGGTACATTTACACAATAGAGTATTACTCAGCTATTAAAAACAATGAATTTGAGAAATTCTTAGGTAAATAGATGGAACTAGAAAATATCATCCTAAGTGAGGTAACCCAGTCACAAAAGAACACACATGGTATTCACTCACTGATAATTGGATATTAGTCCAGAAGCTTGAAATACCCAAGATTCAACTCAACAGACCACATGAAGTTCATGAAGAAGGAAGTGCAAAGTGTGGGTGCTTTGATCCTTTTTAGAAGGAGTAACAAAATACTCAAGGAGTCAAATATGGAGACAAAGTGTGGGAAAGAAACTGAAGGAGGGACCGTTTGGAGATCATTCCACCTGGGAATCCATCCCATGTGCAGTCCCCTAAAGATAGACACTGATGTGGATGTCAGGAAGTGCATGATCACAGGAGCCTGATATAGCTATCTCCTTAGAGGTCTGCCAGAGTATGACATATTCAGAGGCAGATGCTCACAGCTAACCATTGAACTGATCAAGGGTTTCCCAATGGAGGAATTAGCAAGAAGACTGAAGAAGCTGAAAGAGTTTGTGGCCCCATGAGGAAAGCAAAAATACCAACAATCAGAGATTCCAGGGTCTAAACCACCAGCTTGTGAGAAAATAGGGAGAGACCAGTGGCTCCCCCTGTATATGTAGGGGAGATGGCCTTGTTCCACATAGGTGGGAGAGGAGTTCCTTGGTCCCATGAAGGCTGGAAGCTGAGTGTGGGGGAATGTGAGCTTTTGGAGGTAGAAGTATAGAGGGTAGATTGGGGCACATCCTCATAGAAGCAGGAGGATGGGGGATGGGATATGGGTTCCTAGGCAGGGTGGGGGGAAATTGGGTAAGGGGATAATATCTGAAATGTAAATAAAATATCCAATAAAAAAATTAAAAAAAAAAGAGCCAGAAGTGTACTACAAATTGCCAGAGTTAATTTGAGGTCAAGAAGAACAATTCAGTGAGAACCCAGAGTGAATCAGTCTGCTTCTAGAGAAGTTTCAGCCAGAATAGCTGTGTTGAACTAGCCATTCAGAGTTCAGAAAGAACTAGAAAGAGTGATGCCATTCAGCAGTAACCCTCCAAGATGATAATTACATCAGTTGAATGAAAGTTATATTCACAACAGAGCAAGCAACAAGTATCACTCTTGGCAAGACTTAGTCCTACTACGTAAAAAGAGATCCCTTTTTGGGGGAAAGACATGGAATTAAAGTATAAACCACAGAGCAAAAACTTAGTCACAAAAATAAAATTTGGTAAATATTTTGTACTTATATGGGTTAAAGAAACTTGAGAAAAGAACTTTAAATGATTAACATATTTAAGATCCAAAGTAATAGTTTACTCAAGTCCATGTTTAAAAGACTCATTTATGATTAAAGCATGGGGAAATGAACAGAAATCTATGGATTTTTCAAAACTGTCTGGCTTGATTGGTTCAGGTCATATTTCACTTATCTGTGGCGACTTAGGAAATTATCTGTTAACTCATTTATTCTATTCAATACTTTTAATAAATGTATAAAGACAGAAATAAATTAATGAAAATACATTATTAACTCGTATAAGTTTTCACCAAGTAATATAACTTATTTGTATATTGCTTATATTATTTTCCATAAAAATTTGTGACATTTAAGATGTCTGTTCATTCCTCTAAAATAATTATCTAGTCCCCTCCTTCTACCCGCATAAAATGGACTGTATATTGCTGATTACCATCCAAATTTTTTATTCTAGTATGCAGAGAGATGGCTGAGTAGTGGTTGTTGTTCTTCCACAGGAGCTGAGTTTGATTCCCAGAACCCAAAATAACTGCCTCACCACCACATGTAACTCCAGCTCCAGACAATCTAAGGCTTTCTTCTGGACTTCTGGGGGATTCAAAATTGTACACAGGTAAATGAATAAATACAATAAAAATAAATCTTTTAAAATTTAAGATAACACTATTATATGAAAGTAATTTGATTCTGAATGTCTTAAAGTCAAAATTTCTCTCATCTTTTGTGTTTATTTTCTAATATTATGCATGTTTGGGATCCTTTTTGAAAAAAAGATTTAACTATAAATATATTCCAACTGTTCTGAATGTCTAATGTATGGATATCTTCAAATTCTCTGGAATTATATGTCATTAATAACTGAATCAAGTTTGCCATCTATAGCTATATCATATCAGCATTTATTTATTAAGAATATATATGAAGTATATGCTAGGTGTGAACTGGTAATTTAATGTTACATATTCTTTTCATTTTAATAAAGAACCTAAGATACCGTCACAAAGTTTCACAAGTTCTGTCTCATACACAGAATCTAGAAAAATCCTCAATGTATAATGGTCATTATTAAAAAATTGTTAAGTGCTGTCAAGAGAAAGGGAAATATACAGCAATAAAATATTTAATAACAGAAATTCATGATGTATAATATTAAAAAATGCTGAATGTTTAGAGTAATATACCATATGAATGTCTTAAATTACAGTGATCAAAACCTGTCCTGTTTCTGTCACCGATTTACCTAAGACCATCATCGTGAAGTGGCAAAGGACCAATCTTTGTTTTCGTGAAGGAATTCTTCTTAATTCAGATGAAATAATACTACATAATGCTGATAAAATAATTTTACCCATCTGTCTGTCTATCTATCTATCTATCTATCTATCTATCTCTATCTATCTATATCTATCTATCTATCTATCTATCTATCTATCTATCTGTCTGTCTATCTATCTATCATTTATTCTGTCTATCTCTTAATTGATTATCTATTTTTATTCTTCAATATTTTTTAAATTTTTATAAAACTTCTGGAATGCTCCTTGATTGGTGAATAATCCATAATATTTATGAAAGAAAATATATACCTTAAAACAGAGTCAAAGCAAGCTTAGTAATATGCAAGTGTACTGAACTAAGATGGGATATTATGGAAACTGACATTGCAATTTTAGAACATTTATCAGCATGTGGGTAATAAAATTCATATTGATAATATTCTATGCTATTTCTTTTTTGCATGCTAAACTGAAAATCAAAATAAAGTATCTTAGAATATAATTAGGAAACAAACATGAGTAATATTATGATAACATTGCTCTAACTTGGAATATTCACCAAAATTAATTTAATGTGATTATGAATTCATAAACATCATTGTAATAATATTTAGGCGATATTATTTAAAAGTAGATTTCCTTCTCGCTCTAAAAAATCTTCTGGAATTCTTATGAAAATATCAACAAACACCATCATTTTCACATTACTCATTGAGATAAATACATTTTTGGAACTCATTTTGGTTTGTCCAGCCGATTACTTTTTCGGCAACCTTATTTAAGAATTCTGTTACCATGTTAAATCTAACCTAATTCTCATGATTTAGAAAATGTTGACCAGTTTAGAATTACACATTTTAAGTATAGACAGTATTAGTTCTAATAGTAAAAATATTCTGTTTATTATCCATCTTATAATTTCTGGTATAGCTTACATACCAAATAGTTATGCAACATAGTTATTCACTGAAATGATTCAAAGTATAGTTCAAACTCCAGACAAATAAAACAACAAAATAGTTAGCCTATAATCTGTGACATTTGTTCTGTCTTTTCCTTTATCTCTCTTGATGACTTTTGTATAAAGATGAGGGCTGTTTGATGTTTGTTTTTGTGAGTGTGTATATGTCTGTCTGTGTGGGTGGGTCTTGCTCATGTATACATACTTGACTCCTATGACAACTATCTGTGGAGATCAGAACATGACATTTGATTCCCTGAAGTTGGAGTTGCCTGCAGTTGTGAAATGCCTGGAGGAATGCTCGAAAATACAAAACAATAAGAGAATCAGAAGAGCAAATACTCTTAACCATTTACCCAGCTCTTCACCTCTCTCTCCTATCCAATGTATAGATCAAACTTTTATTTACCTAAATTAAAACAAGCACTACCTCTTTCACCGTTATTTATATGTAAAGCTTCATTCCACTTATTAGGCAGGGATAATGCAACACACATCCTGATGGTCTCTTCGGAGGCTCTCTCATGCCTATTAAACCAGTTAAAGCTAACATCATTAAATAGGTCTCTGATATGCATAAGTTTAGGCTAGATAATAACAGTACTGCTAATGCCTTAGAATCCATCAGTAATAATAAAGCATGTCTTTAAGAAGATAGATGCCAGCATGTTCTCTATTGATGACTTCTTGAAACAAATGCCATTTACACAACAAGGGAAATTGTATCACTTCCCTCTTCCTACAGTTTCTAAAGACAAAAATATAGTAGAGAAAATCAAATTTGATTAGATAGTACTAGAAAATGTTCATGATTTGGTCTTTACTGGTGTCAACCAAATAGAAGGTGAACCCTGGCCAAAGTCAATTTAATGTTGGAAAGTATCATTAAAACTGTTTAAATTTAACCTTAACTGTCATCTAATAACTTCACCAATGTCCTTCTCCTTCTGTCTTCTTTCTGGTTACCATAACAACCAATATTCTGTAATGAGATATTAATGCTCCTAAAACAATGGACATGGGGAAGCTTCTTATGTATTGAAAAACTCTCTTCAGGACTTCTGCTGAAAATGAAGATTGCAGAATAAAATGTGCAAAATCCACTGATCAGATGTAATTAGAAATATTCATATTTGAGAAAGTTCTGTTCAAGTCTTGAGTGCTTAATGTACAGTATCACATTAATTTTCTCTTTTTTCTCTGTGATAAAGAGAACAATGGGGTCAAGGAATTTTCAGGAAATAGTGAAGTTGGGAGAGAAACAGGGGTATCTTGGTGCTAGGTGTCAAAGATTTGAACCTATAAATGATACTGTGCATGATTTTTTCCCAAAATGAGATTTATTGTGCAAAGCAATACAAATATATGAAGAAATAAAATATACTAAGTAACTCTACAAAAATTTGATAAATCAGAAAATTTATAAACAAACATAAACATGGTCTCCAGAATCACAGATTTAGCCATATATTGTGTCAATCTCTTATTAATGATTAAGATATATTCTGATTTAGATCAGAGTATGATTATGAGTCACAGAAAGTAAATGTAAAGTGATTAGTACTGGAGACATAAAGAAGTAGGTAGAGAAAATTTCATATTGGGCTTATTTGTGTTGTAGAACTACTCCATCAACATTTTATGGCATGATTTGAGGAGAAAGTTATACTGTGACTCAGAAAATAAAGTTTGAACACAGAAATAGTTTAAGAAAAGAAAGATAGAAGATTATAAAAAGTTTTCAGTTAAAGCAGGCAGTGACCTAGGAATACAGAGGATGATTTATGTAGGCCTTTGTCTAGGTATTGTTTCAACAAAAAAAAAAAAGTTATAAAATATACTTTGGAATATTTTACTATCTATTCTAGTTTAATAACTGATATAACACAGCTAGCTTTCCTTATGTCAAAGAAAAATCTGTATAAGGATGTCAAATGCATATCATTTTAATAAGTTATAATAGTTTATCTCAAAATAGTGAGAATGGCTCTTGACTAATTAATATCATATGCTCTCTTAAGGTAATCACTCATAAGTTTTATACAAATTAGCTTGATATATTTTGCCTGTGTGTGATCAAGTTAAAGTAAATGCATTATATTAGAATCTCTTAGTTTAAGAAAAAAATCAGGAGGTGGGATGGTGGTATGTATTTATGAACCCCAGCAGTGAGACTGAGGAAAGAGAACCTCAAGTTTGAGACCTATCTGAACTATATACTGAGATTACATAGTCTCAAGCAAAGAAAAACAAAGAGAAAAAAATATAAATTAAATATGTTCCTTATGCTCAGAAAATCTTTCTGTGTCATCATTTAATACAAAATTAGTCTTGGAAATTATACAATGTTAATTAATTATTGTGGACCCCAATAATTCCTGTGAAAGTGGACACCAATTTCACAGGAAAAGATCAACTAATCTGGGTCCTTGGGGCTCTCAGCTCTGAACCACCAACCAAAGAATATGCAGGAATGGACCTAGGCCTCCCTCCTCATATGTAGCAGATATGCAGCTTGGTCTTTACATGGGTCCAGACCAGCTGAAACAAGGATTATCCCAAAAGCTGTTGCCTGTGCATGAGATATGTCCTCTATCTGGGCTGCCTTGTTTGGCCTCTGTGGGAGAGGAAGCACGAGCCTCACAGAGACTTGAAGTGCCAGGTTGGAGGGATAAGTTGGGGCACCCCCATGCACTGAGAGGAGAAGAGGAGGGGACATGAGAAAAGGATTGTTGGAAGAGATACAGGTCAGGGGGACAGTGAGCAGGATGTAAAGTGAATAAATAAGAAAATGAAATTAATTTAAAAAATAATTATGCTGAGATTATTAAACATTGAGATTGTTATAAACTGTTAATATAAAACAACCCTGTTAATATAACACACCGCTACAAAATTTGTGTTAATTCATCCCTCTTCTTCATTAAAAATAAGACACAAAAAGAATTCATAACTTTCAAGAACATAACACATAAGTAAACTAACATTGAAATTCAAATATGTTATTCCATTTTATGTGATTGTTTTACACCAAAAATTCCTTCCTCAATCATTGATTTAACATTTATTTGGTGAATGAGTTATTTGACTGGAATGTGCTTATTCTGAAAAATTGAATGAAGAAAACTTTACCATGTTGAGAATTCTGATAATGAAATGTTTTAGTTTATAAACCCTTTGGTATGGTATTGCAATATAATTATTCAAAATGCATTCTCAAATTTCAATTATATATACTTACAGTTCTTTTTTCTTTTCTAATTGAATATTTTATTTACTTACATTTCAAATGTTATCCCCTTTCCCAGTTTTCCCTCTGCAACCCCTTATCCCATCCCCCTTACCCTACTTCTTTGAGGGTGCTCCCTCCATCCACCCACCCACTCCCACCTATCACTCTAGCATTCCTCTACACTGGAGCATCATGCCTTCACAAAATCAAGGGCCTCACCTTCAGCTCTTCCAATCCTTTCCCTAACTCCTCCATTGGGGTCCCTGTGATCAGTTCAATGACTGGCTGAGAGCATCCGCATCAGGCTCTAGCAGAGCCCTCAAGAGACAGTGCATCAGGCTCTGTCAGCAAACACTTTTGGCATCCACAATAGTGTCTGGGAAGGATCTCACAAACTTACAGTTCTTAATATAAGTTTCTCTCCATTTAGGATAACCAAATATGCAATCCACTTAATTTCTCCAATATTTGTGAACTTTTCTTTAACATTAATGTTGTGCACTACCATATATAGGCAGTTTTAAAGGCAAACATTTTTATTTTGAAGTGTAGGGTTA
The DNA here is from genome assembly GCA_021653895.1 of Mastomys natalensis. Lineage (NCBI taxonomy): Eukaryota > Metazoa > Chordata > Mammalia > Rodentia > Muridae > Mastomys > Mastomys natalensis. Next base: position 389,606 of record JAJTUV010001608.1, on the reverse strand, counting down.
AAACCTTCAGTAGATCCCAAACATCCTGAACCTAATCTCAAGTCTGTTTTTTTCATTTTAGTTTTTGTTTTACAGGTAGAAATGTGGCATCATGGTTGCAACCTAGATAATTTTTTAGAGTGCTGATCTACTTAAAAAAGTGGTAAGAACCTTAAAAGATGCTACAATGCTGGAGGAAGAATGTACATTTTCTTGATAAAGGCAATGTAGGCCTGAGGGAGGACAAGTGAAGTCATTGCAAGAGTGTGTAGGAGGACTTGGCAACATAGCAATTTAGAACCTTTTGCATGTTGTAATGATTATAAAACATGCTGTTAGTTCTTCTATGTCAGAAAGTATACGAAAAATATACAAGTTGCTGTTATCTTTATTTAGCTTAGCAAGGACACATACCACTGTTTACAAAAGAGGGGATTATGAAGCTAAAGCCATTAAATAGTATCATTTCCAAATTTAAAGAGACTGTTTTATCACTTATTTATATATTTATTGATTTCAACACACTTATTGCCACTGTTCTTCTACATTTAAACATTTTGAAGTGAATGTCATCTCCAATTGTCCTTCTGTTAAAAAGGACACCATTTACTCTGCATACTATTAAAAATTCAAGTTTACATGAAGGGGTTATCGTCAAATAGCAGTTATAAGTTCAGACAACTTATGCTATTTCTTTCCTTAAATGTATAATAATGACTGCTCATTTGTCGGTTTTATGAATCCTGTGAGGCCATGAATTATTATTTGTCTTAAAAGTGAGTCCTTTGAGTAAAACTAAGCATGTTTTCTCAAGTACAATAAAATAATAAGCATTCTTAATTCTTTTGTGAACTAAAGTAGAGATCAAGGCTAGCTTAACAACCATGATAACCTGAAGTAAAGAATTAATTTTGAAATATTCTTAATACTTTTATAACAGAAAACCTCCCTTGTTATTTACTGTTTCTTATAATCATTGCACGTACACTGTACTCAAGTATGTTCTGAGATACAGATTTCCTTAAGGGAGCTTCACATACATAAAGAAATAATAATGTGCATACAATGTATGAAAATGCGTGTGTCACTGGAAACATGTAAGAGATTATAATAATGTGAGTCTGAAGCAATGGTGACAGCTACAGAGAATTTCATCCTAAATGCAGGGAAGAAATGCATTCTATGACCTATGATAAAGATAAATAAACCAGCAGAATTTTAAAAACCTTCCATGTTAACATCTAACAATAATGTTACATGTGTTATGATTTCTGACTTATATCTGAACTGGTAAGTCCTAAGAAAAATCCACACACAGAGCAGCAACAGATTAAGTTTTAAATAAGTAAAATAATTTAGACCTCTATCATATAATTGATAAATTTTGGAGACCCAGTTTTATATTGAAAAATAAATTTCATTTATAAACAATATTCTGTAGAGGTTTCCAAATAATGCATAATTTATTTGTAGAACTTTGAATTATTATGAATGGTACACACTAAATAATAAACTTTTGAATGCCTACTGAACAATGCATAATACTGAAATAAACATATCAGATAGAATTCTTTTTCAACATTTCCTTAAAAGGGCAATTATAGATGTGTTGATATCCTCTGAACTTGGGTACAATAGTCTATTGATATCCCAAATGGGATTACATTTTTCTTCTGCCATATGATCTTCATGTAGAAATAAAACAGGATTTTGGTTAATTATTGTATAAACTATATGTCTAAAGATATTGGGGTGAAGATGAAAGCTGAAATTCAAGATTGTTCTCTCTCTAAGTATATTAAATCACCCATGCATTTTGAATACTGGGAGCAATATATTTCTCTAAAATACCCTAGTTTAATTTTTGTCAAAAGTACAATGAAAATATAAATAGACATTTTCTGTGATATTGTACATAATAGAATGATCTAATATATGTAATAAATATTCTAGTCTTCATTACTTTAGATTTTTTCTATTTATAAAACTACAGTGTGAAGTAGTTTTTATATATTTCATTAACTATTAATTATGAAAAAATGCTTCATTATTTATTATTATAAAATTTATGTTTCATTAGGACATTTGAAATTGATCACACCAGTTTTAATTACCAGCCTGTGAGGTTTCTGTACCCAAAATAATGCACACCAAGTAAGTAATACAATACTAATAAAACAACTATAAAAATACTCATTACTATGTATCAAATAGCAAATTTTATACATATGCAATTCCCTTCATTAGTAACTGTTATCATTAACAATAATTCTTAGGATTACTGATACCACTAGATTGTTGACACAGTTGAAAGTACGTAACTCCATATTTTTATATCATGGTGTGTCTAAACAATTAAAATTTATTGTTTTGTGAAGTGGTTAAACACAAATAGACCTTCTTTTATGTTTATATTATTGAGTCAAGAGCAAAGAGCCCAAAATGATGGTCAATTTTTTACATTTGAGTACATTTAACTCAACATTTTCAATAATATTTTAGAGTAGAATCTGAAGAGTTGAGTACAGAGATTAATTCAATAACTACCAGACCCCATCTCTTCACCATACACTGCTGCACTGGAGCCACACGGCGTGGACAGATCACAGATCTCATTTTCTTTTTTTTTTTAGATTTGTGGCGTTTTTGCATCGTTAATTATTCATAATGGTAGATTTCATTGTTTTACATTTTCAGACATGTATGGCATGTATTTTTGATCGTATAACCCTCAAAAACCCTTCCTCCCACCACCCACTGGTCCCTTTCCTTCTCAGTCTTTCTTTGTTCCTTTTTCTTTCTTCTGTATCCCACTAATTTTTTTTTTTTTTATTTTCAGCAAATCAAAAAAATTTAAAAAGCATTCAAACAGAATAAAATGAAAAGAAACAAACAAGCAAAATACCAAGTGTCAGAATATACTTATACAAGATTCTATAGAGCCTTCAAACAAGCAATACTTTTTGAGTTATGTTTAAAAAAATTCAGAACCACAATAAGCCCCTTCACAAGCAAATAATATTGAAATAGTGAAATCAAGTTTTAAACCAACAAAAAATATAAGTTATAGTCAGTATCCCTCATGAATATAATACAAAAATTCTCAATGGAGTAGTTGCAAACTGAATACAAGAGATATAAAAAAATAATATTCATGAACAACTGTTTTTTTTTTTTTAGAAGACCATACTCCATATACAGGCTGCATGTTTTGGGATTAGCCCCCACTCCAGATGTTTGAGACCTACATGAAAACCAAGCTGCACATTTACAACATATGTGCAGGGAGGCCTAGGTTCAGCCCATGGAGTAGATCTGTGTAGACTAGATATGCTCCACGGTTGGTGATTCAGTCTCTGAGAGCTCAAGGGTTCAGGCTGGTTTTACTCTGTTGATCTTCCTGTGCAGTTCCTATCTCCTTAGGGCCCACAATCCTTCCCACCTATTCTTCTATAAGAGTCCTCAAGCTCCATCCACTGTTTGGCTTGGATGTCTGTATCTGTCTGGTCAGCTGCTGGTTAGAGCCTTCAGAGGACAGCTTGCCCCTATCTGTTCTCAGGCTGGAGGTTTAGATCTGGGAGCTCTGGTGAATCTTTTGATACCGTTCTAAAAAAAGACAAAAGCACCTATTTTTCAACCAAAATGTCAATTTAAATATACCTGAGTTTTTTTTTTTCAAAACTGGAACATACAAGGGAGGATAGTGGAACGTACAAGATAGAGGATAGTTTCTTAAAGTAGAATCAACCAAGAGTATTCCAGGAACTATTAATTTACATTTCTAATAAGAAATAGGAAAAGAATGCTTGTTGGTATGAGATATTTTTCATGTAAAGCAAGTATCAATACAGCTTCCGATTTGACTATTCCCATATTAACCATTATGGTATTAGTGAGCACCTCTTGCCTACTAGGCAATATTACAGCAAGCAGGGTCCAGTGTTGGCTAACAAGTATTAGAAGTGTTTATAAAATGAATGGTGAATAGAGGTGACAGGAACTACTTACATCAATAAGGAGAAACGTCAATTTTACTCTGCTGTTCACAACAGTATCTGGACCAGAAACAATACTCACAATTATTGAGTATTTTAAGTAAGAAATTTACAAAATAAATGACCACACTGGATGACTTCAAGTAATCTGAAGATCTATGATTTTTATTTGAAAAGACAAAATAGTAATGACATACTTATTTTTAAAGAAAGTTTACACTGAGATTTGTGTTATTCTTCTAGGAGAATTCCACCTATTTTAATTCATGAAATTTAAAAATATAGTTTTAGAAAATGGTACTCAAAGGTATGTGAAAAGTTATATCATTTAATCCTTAAATAAAATTGTTCATAGCTCAGCTGCAATTAACAGTTTTCAATCCTATTTAAATAATTAGGATTCTTGATGTCATTGTTTTACAAAGTAGAAACATAATTTCAAATATTATTGATACAAATTCCTATCATAAGAGCAATTCTTCCTGGACCATTACAAAACAAATATGGAACCTTCAGTACTTTTAGTTCAATAATATACATACATATATATTAATTATTTCTTATCTTTATGCATGAAGCTTTCTCCTACCTTTTTATGAAAAGACATAGAAAATTTCAAAATTAAGAAAAGCTACACTTATTTGTCTTACCTATATTTGTATCAGTAAACAGAAACAACAACTAGATGCACCAACACAAGTTAAGTTGCTGAAATTTTCATGTTCATTCTCTGTTCTAACAAGGCTACAGACTGAATTATGACACAAATCATTTACCTCTCCTTCATTTTTCCATTTTGTATTGAGATAAGAATGGTAAAAAACCATACACAATAAAAAAATCCTGATGAAAAAAACCTTCAATTCTGGTTGTAAGTATGTCATCATTCCTAAACAATACAGTAAAATATTATGGAATTATAAAAATGTATTATCTAAAACCAGAAATGATCTAACCAGGCTCAATGTGATGTTTATAAAGTATAAAAGTATAGTTTAAGACACAAGGATCATTAGAAAATCAGTATGAATAGTTTATTTGGAGTAAAAATGGGCAGATGTTACTTTGATTTGTTTATTTTTGTGAATATCCATTGTTAGTCTATAAAATGAGAGATTATTATTTATATATATTCTAAAAAGGGGGTGTGCTGTTTTTTTGTTTCTGCCTCCTCTCAATCATCTTAGTGTGTGTTTATTGTGTTTTTCAAAATGTCTTGAAGCTGCAGATAAGGGCTGTTATAGAAATAGAGTTATATGATCAGAGACAGGTGTTTTCAGGTCATGTACGCTGGCTCAGGGTGATACCTCTGTGCTTCTATTTGGGCGTAAATCATGGGGTATAAAAGCCTGCATTATTTTTCCATTATTCTCAAAGAATATCATTAGACCTGACCAGTTAGAGAGGACAACTAAACACAGCTGGAAAAAAGCTACATCTTTCTCCAAAAATGCCTTTTTAATAAAGAGATCACCAATTAGGATATAGTTATGCCACATCTTCTGATATTAAGGACATGTGTTTTCTGGATAAAGAGCTGATTAAAAATAATTTAAATTTAAAATGACACAGCAGTTAGCAATTCATTTAACCATGCTTCTTGCCTTTTGTCTTTACGTAAAAATATCTATCAAAGTGATACGAAGTATCAAAGAAAATAAAATTGTGTGAAAATATGATTAAGAAATAAAACATACTGTTATTTACCACAAATTACTAATAACATACTGTTATTTACCACAAATTAACATTGCTACCCCCAAAAAAATTAATGTGATATTAAGCGAAAGATTATGTAAGATTTCTGTTGATTTAACAAATGGGAATATTTTTAATATTTGACATTTTTATTTTCATTTTTCTGAGGGGGATTACTTTTGTCCAACAATGACAACATTTTTGCAGTTTCATTTTGTATCATTTAATTCTCCATCTATTTTATTTCTATTCATTAGGGACTTAGAAATCATAATTTTTGTATACATCAAAGGCATTTTCTCCAAATGGTGGTTTAAATAACAGCAGAAGAGTAACTGTGTACTGTGATCATGCACTTCCAGGTCTGTCTCTCAGAATTATGACTGATTAAGTTTCCAAGGTAGTTTAACAATTTTCAGTGATAGAATTAAAAATTTAAAAGCAAAATGATATTTCTTAATAAATATTCCATGATGTACAGTTATCCATAAAGTAACTAGTAATTTCTTCCATATGGGAGGATCTTATCATTTTTATAAGGAGACAAAAGATCACAAGTGGGCGTTAGAAGCATATGTATTTGTTTTAATGTTTCATCATCAACAACCTGGTCTCTGCACATATCATTAGCAGCTGTTTCAGTAGACAAGGTTAATTATCACTATTTCAGTCATACGTGAATGCTAAATGAATAGTTGCCCTGTTATGAAGAAGCATTTTTGTACTCTGTTAAAGCTGGACTGAACATTGTTCCATGTTGTTAGTCTATCTGGAGATTATTTTTCCCCAACTAATTGTGACCACACAAGTAATGATTTCAGGAGTTATTACTGGAATTTTAAAACTGATCTAGCAAATGAACCAGATTTAATTTTCAAATACTGTTTTCTGGGATAGACTGGATAATTTTAGCGGCTATCAGTTGAAGATTAATGTTGTTCTTTCTAAAAGAAAATTCACTTCAGTAAAAACATTAAATATTTTATTTTATTCAATCACACCACACACACACACACACACACACACACACACCACACTTAACTTTAGTCATGTTTACCCTCTTACTACATTGATCTTGTCTTATTATACTGATCTTTTCTTCCCTACCGAATCAAAAATTCCTCCTCTCATTTTCATATCTATTTTGTATTTGTGACCTACCAAGTAGAATGGGCATGAGTGGAAGGACAGGGAATAAAAGAACCTAGGTGCTATATAGATGGAAAGGGAAAGAGAGCCGCGGGGAGTGTTAACTGAGGACAGCATGGGAGTATTGGACACAGTAGGGTCAGGCAAGGGATAACAGTTTCTGAGATACTTGTAAAATCTCTATGGAAGTGCAACCCTTATATTCTTAGCAAGCCGTAATTGAAAATGTTGGACCACAAGTACTATATGGGGAGAGGAGTGTTTCTACCAGATGCCATGGGGTATTAAAGAAAAAGAATAGTTTATAGTGTGTACTATCACTGCTTTTTTTTTACATTTATTTTTTTAAACTCCAGATTATATTCCCCTCTGAGTCCACCCTCCAACTGTTCCACATCCCATACCTCCTACCTGCCACACTGTCTCCATGAGCTGCACGTACCAGACCTCTAAACTCCCTGGGGGCTCCAGTCTCTGAGGGTTAGGTGCATCTTTGCTGCCTGAACCTAGACCTGGCAGTCCTCTGCTGTATTATGTGTTGGGGACCTCATATCAGCTGGGTGTGCTGCCTGGTTGGTGGTCCAGTGTTTGCATTTGAGATTAATTGAGACTGGTAGTCCTCTACAAGATCACCCTCCTCCTTAGCCTCTTTCAGCTTTTCCCTAATTCAACCACAGGAGTCAGCATTGGTGGGTGCAAATATCTGCATCTGACTCTGTCAGCTGCTTGTTGGTCTTTCAGAGGGCAGTCATGATAGGTCTGTTTTTTTTGTGAGCATTCCTTAGCCTCAGCCTCAGTAATAGTAACAGGTCTTGGGACCTTCGCTTTAAGTGGAACTTACTTTGGCCTGTCACTGGAGCTCTTTTTTTCCTCAGCCTTTTCTCCATTTCCATCCCTGCAGTTCTTTCAGACAGAAACAATTATGGGTCAGAGTTTTGACTGTAGGATGGCAACTCCATCCCTCACTTGATGCCCTGTCTTTTATTTATTTATTTGTTTATTTATTTACTTATTTATTTATTTGGACATTCTATCTACACTCCAGATGCCATCCCCTTACCCCATTTCTCCCTGCCCAGGAAACACACACACACACACACACACACACACACACACACACACCCCGTCCCATTCCCCCTCCTCCTGCCTCTATGATGATGTGCCTCATAGAGGAAATTAGGGAAATGACACCCTTCACAATAGTCACAAATAATATAAAATACCTCGGTGTGAGTCTAACAAAGCAAGTGAAAGATCTGTATGACAAGAACTTCAAGTCTCTGAAGAAAGAAATCAAAGATGCCCTGTCTTTCTAATGCAAGTAGGCTCTACAAGTTCCCTCTCCAAGTATAGAGCATTTCATCTAAGGTCTCTGTCTTTGAGTCTTGAGAGTTTCTCACTTCCCAGGTCTCTGTTACATTCTGGAGGGTCCCCCAAACTCCTGTCTCCCCAGGTTGCTTGTTTCCATTCTTTCTGCTGGCCCTCAGGACTTCAGTCCTTTTCCCTCACCTAATACCAGATGATGTTCCCCTCTCTGTGGAACATCTGCATAGTTTCCAGCTTCTGCTTATCACAAATAAGACACTATGAGCATAGTGGAACACATGCCCCTGGGGCATGGTGGGACATTTTTGGGTATATTTCCAAGAGTGGTATTGCTGGATCATATGCTGTCGCCTGACATTTTAATCTTAGCCATTCTGACTGGTGTAAGGTGGAATCTCTGGGTCGTTTTGATTTGCATTTCTCTGATCACTAAGACTTTGAACATTTCTTTACATGTTTCTCAGCCATTCAAGATTCCTCTGTTGTGAATTCTCAGTTTAGTTCTATACCGTATTTTCTTTAATTGGTTGTTTGGATTTTGGGTGGTTAGCTTCTTCAATTCTTTATATACTTTGGATATTAGGCCTCTATAAGAAATGGGGATATTGAAGATTTTTTCCCAGTCTGTAGGTTGCTTATTTGTCTTATTGACTATGTCCTTTGCCTTCGAGTAGTTTTTCAATTTCATGAGATCACATTTATCAATTCTTGATCTTAGATCATGAGATATTGGAGTTCTGTTTAGGAAATCTCCCTGTGCCAATGAGTTCAAGCTCTTTCCCACTTTCTCTTCTATTAGATTCAGTGTATCAGGTTTTATGTTGTGGTCTTTGATCCACTTGGACCTGAGCTTTGTGCAAGGTAACAAATATTGGTTTATTTTCATTTTTCTATATACTGACAGCTAGTTAGACTGGCATTTGTTGAAGATGTTTTCTTTTTTCCATTGTATATATTTGGCTTTATTGTCAAAAATCAAGTGCATTTAAGTGTGTTGTGTTGTGTCTGGGTCTTCAATTCTATTCCATTGATCAATGTGTCTGTCTCTGTAATAAATCATGCAGTTTTTATCACTATTGCTCTGTAGTAAAGCTCCTTTAATTATTGGCCAGGAAGCTTGCAGAGAGCATCAGAATAGTATAGGTTATCAATATTGGCCTTGTTTATCCATGAAAAATTGCAAATTAATTCCTGAATCTACCACACAATTGGTAAAAGGGCATGAATAGATAAAAAGTAAAGATATTTTGTCCTTTTTAGAATTAGTATCAAAAGATTCAACCAGAGCTCCCAGGATCTAAACCTCCAGCCTGAGAACAGACAGGGGCAAGTTGTCCTCTGAGAGGCTCTAACCAGCAGCTGACTCAGACAGATACAGACATCCAGAGCCAAACAGTGGATGGAGCTTGAGGACTCTTATAGAAGAATAGGCGGAAGGATTGTGGGCCCTAAGGAGATAGGAACTGCACAGGAAGATCAACAGAGTAAACCAACCTGAACCCTTGGAGCTCTCAGAGACTGAATCACCAACCGTGGAGCATATCTAGTCTACACAGATCTAGCTCCATGGGCTGGACCTAGGCCTCCCTGCACATATGTTGTAAATGTGCAGCTTGGTTTTCATGTAGGTCTCAAACATCTGGAGTGGGGGCTATCCCAAAACATGCAGCCTGTGTATGGAGTATGGTCTTCTAGCTGGGTGCCTCATCTGGCCTCAATGGGAGAGGAAGCACCTAGCCTCTCAGAGACTTTAAAATGGCAGGGTGGGGGATACAAGAGGAGGGGGTACTCAGAAAACAAGAGATGGGGAAGGATTGTGGGAGGGGTTGACTGGGACGGGTTATAAAGTGAATAAGTAAAAAAATAAAATTAAATTAAAAAAGAAAAGAAAAAAAAAAGATATTTTAAACTTGATTATTTATTCTCGAGTTAGAGAGATAGCTGACTGTGACTTGATAGAAAGACTTAAAAACTATCTTATAAAAGCTAATAGTTGATAGAGTAATTCTTCTTCTGAACTTTCAATGCTTAGTAGATCATAATATAAAGGCAATTAAATCTTTAATTTGATTGTCAATAAAAGCGTGCTAAATAAATAGAGAAGTATGTTGTTATCAATTTTTGGAATGTATATATTATATATATATATATATATACACACACACACATATATATATATGATATATATGTATGATATATGTGTATATATATGATATATATAGTGTCTGTATGTGTGTTTTTGTGAGTGTTTATGTGCATGTGTGTATTTGTTTATATGTATATATCCTTATTCACACAAAAATACCAGAAACTTTTTCAGATTTCACTAAATGTTATAAGAAGGGAAAGCATTTCTCGTGAGTGACTTGTAAATTCAACAAAATGCAAGAAATGTCTTTTTCTTAATTTTCATGTGCTGTTGTAAAAGTAAATTTATGGACTAATTTATCATTTTATAAATAAATAAGGGAAAACATATTTCTTTCATTAAATTGGAAGCAGTTTTAAAGTTTTTCTCTTCATGCTAATATTACTGAGAAAACTTCCACTTTCTGCTCAAAATGTTTTACATTTTTATGAAGATAAAATCATATCACTTTTCCTCTTTTACTTCCTCCCTCTAGTTCCTCCCATGTGTCCTCCGAATAATTCATTTCAAGCCTCTTCTTTTCAAATTGATAGCCTTTTCATTACCAATTTTTATTGTTACTACATATGTGTGTGTGTTTGTGTGTATATGAACAAATACACAAATACAACATTAATTTTTGTGTTTGTATATATTGTTTCTGGGCTGACCATTTTGTATCGGAAAATCATTTTTTAATTATTATTTTACTTACTCATTTTATACCTTCTCACTGCCTGCCTCCCATTCACCTCTTCCTACAAGTCTTCCCTATCTTGGGGGACCCTGGGTATCCTCAGCTGGCCTTCCAAGTCTCTGTGCTTGGAATTGAAAACTAATTTTAAGGGCCTCATCTTATAGAGAACTTAACTTTCTGTATCTCAGCAGTATTTAATTGCCTATAGTTCCATGTCCAGAAATGTGATCCCATGAGGTATGCCATTTGGTGTCAGCTTGTCTACTGATACTACCAGTGTTCATATCTTGACTATGCAGCTATTTCAAAGAAAACTCATTTTGTAGCCGACTTTCTATATTCTGGCTTACACTTCCAAGGTGTTCTCTAAGATATAGATACTCAAGCTGTATCGTAGGTATATCAGGTCCAGTGACTTCTCGAATAATTAACAGAGATTCAATAGAAAGAACATGAAGTTCTTGGAAGAATATGCAATTCACTACTAACATGGAAGTGACTCAAGAAAGAGCAGGAATACCAACTATTTTGTTTCTCTTCCCCTTTGTTGTACAAAGGCCTGATCTCTGTGACCAGTCCACATTCCAAGGATGTTATAGGTACCATAATTTTCCAATTCCAGGGTTGCAGAGCAAAATGACATCATCTCAGAGATGATTGTTTAGTTTTTGTTCTCTTTCTTATCATTGTAGCTACTGTGTTTTGATTTTTAAATTTCTTTCCCTCCCCCTTGGAATCAGGACACTAATTGACCTAATAATCTCTTGTTCCAATCTCTTTTTTTTTCTCCCAAAGGCCAATTAAACCAGTAGACTTGTAATTTTCTGATTATCACTCAAAGTAAGAAAGTCCAGTGAGAATTAGTTCTCTACTTAATGGAAGCATTATAAAAAGAACTTTTAAAGAAAACACATTCATTTCGTAGCATGCATTAGAGGAGCAAGGCTTATTTGAGAAGTGGACAATTTCTATGTTCTCTGATGATGTACTGTCTCTTTTTAAAGGAGACAGCCCTGGCTAAAAGCAGAATCAATACTGCCATTCAATTCTATGTCTTCTTTCCTGAATGCCCCAGTATTACATCCACTCTGAATATTTAAAAGCTCTGACCAACCCTGCTGTGATGGCTCTGGCTTTCACAAGTAAGTTTTGATTGTGAAGAATGACTAGGGAATCTAACTGCTATGCCATTATTTAGTATTTTTATTGTTCAAAGACATGTCCTTACTTTATACTCCCTGCTGATTTTTATGATTAATGGATGTGTCCCTTTCTCGGGCAACTTTTGAATAAGTCACTGACTGAATGGTTATAACTATAAGGATGTTCTTCCTAGAAAGCTGGTAAAGATAAAACAACATAAGGAATGGTGAATGCTTCTGCAATTGTAAAGTACTATTTATGAAACTATCTTATCTTCAGTTAGAATGAGCTTTTTTAATACATGAGTATGAAAACGGAACTATTATTTTCCCATAATTAGCTACAAAGGATAATAAACATTTTAAATTACTTCTCTTATTTTTAAGATTATAATAAAATTATATCATTGTCCCCTTCTCCTTTTCTCAATCTACATATGGTTTTATTCCACCATTGTGACTATGAACCACAACAATGACCTTCATGACACATGCATACACACACACAAAGAAAAAAATCAAAATCATAAAGATGCTATAGTGTGAAGCATACATTGGTGATAATCAAAAGTTCACTAACTTAACTTGAGAATTACTCATCGAGACAGAAATTATGGCTGGTGCTGAAATCTATCCAACTATGAATACACATGATGCATATTAATTTCTCTGTGTTGGAATTGCTAGCAAACTTAGGGTCCTGAAGGAAAACCTACAGCTACCATTTTGCCAAGGTAGCATGATTTCTAACTACATTTAATTTGTTCTTATCTCTGTAAATATTGTTGAGCAATCAAAAGCAAAAGAATGCCATGTGAACATTCTCTGTCAAGAAGGAATTTTAAACAGTTCATATCAATATATGAGTGGTGATTAGTTTACATTCATTGAAGAAATTACTTAACATTTCTAAAACTCATCTTATTGATCCAACAGTCTATAAATTTTTAATACTACATTTCTTACAAGTTCTACAACCAAGAGATCAGGAGATATGACAATAAGAATTATATATTCATAAACAATTATATAGACATCATAACAAAAATAGCACTTGATCTGTCATTTTCAGCCTCATCATAATAACATAATTTATAATGACATAAGTCCAACAATATAAGAAGTAGGTAATAGAAATACACTGACAAGAGACAATAAAGGAAGATATACTCAATCTAGATTACTGAAGTGATGATCTAGGATTAGTCTACTTTGAGCTAAGCCAAAAGATAGCATGTGAATGCTTATGATGCATTACCATAGTAATGTAGACTATTGACACAGGAGATAAAATATTCATAGCTTCATAAAATTACATGAAATATAGAGGGATTCATATATAATATTTTAAATAATGATTTTGGATAGGAATTGAAATCATGAATAGAATATGAATTTTATAATTTCTCCAGGCTCTTGAGAAGGTGGGTACATACTATTATTTATAATTAATTAGCAACAATTGGTGATTAGTTGACAAAAACAACCACCAAGGAGCTGAATCCAATGTAATCGCATTAGGGTCTCTTTGTTGAAGCTCAAGCTTGGGCCACAACAACATCTCTGACACAGGAGATCAGAAGGTATTGGAAACCCACATTCAGGCAAGAATTTAAAAAGGTAAGAAGGGGGTATCTATCTTGGTACACATATGATTGGGAAGACATTATGGCCTTTGACATATTTGGCTGGTGCTAGGAGACAAACTATAAACTAAAATTATGCTTTTCTCCTGATTGGTGGTTATTAGGAAGTCAGGGGCAGGCTTGTAACCTGAAGGTGAAGATTTGTTGGGGAATAATCTGGAAACTGCTGCTAGACATAGGTCTTGTTGGGAGGTAACCTGGAAACTTGTGCTGGATACCAGCCTGTTATTTAACTTGAGTAAAACCTTAGGTCTGATTCTCTAAGATGGGTTCTGACCCAAAAGATTTGGTCCAAAAAGGAATCAGTGGCCACACCTGTCTTTAAACACACAAATGTGTAAACGGCTTGCCAAACGATTTAAACTATTCTGTATTTGTGATTACCCAAGAGCAGAGGACTATTATAACACCTCGATGTCAAAAGCATATTTTTAAACAAATGTTACTCCTTTTAGACATATAGAAAGTGATGTTTGGAGGCTCATTGTTCATAGTGAATCTGTCAGATGTATGATGGGGGTAGAGAGAATGGAGTGGAGGTTTCCTTGAGCAACTGGTGATATCACTGATGATATGGTTGAAGATGCCTTGTAGAAGGAACGAGACACACAAGAGGCTATAAGCAAATATGCTATTACTTAAATAAATAGATAGAAACAGGAAAGTGAAGGAGGATTTTTTTCCACATCCTTTCCTCCTTTTTATAAACTTCAAGGGTGTACCAATGATGTGTATTAAGGAAAAAATTCCCTTGTGGAGAGACTTGGGGAAATAAAATACAATATGTAAGTTTTCAAGCTAAGGACCTTAAAGCAGCACAGAGAAATGTGAACATGGAAGTGAGAGAGGTTGTAAAAATATGTATCCAAAAATTCCTTGAAAATAATGTTCTCTTTAATGTACTAAGATAAAAATAGAAACACACACAGCAAAATGATTACTACTTTAGACAATGTCTTATAGAAAATAAAAAATGGTGGAAAATTTAATGAGAAACAACAAATTAAATATTACAGGTTATTATAAATACATAGAAAAACTTATGTGGATGAGAAAAAAATACCTTAATCCTACACATAGAAGTTAATCAGGCCAAAACATATTTGGAAATATATATACAAATAATATTATTCACAATGACTTAGTTATATATCTTTGAAAATAGGTCATAATCTTTGAAAAAATCAAGGAATAGCATACAGTGGAGTTTGGAGTAAGATATAGGAAGAGGAAAATTATCTTAAAACTGCAGAATATAAATGAAAATTTTTAAAAGAAATAAAATTGTTTTTAATTCATGAGCAATCATATGTGATAACTGAAAAAAAGCATAAATGACTATCAATTACTTTCAAAGAGAATTTTATTTGCTTTTTAAAAAATTATGTTGTTAGTGCTGGGCATGGTGGAACAACCCCTTAACACAGCTCTCAGGGGGAAGATCACATAGGTCTTGTTGACGTTGAGTTTGAGACAAGCCTAGTCTACACAGCGAGTTCCAGCTCAGCTAAAACTACAGATGGATCCCCATTCATTTGTTTATTATGAGAATCCCATACATGCATACAATATATCTTAATCCTGCTCAAACCCTAATTCACTTCCTAAGTCTTCCCATTCCCAGATTCCACTGTCTTCTCACCAATCCTTTTCACAATTTAATGTATATTTAATATACAATACTGAGTCCAATTAATGTTCTTCATATATGCCTGGGTCTGGGCAATCAACTGGAATGTGAACAAACAAACAGAGACCACACTGAGAGAAAAATACATGTTCTAAACTTAACATTCATCCCCTGTTGTTAGTTAGAGCTGGGGACTTGTGAACCCTTCACATTCCTAGCATTGTGGAATGCTCACTGGATTGAGCTTCTACAGGTCTTTAATTGGAAACCGTAGCTGCTGTGATTTCATGTATACTTAGGTTACATGATATACAGAAGGAACCACTTGGTTGAGGCATCCTTTAATCTAACCATTACAGTTTTTCTGCCCCATCTTTCATGATTTTTCCTAAGACTTGGGCAGAAACTGTTTGAAATAGATGTCCTATTTACAGCTACTAACTCTGCAGACAATTATTTATCCACTTTGATCAGTTCTAAGCTTTGTTCTTAACTGACATCCTTTACACAAGCATCACTGTTGTGGACTAAGCCCACACCAACCTATTTATAAGGATATAGGTCTGTAGAATGAATGGTGATAATATGTCCATATAGAGAAATTACAGCAGGTTTACCTCTGGTGACTTCAAGCTCCTAACCACCGGTTACTAGTTAAATTTACATTGGTAAATGTAAGTGTTCTCTCATGTAAAACCAAGTCTCAAACTCAATTAGAAAGAGAATAGTTATCTCAACAATATTCAAGTCATTATTTCATGGATGGGAATAACATACTTTTATTTGTAGTTTGCAACATTCACAGCTTGGCAAGCTTGTTGATATTGTTTTTCTCACAGGAATCAGCATAAAAAAGAAAGGAGTTACTGGAGAAGGGAAAAGAAGGATATTAAATGAAAGACATTCTAATTTTATAGATAATTGTATTAGTTTCCTTTTATGAATTTCGAGATTTCAATTATGGTTAAAACACACTTATCCCTTCCTACAGTCTCTTCATCTCTTTGTCCCTGCATTTCCTTTAGACAGGAATAATTCTGAGTTAAAATATTTGAGATGGGTGGGTGGCAGTGGCTATTCACTGGTATGATCTCTACAGGATCTATCTCCCCTTTGTTGGGTATTTGTCTAATGTCATCTGAAGTAGCTAGGATGAGGGTCTTACAGCCCACACCAGTGACACACCTACTCTAACAAGGCCACACCTACTCTAACAGGGGCATACCTTCTAATAGTGACACTCCTTGAGCATTTACAAACCATAACATAATTTGACCTAACTTTATTTGATATATGTACTGTTATTTATTTTGTATTTTAATATATATGTTTTACTTCAGATGGGTATGTATGTTGGACATAAGTGTACTTTTGAGTCATACCCATGGCTTTTACAGTTATCCCTCGATGTCATTCGTAAACAGGTTTTCAGATCAAGAGCTGAATTCAACACACATAGGATTGGTTCTAAATTTACAAGTGGCAGTTGTTCTTACAAAACATGAAAACTGGAAAGTCAAGTCAAATTTGCTAGAATATCAAATAGGCCTCCCTGTGCCTTATAAAGTGTAATAACAAACATTTTTATCAAGTGTTCTTAAAAATCATTTTGAATTCTCTCCCTGGGAACACATTCCTTTAAACATATTCAATGAATAATTAATTGAGCTTTTAAAATGTTAATAAACTTATATTCTATTAGGACACATTTTGCTTACACTTTAGTAAAGCCATGGTTGTTCCTTTTAGGTAAAAAAATCTGTATTAATAAATTTCAACTTATATAGAACTAGGTGGTGTTAGGCTTTGAAGATTTCTTTTAAACCTGAAAAAATAGTATGCTAGCATAGATAGGAGAGTGAATTAAGGTTGTATGAGTATATCTCTTCTATATATATATAATTACACACATATGAACATATATATACATATGTGTGTGTGTGTGTGAGTGTGTATTGTATAATTTTTTTGGAAATTTTAATATCCTTGCACTCACAAACCCCAATTTTCCACATAGCTTGGTGTGGCATCTTCAGAGCAATTATAAATTAGATTCAACTTCCAAAATCCTAACTTAGTCACTTATGAGGAAAATGGATATTGAAACACTCTTCTTTCTCATAGCAGCAATCTTCACAATTTTGGTTAGCTGCCAGGCTAATTCTCTTTGGAATGAATTGATTTATTTTGCAGGAAAGGGGAGAGTAACTCAGTAGCATTTACTGCATGCTTTTGTTGTATCTATAACTGCATCACACTGTGATCCATGCTCTAATTATTTTATATTATATTATCTCCTCTATAACCCACATAGTGGGTGATTGCTCCTGAAAGTATAGACAACAAAAGGCACTGTTCCAGTAACAGAAAATATAGCAAAATAAGGATTAACACATTTGATATGATCATTCAGTTCTCTCACAGTATACTGATACATTTTAAACATACTAAACACTTTTGAATATTTTTCTTTGATGGCTGCAATAATTAGCATATGGTGGTTATTTGAGACTATATAAATTTCTCATAGTTCTGAAATTAATTAACCAAAAATTACCACTTTCTTGAAAATAGAATGTGAGCCAGGCAGCACTATCTCCAGAAAAGCTAGGGAAGGGGCCATATTCCATCACTCTTTGAATAGCAGATGTAATTCATTGGCTTATGGTTGGATTACATTCTGCCTGTCTTGTCATCTACTTTTGGGTATTTAAGTATGTACTGTCTGTGCTTTCCCTTAATATCATTCTGTAGATTTACTCCACTGGGTCTCCTTCATCTGAAATTTCTGAATTTATTCATAAGTGTAAAGAAATTTTCACACATAAGTGAAGACTTGAATGTTCCAAAGATTCTATTCTGATATCCTTGACAGCCATCATTGGCCTATGATATATTTTTCTATTAATTTTGTCTTCCACATTGCTAGTGCTGCTGATGGAATATGAGTTATGATTTCATTTACATGCTTGATTTAACTCAGTGAAGGTTTTTAATAGTTTACTCCTTTCGTATTTCTGTACAATGTTGTTTTGAATAATTCGTGTCACAACAGGAAAATACTCTGATTTTCTGGGCAGTAAAACAGAGAACAGATTGAGATGACAGTTGCAAAGTGATACTTATTCCAATTTCAACTGAATCAAGCCATCAGATTCTTGAAAATCACTGGACACACTTCCTTTAGTGTTAGGCATTGCCAATCTGACTTGAAAAATCATGAGCTGTCCACATTCTCTCTGTATTTTATTTAGAGCAGACTGTTACATATTGACAATTTCTATTTTCCCTAAAATTCCTTCAGTATTTAGTTACTCTTGTATCTATAGCTGGTATCCATTTCACAAACTTTCAAGTGACAGCCTGAATTTAATGCAGCACAGACAACCCACACTTGTTTGAAAAGAGGTAGAACCTAATCCTATGCACACTTTATGAATCTTGAAAATCTAAGATAGTTTCAAAGACAAATTATGCTAGGTAAAAACTAAAGAAAAGTTATGAAGTAAAGACAACAAACATTTCCTGGGATGCTTTGAAAAGGAGAAGTAATAGAGAACATAAAAAATGAGAATTAACATTAATAAATGAAACTTCAACCGACAAAAATCTGCTTTAATATATTTCATGAAAAAAAAAAAACAAAATAACAAAATAGATGTTTTAGCATTGTTAATCAATGTGAAATAAAGGAAAGGTTTCCCATTCGTCATTAAGAAAATGTATCAAGCCAACTTTAATGGAACAATTAAAGCAAAAATTTGCCGTTTACATGTAACTTTTATAATACTTGGAAAGACAGCACAACATTATTTTACAGAAATCCATCGCTTTTACAAAATTCTAGGTCTGGGAAAAATGAAGTTCAAACTAATGTATACTATGAAATATTAAATCAAGTTCCATGACATCTATGCCCCCTGTTGATTACATTCTTAAAGAAAAGTTCTTCTGAAAGGTTAACTGGCAAATTTATATACAAGAATCAGGGTTAACCCCAAACATTTTTCTACTGATTCAGATATTCTAACTGAGGATAAGATAAATATGAATAAGTTCACAATTCTATGTGACTTCATATATAAATGGTGTTTTATCCTTTTAGATAGAGATTGAGAAATTGTTGTAATTGATGTTTATCATCAGATTACTCTTAAAAAATAAAAAATTGAAGTACAAATAATTTTACATTTCAAAACCACGTAACATAATAAAAAATGCAAACAATGAAAAACAGAATAAAACATTAAAAGTAGATAAAAAGATTTATTTTATGATTTATAGTAAAACCTTAAAAATATAAATTTTAAAGTATCAGAATATTAAAAATACAATTATAAGTTAATCCTTCAAACAAAAATATAATAATTTACTGAAAAAACAGATATTAAGCATTTAAAAGGAGATAAAATTTATAATTATGTGTGCAACTAACTGTTGGTGTTAAATAGCTATAGATGAACATGTTATGTAGATGTAGGCTGAATATTTGAAAATAAAACAGCAAATGTTCTGGAAGAGCCCAATTAATGGAAAATGGAAAGAAAATAAGGAAGAACTAAGATAATACTTTAATTTCTGTTATAATATTTATAATATAAAATTTATATACATTGCATATTAAAGAAAACTATTAAGCCCATAGTAAAATTTGCAAGCAATCAAAAATGTTTAGGCAAGTGATGTTTTGAGGACATAAGTTACTGAAATTATGTTTTCTCATATTGATTTCTACAAACAACTATAAATCCTCATCTACACATTCTTGGATCTTTATACAAAATGTATAAGTGTTTTTATGATTACTTATTGGAAAATATCTCAAAACAATAAACATTAAATTTTTATGAGTAGTAATATATAGTTTCTTTTGGTGATATTAAAAAGAAATATGTTCCACATGATCTTTGTGATTGCATCTTTGCCTTGAAAATGGGACAAGACAAAGGGACGCAGGAAGTGAGGGTCAAAAGAGATTTGCAAGAAATAGCTGACTGATGGGTGTGGGGAGAACAGCAGTCATCTAAATTTCATGCACAAAGATGACCATGAGATTAATGACATGATTCCAAGCAGGAAGCCTCACTCCTCATCTCACTTTCAACTTTGTTGCTTTCTTATGAAGACTAGTCAACAAACATAAAAGTGTTTAATCACACCTATGAACAGCTGAAAAAAATAATGAAATGAGAAAGTGACTCGTGTATTAAAAGTTGTGATTATATGATAAGTAGTGCAAATCACTCATTCATTCATTTATTTATCTTTCTATAAAGTTTGATGTTCTTAGTAAGTTATTTATTAATTTTATATCTGATCACAGCTTTCCTTTCATCCTCTCCTCCCAATCCTTCCCTCTCACTTCCCCATCCCACTCATTCATTGCTTCTTCCCAGAAAAAGGGAGGCCTTATGGACATCAACTGCCCCTGTACATCAAGCTACAGCAGCAATACTAGGCACATCTTCCACTAAGGTTAAACAAGGTATCCTGGTTAGGGGGAAGGCAAACCATATAGTCAGATAGCCTCTGTTTCTGCTTTAGGACCCAGCTGCAAAACTGCTACACATGTGCAGAGGGCTTATGTAGGTTCAAGGTTCCGGTCGCGCTTCTTATTGGGCAGTTCAGTTTCTATGAGCCTCTATGGGCCCAGGGTAGTTTGTTCTGTGGTAGCCTTGACCCTTCTGCATGGGTCAGTCTTTACTGTTCCTCTTCATCTGGATTCTCGAAACTACACTCAATCTTTGGCTGTACCTTTACAGTAACTTCCAACAGTTGCTGAGAAAGTCTTCTGTTGACCTTTATGCTAGGCTCCTGTCTGCCAGTATAACAGAATATCATCAGTTGTGTCAGGGGTGAGTATACTCTTATGGAATGGGTCTCAAGTAAGGCCAATCATTGATTGTCCTTTCCCTCAAATTCTGCTCTGTCTCTCACCACCACAAATCCTTTAGGCAGGACAAATTGTGGATCTAAGGTTTCTTGCCTGGGTTGGTGTCTCAATCCCTCATCGGAAGTCTTTCCTGGTTATAGGCAATGACAAGTTCAGACTACATATGCCCCGAAACTTAGCTAGGCTCACTGTCATAGATTCCTAGGAGTTTCCATTGTCCTAGGTTTCTAGCTTTTCCCAGAGATGCACTCAAAATGCAGTCGTCTTCCCCAATACTCTGTTCTTCTATCTTCCCCTACCCATCATCCCTCCTCTTTCCATCCTAACCACCCCCTACCCAGTCCCATCCTTCCATGCAACCTAGATGTTTAATTAATTTCCCCTCCTCAGTGAGATTCAAACATGCTTCCTTGGGCCTTTCTTGTTGCTTAGCTGCTTTGATGTGTGCTTTGTACCATGATTAATCTGTACTTTATGACTAATATCCACTAATAGGTGAGTACATACCATGTTTGTTACCTCACTCAGGAAGATATTTTCTAGTTTGATACATTTGACTGTAAAGTTCATGATTTCATTGTCTTTAAAGTCCAAGTAATACTCATTTGTGCAAATGTGCCACATTTTCTGTTGAGAGACATCTAGGTTTTTTCCAGTTTCTGGCTATTATGAATAAAGCTGCTATGAATATAGTAGCTCAAGTTTTACAGTCAGCATCAGTAACCACACTTTCAACTTTAAATCTGTACATTTTAGATGTAACATCTTCTTTCAAAATAATATCAGAAAATTCTCAATTTTTTTACATAATATGTATCAGTTGTATGGGATATTCTATATATAATTTCTACTTAATTTTTACATAGTAACACGCATATCTGCTTGTAGGTAATGATTTTTTGTGTGTGCTGAAATATGGATAGTATCAATAGATTTTAATGCTCCCCCTCTGGAATATAGTGTTGAATTTTTATACTAGATTATAGTGAGACAGAAGTTATCATTTAGATCAAGATGGAAATGATTTAATGCCTGGAATGAGACAGTCACAGAACCACTAAAAAGGCAGAGTGTGTAACTTGGAAAAACTGACAGAATTAATTTCATTACACATTAAATCATGGAAAAATATTGTTTTAAAACTCAAAAATCAAGTCAAATTAAATGAGCGAACAGCTTGACTTCTGTAAATTCTGCATTTTGAAGAGAGAAATGTCATAATTTCAGCACATTTGAGATCACTGTTGCAGGGACTGTGCAGTTTGCTCTGAAGCAGGTGGTATCTTGGTGTTTTCTCCTGAATTCCTGGGGTATTTAGTGTTAGGGAAGTAGCTTTGCAATTGATCTTTCTTTACCAGATATGCATGTTTAATCAATCAATGTTGCTCATACTTTCTCTCCAAGAAGTAGCAACACAGAATTAATATATCATAAATGTAAAGGACACATTATTCATTTCCTAGTATTCACAAATGTAGTGTCTTTACCTATATACTGTTATCTTGCTTTATTCAGTAGAACCAGAGTGCAAAATCTTTTCATGAAATATTAGATAATTGTCCTTCTAACATATTCTTTAATTTTATGTGAATACAAGAATACAAATTCCAGAAACACAACAATATATCTCCTTAGACTGTATAAAATAAGGAATAATTTATCAGTACACCTAAATAAAATATAAGAAAAAAATCTTAAAATAGGAATTATAAAATTTAGCTATATATGATAAGTGAAAATAATCAAATTTAAGTTGTCAACTAAATGAGAAGTAATTTTTGTGAATTTTCTTCTGAAAGTCTATGGTTTTTAGACTAATTCAGTAGCAATTTATAATACTAAAAATTTTCTCATATTATACAGGAGAAATTAGTTATTATCACATTGAAAGTTCATTGACCATTGGAGTAATACTACCCTTTTAGACCAATAACAAATTCTGTCCAAACACACAAAAGTACACATTCTCCTGAGAGGGATGAGACAGAATGGCTCCATGGTCGGCTTCAAACTGGTAGTTAAGGAAACTAGGCTTAAGAACTGAGCAAGTCCAGCTAAGCCCAGGCAAGTCAATTACTAATAAAAAAAAAAAAAATCACCAGGCTCTAGCCTTCATGACCCAGAGAATAGAGATATAGGAAGACCTAGAGATAGAGTAAGATAAAGCTTATTTACTTCAGAATTCCAATGTACTTTAAACTGGGCCTGTGAGCTCACATCAGGGTGTCTCTCTTGGTAATGAGGACACCCCAGCATGTTGGTCTTCTGCAGAATAAACACTCTGTGTTTAACATACTTTTAGTCTGAGGTGTCATTCTTCAGCGAATCATGGATCCTTACAGGGCTTTACCAATAGATTCATCACTTTCTGCATTGAATGTATGTATCCTCACAATATGTCATAGCAGATTGAAGACTATACTTTCTAAAAGTATTTCTTAGGCTGCAAATGGCTTTGTTACTATTTTGGTAGATCATAGATGTTCTGAAATGCTTACTGACTTAAAAATAGACTTATAAAAAAGGTATTCTTGTCACCCTTAAAATAATTCAAAGCCTCTGTTACTTGGAATCCTAAGATTATTGAATAAAATGTGTGTAGTTGCAACAGGAGAATGACACAAATGTCTCAAGAGCTAATTATTCTTTTTTAACATTCACAACTAGAAAAAATACATTGAAATTTTCTGGGATATTTAAAATATAGATATATCTAAATATAGAGATGAGAAAAATGTCTTCTATTACAATATAATATATATGTAAGTGCCATGATTTAAAGAAATAAACATGAAAAGAAATATTATCTTCAGTGATTTATTGACTATAATGTATGTAATTCTATAATTTTAAAATAACTATCATCTGTAGTGCATTAGTCTAAGTGAATTATATTTATAGTTTGAAATATTTTTTCTTTTGAAGCTGAAAAAGAAATTATGATATCCTTGACCTGAAGGAATTTGAATGTGAATGTGGCACATGTAACATTATAAGTTTCAAAAACGCAATGAATACAAATTAATATTTATGTCCATTAAGTCACCTCTGTTCCAACATCCCATAAGGAAATCCCTTCGAATTCTCCCCTCACTCGTTAGCATGACTTTATAGCACATGATAAACTCAAAGCTCTATTTATATTGCATTAATATAGTTGGCTATCTGGAATAAAAACTGATTAGGAATTCTTGAAATATGAGTTATGCTTTTATCTTCTGTCGAAGGGAACACAGATGATGAAACGAAACTGGAACTCATTACTATTGTAATTAAAGAATATCAATAAGAGGTATAGAGGAACATGTTTATGCCATTTCACTTAGTAAATAAAACTCTACAATTTTATATTTATGAAAAGTATTGATAATATTGATATCATATTGGAAAGATGAACCAACTTTGTACATACAGTCATCTTCCTGTAACAGTATTTAGACTAGCTAAATTTTATAACAATATATACTTAACTAAGTATATGTTCACTTATATTCACTTATATTTTATTACTATAATATCTAGTCTAGGGAGGTACACATTTTAAAAGTACAGTCAACTTTCAAAATGGCTAGATATTTTCTTAACTTCTTGTGATATGGAGTAGCTACTTTAAAATACCCTCAGACTGACACAGTATAAAACATGATTAGATTTCAGCAATAGCTCTTGTGGATCAAAATAACACAAGAGGCAAAAATGACCTTTAGAAGTGAACTATATGCCAAAGTAAATGTTCATCAAAAAGAAATCCTATAAAGAGAAATCTCATGGTCCAACAGTCAAAGGAAAATTGTATTTCCAAAATATTCTAGTCTGTTCTCCTTCCAGACACAGAACTAATTGTAACATGAAGTAAATCTAAGCCTTCTGTTTTGCCTTATTATGTTCATTAGCTTTCTCCTACTAAAATAATCACTGGAACAATATAAAGAATAATGGTTAATTGTGTTTACAGTTTTAACATGTCTTACTCCAAGACAAGTTGTCCTTCTTCTTTAAAGGCCTATGACAGGCAAATAAGTGCATCATAGCAAAAGCATGTTCCCAATTGCAAATGATTTCCTCTAGTTTAGGAAGGAAAGAAAGGTATAGGACTAGATAGTGTATCAGTATTCCCTCCAAAAGCACAAGGCTATTAACTTGAAGACCTCCTGCTAGAATCTATATCCTAAAGTTTCAGTCACCTTTCAATAGCCCTACACTTAGCCTGATCACGTGAACCTTTTGCTGAAATTAAAGATTTAATTAGAATATTTATTATAGTCTCAGATATTGCCATTGCATAGATTTAAAAGAATTTAAAAAGGACAAAGATAAACATTTTTGTTTTTCCTGCCATTTTCTCTTTTTCCATTTTTCTCCTATCTATATATGAAGAAGGATGAGAGGATAAAGAGACAAAAGTAGCATATGAACAATGAAGGCTTTTATTGTGCATTTTTAAAACTTCTTTCCCATGTGTCCTCTCTCTCTCTCTCTCTCTCTCTCTCTCTCTCTCTCTCTCTCTCTCTCTCTCTCTCTCTCTCTGTGTTGTGTGTGTGTGTGTGTGTGTGTGTCTACATTTATGTAGTTTTAGAGTAAGTGTGGCCATTTTAAACTTTTATCCAATATTACTTCAATCAGTAGACATGGGGTAGTGGTAGCTAAAAATGTCTAATGGTGAGTCTTGAAAATATACATACAAGTAAATACTTTATAGACAGGGGAGGTTATATTTAAGAATATATATGCATAAACATATACATATACATATATGCAGGCAAATACAGTTTGTTAGAATAGAGGTTTTAAATTTTAAGGAAAGTAGGAAGGGAGTATAGGAAGCTTTAGAGAAATAAATTAAAAGGAAAAGTGATATAACATTATAATTTAAAATCCAGACAATTTTAAATGATAAAAAGTGGAATCAGTTCCTTCTACAGGCATCTAACCTAAGTAGTGGCCTACAATGCAATGAACATCTCTTCAGAATGAACACAGAGATCAAGAGCAATAAATCCAACAAGTGTTTTTAGTTGCTGTTGGCAGCCCTTGTCAAATTACTTCAGAATGGACTTGAATAGGGAGGACATGAAATAAAATAAAACTAGAAGAGTCCAGATGAGTAAGAGACTAGAGCATAGAGCTTCCTCCACAAGCTTGGAGGAAATAAGAGGTTCTCATCTATTGTTAGGAAAACAATAATCAAACCAAGAAAACTAATGAGGAGAATGGTCTAATTCAACTCACTATTGCAGCACAGATTAATCCATGTCCACAGTACCATGTTCATTCTTAGAAGTTCTGGCTCAAATTGTAGCTCCCACAATTCAGACTCAATTCAAGGTGATCCCCTCAAAATTTCAGTTGCACAAAATGACCAACAATAAGAAAGCTGAAGTATCTTTTGCATACTGCAGAGTATGTATGATGGAGAGTTACCTCAGAGTAGCATGCTGTAATTAAAGCACTAATAATTAAGAAGAAAGGTGGAGTCAGGAAAGAAAGGATTTCTTATCCATCAGGGAACAATATACAGTACAGTGTTTATTTGATACCAATACATAGTTAACTAGCAAGATTTGAAGGAAGAATATTGTCTTTGAAGAGAAGTATCATCCATAATATCATACCTTCAAGTGGAAAACACCTGTGCTTGTCTAGACAAACTCAGGTACAGATTAGTACTTAGGTTATGATTATCTTCCAGACAGATATTGTGAAGTGATCTTAAGTACATTTCTTCTGAACATCTCAGTCACATTTATTTTCTGGGAAATTCTCTACCTCCCTGTATTGCCTAAATCTTTGAAGGGGGGAGTGAAATTTACACTTCTTTGCAAGTGTATCTTTTCAAACACCCAGCTTCCAGTCTACTGTGGTTTGGACTGGATGTCAATTTGAGAATGTGTTACATAAATTTTGCCATAGGAAAATGATCCTATACATAGCATTATCTTTTCAATTTTAGAGAGTAAAAAAATTAACATTTAGTAGCATTTTAATCTCTTAACGGACAAGGAATGTATTGCTTGAAATTTAAATATGTATTATGATTCTGGTAATATTAATTCACTTTAACTTCTTTATAATATTTAATAATGAACACTAAAATGATATGCAAGATTGAATAATCACACTGTATGCCACTGTTGTAAATAGTTACTCTATCTACAATAGAACAATTTAATCTTTAAGAAGAAAATATACTAATATATACATATGAATGTAAATATAGATTTTAATGTTTCTTTGCTTCTGACTGAAGAATCCTTATTAATTTCAGAATGCTTTACTTGAATGTATAAATACTAAAATAGACTTTATTATTAAAAAATGAATGAATTGTGTTAATGAAACTTTATTTTTAAAGCAAACTATATATGAAAGAGATATTTCATAGGTTACCTATCATCAGGCCTCATATGTTGAGATGGTCAAATAATCAGGTTCACTAGCAGTGAATAAATGATACTTATGAAGAATAATAAAAGTAGGCTTCATGGATGCCCTAAGTCTACAATGGACATACTTGAGAAATTAAAGACAAAAACATCAAGGTTAGCCAATTCACAATAAATCTCAGGAAACTTGCACATGGTGAGAGGACAGAAATCTTGTAAGTAATTTGAGAAATAAATCCAGCAGTACTATCCTTTTCAATCCCTTCTAAGCAGAGGCTTGATTCACACTTTTATAAAGGAGATATGTCATTAGCTGTATTGGGCACAGTGTAAATACCCACAGACTATCCGTTACTCACAGAATGCTTTCTATCTACAAGTTATTTTACTTCATGTATATAATAAGTCAGGAGCTAATTATTAGCAGCCAGGACACCTGTGATGTTACACAATTCATCAGGAATCCTGACACTCATTTTTGCAAAAAGCAGTTATGACTCTGAAGAAAAGAATAACCTCAGCTTAGGATTTTGTGTAACAACATGCCATGTAGTTAGTTGTGTATTTTGTATGAACATTTACATCACAGCAGGAGCTTTAGAGTAGAGTTTTGCTAAAATTATTGACCAAAATCAGAGAAAAAAGAAGTAAATAGTCTGTTATCATAGTCATGACAGAGTTACTCAAAAAATTCTAATTAATGAAATTGTGATCAGAAATCATTATAATAAATCTTAATATTGATAGACATTTTGATTAATTATATAATATCCATTTACATATTGTATTTTATTTAGTTTGTCTTTTGACATTTTTATTTAGTGTACAGATTGCAAGTCATTGAGACTTATTATGTCCTTCTAATTTCTGAACACTGTAGATATGGCTAAGAAGTTATATATTTGTTATATATATTAAAATCCTTAGAATCTATTCCAATGTTTATATATACACATACAGATATATAAATACATAGATACATATTTGAAAATGTATACACATGTATCTACATATATATGTAAATATATACATACACATATACATATGCACACATATGTACACACATATGCATATATAATAATATCACACACACACACATAAACACTGTTTACTGGCATGATGATTTAGCTCAATTGAATATAGATCTTACTGAAGCTAGAGAATAATATTACTTTTATACATTTTTTTTTGTAAAATTTGCTCTAGTACCATGCTCAAAACTTTTTTAAATTTTGTTACATATAGCATTATGCTATCATAATGCTCGTAATTCATGTATTTTTATCTGTTCAAGTATTCATTCAATATCAGCATGTAGCATATTTCTATATTCTCATACATGGACCATGTGATAATTCTATATTTAGTATCTGATACAATTCATTTGCAATATGAAACATACACATACATTGGTGACTACTGTCAAATATAAGTGTATACTTGATGTTACAATACAAAATTATTTCAATAAACTGCATAAAGTTTAAATGACCATATTTAGTAACAATTACAAAAATAAATTTTTAATATTTGATACTGTATTTTGATTACAACATTTAATTTTTTTCCTTTGTTCCCTTCAAACTCATGACATATGTTCATCAATTTTAAGAACATTAAATAATCTTTTTCTTTAGAACTTAGGAAAAGGATAACTGTTTGAGTACTTAGACAAATAGGATTGCTTTTTATTTCAGAAAAAAATTCTGGTAGGTAAATGCATGTACATAATGTCAGTGGGGTATCTTCCTTTCAAAGGAGAAGTTTAAGAATGTAGCATGAGTCATAGATTTTTAATCTTTCCTCCAAAATAAAGTGATGATTAGATAATTTGGGAACATGTGAACATGAGGAGGCAGGGAGTGATGAGCAAGTATGAGTTTGCTAACTGCATAGCTGTGTAGCACCGGGGAGCCTCCATGCTACTCAGAAGGGTAATTATCACCTCCCAGGCAGCAGCCTTTCCAGAGATGGTGTTCACCCTCAGATAAAAGGGGAGGGCCCCTCATAGGATTCTGTGCCAAGCAGCAAAGGTCTTTGTTTTCAGAAGTAGTGGTTATGAATTAAGGCCCACTGCTGCTCAAATAATTAGGATTTGTAGTGTTTAAGAATTACTCCTATTAGACATGTAAAATGGTATTAATAGTGTGAGTGCCTGCTGAGAATTATAGAAATACCACTTCCTAAGACAGCTGTTCAATTGTTGTTAGAATGTGCAAACTCCCACAAGGGAGGGTTGATTTGGAGTCAATCAGTGCCTGGCATGGAAAAAACAACAATAATGGAGAGAAATAATAACCCCGAAGATATGAGAGTCCTCTTGAGCTGTTGGAACAATTACAACACAATCTATATCACTAAGGATCACAGAATCGGAGAGAGGGAGTGAAGCTATATTCCTACAGAGATCTCCAAAGACAGTAGTATTTCCAAGGCAACTTTACTTGAAAAAAGTCTTCAGAAAAGATCGGAAACTTTAACATGAGTTTAATAGGAGTAAATAAAACCATTTGTGTTGTGTGAGATATTTAAAACAGAAGCTCTCAATCTTGCTTGTCCTTAATCAGCCACCACCTTCCTGACTAGGCTAAGCTTGAGGTCTCGAGCAGCAGTGTGTCTTTGCTGCTGCCACGGCACAGGCCGCCAGCTCAGGGGGCCAGAGACACCGGCCCTGACACCAACGAGATACTAGCATGGCAGATGGCTCTGCCAATCTTCCACACTGGCTTCCACAAGGCTAGGCTATGCCCATCTACATGGTACCCGGTAGAAATGAGACTAAAGTTTAAAGATTAACCATAGGCTTTATATGTTTGATAATGCTCAATAAACAAGATGCTCATACAATTAGAGGTGTTTCCCAATATCTAACCTGATATAAGATGTTACCCAGGACTGCTCCTGATACATGTGTGGTTCTCCATCGTTCCTCCATCTCTGCCTCACTAGCTCCTCCTCTTCCTTCTCTTCTTCGTCTCCTTACTCCTCCTTCTACCTCTCCTTACTCCTCCCACTTTAGCTCCTCCCAACTTGTGGGGAAAATATGCTGCTACACATTTGTATTAATTTAGCCATCAATATAATAATTGTATATGCCACATGAATGTTTTAACTTGCTAAATATATAAAAAAATAATTTTCATTTGAGGGTTGTACTTTGGTCAATCAATAGCCATGACAAATCGGGGTACCACTAAGGGAAATGCTTCCAGATAAATTAAATTTCAAATTTACTTTTGAAGACTTGCTGACAGGAGCCTGGTATGGCTGACCTCTGAGAGGATCTGCGAGAGTCTGACATGTTCAGAGGCAGATTCCAGCAGCCAACGATCATACTGAGCATGGGGACCAAATGGTGAAGTTAGGGGAATCACTGAAGAAGCTGCAGGGCTTTACAACCCCATAGGAAGAACAACAGTATCAACCAACCAGACTCCCCCAGAGCTCCCAGGGACTAAACCACCAACCAAAGAGTATACACAAACGGACTCATGACTCCAGCTGCATATGTAGCAGAGGATGGACTTGTTGGGTATCAATGGGAGGAGAGGCCCTTGGTCCGGTGGAGGCTCAATGCCCCAATGTAGGGTAATGACAGGGCAGTGATGTGTGAGTGGGTGGGTAGGGGAGCTCCCTCATAGAAGCAGGAGTAGGGGCAATGGATAGGGGGTTTTCAGAGAAGAAACTGGGAAGGAAGATAACATTTGAAATGTAAATAAATAAAGTGTAAACAATTATAAAAGAATTGCATAAAAATGTATTCTTAAATTACATAATTTCCCTATTTCTTAAAATTTTAATATGCTCAATAAATTAGAAGTTCATCATCTGTTAAAATATTTTATTAGCCACAATATTTTGGTGGAACAAGAAATATAAACACATAAATTTAAACTACTACGTTTCTAAAGAAAATATGAGGATTGTCAGGACAATCTGGAAGAAGGATGTTCTGGGAAAAGAAATAGAAGTGATGTTTGGGATAGATATGATACACAAACATTGTATTCTTGTATAAAATCTTAAAAAACAAAATAAAAAAGTCTTAATTAATATATTTACTTTTAAAATTAGATTAATTACTAAGTAATATTTTCTTATTTTTTTTAAAAAAGAGAATTCAGTGAAAGATACTGTATGTAAATGTGTTAAAATAGTTTAAAAATATTGGATAATTTCATACATTGCAATGTGTCATATTCATACTGTCCTTAAAGGAGTTTAAGATCTAGGCTTCTGCCACAGTTCCTTAACTTTGTGTCCCCAGTTAGTTTAAACATATTTTGTCCTATTGGGGATGCTGATAAACTTTTTGGTATGTGACTTATGATGAAATTTCAGAACTTGTCCATATGGACTTGGTGACCATAGGGCAGTATGTTAGTAAAACTCATTTGAGCAAAATATTGAGAAAAGGTATTAAGTACAAAAATGAAAGAGGAGAAGAATTTCACAAGAAAAAATAGGTATCATGCAGAGAGGAATGCATGATTAAATACTTATGAGTATTGGGAACAAATGGTATATGATATCATCAGTAATGAAGAGAATGTAAAATTCTTATGGCATGTCTGTTGTAGTTGTTTCGTTTCCATGTATAGGAAGTCATGGACTTGAGACTCTATGGGAGTAGCTTTAGATATTCCAAAGAAATAAAATCTCTTACAGACTCCCTATTTCTTTGGATCTTATTTTTTTCCATTCATTCTTCTGTGATTATTCCTGAACTTAATAATAAAATATAAAAGTAATTTTCATTGGCCTGCTTGTAAATGTCGTTTCAGAATCAGCTCAGCCTTTCTAGTTCTTTCTTGGAATGCTGGCTGGCTGGTTCATCTAGCTCAGGCTGTTTCTGCTCCAAGTCCTCTCTTCGGTTATTTTGCTTCAATCTAACTTCTCTGGGCTTTTTTAAATGAATTGTTCCTACTTGTCCCTCATATTTTTAAAACTCTCTGTTTGAATCTTCTGGTTTCTACTTGTTTTCTGACTTCAACTGCCTCTAATGACTGGAGCTAAACTTTATAACTTTCTACCAAACTCAACTCTACTGCACTGCTCTTCCAATTTACTGAATTGAACATCACCAAACTACAGTGACTGAACTCAATGGACTCTACTTTATTACCAGAATTCAACTGACCTGCAGTGAACTGACTGAACCAACTTGAACTCAACTCTCTCTTCCTGCACTGTTCTTGAATAACTTCCCTTTCCTGTATTGTTCTCATGAGAGTTCAGTTTATCCTATCTCTGACTCATTCTGTCAAATCTTTCTCTAATTTGTCATTTTCTCTATTAATCAATTAGATGTCACTTTCAAACATGATAGCTTTCTTCTCCAAACTAACCTTACTTACACTGTGTGGGATGTAAGGTGTGACTAAACCTGTGTTTGTCTTCCAACAGTCATGTTTCTGGATTAAAATTCCACTAAAACTCAGGGGACAGAATTTTGAAATAGAGTAAGGAAAGGGAGGGTAGTATATTTATTTTGTATTCTCAAAACATAAAGGATATAGTTTTTTACAAATCCTGTGGGATCAGAGGCTAGAGAATCAACTATATTCAAATTGTATTGTAATGGATCATTTAAAATTATGAGCGCAGAGGTAATGTGCATGGCATTTAATTGGTATATTTAAAATTTAATTGCAGGGTTGTAAATGTGGGAGAAGAGAGCCACTTAGGGTATAGCCACTTGGTTTGGACCCCTAAGCTTACCAATGTTTATCAACATGCTAATTATTGTGGATTTTATAGGAAACTGATATCTCAGGGCATTACATTGAGACTACCCTGGACAATAAAAAGAAATAATCAGAGAATTAGGAAAGTAAGGGAGGCTCAAAGTGAAGAATGTAGGGAGTAGAGAATGAGAGAGAGGGCAGAGATGTACAAAGGTGGAACTGAAGAGAGACAGACTAACTTTTTAATGAACAAATAAACTCACTCTGAATAACTTAAGTAAAATACTATAGGTAGCTGCTAAAATAACTCAATTTTATCAACAAAAGGGCTATTGTGTGAGTGTGAAGACCTGAGTACAGAGCTTCAAAACCCATGGTGGTGAGTTCATTGGTCAGCTAAACTAATTGAGGTAAATAAATGAGCTCAAGATTTATTGAAAGACCTAGTTTCAACAAGTGAGAAACAACAAGCCTGAAACTTCATGTGTACACAAGCCCATATAATCGTAGTCAATATGTATAAATACCAAAATAACATCGATGCCACATAATCAATTAAGCGTTCCAAATTACTGGGTTTTTTTGGAGGGTTTTTTTGTTTTTTTTTTTTTTTTTTTTTTTTTTTTTTTTACTGATGCAAGGCACACTGATACAGATAGTCTCTGATATTTGATAATAGAATCCAGTAGTTTAAGACCAATTTTGGCAACAGAGCAAGGTAATAAAGAAACACTTGTGTATTGTTTTATATACTAATAAACTAGTATATATTTTACTTTAATAAATTGTGACTACATCTGTCTTGTTTAACATGTATTTATAATCAAAGCTTTTCTAATGTAGTACCATATTTATGATATACTTCAGCATCTATGAAGCACTCAACAATTTTATAGCTTATTCCAGAGTATTTTCAAGTAAAAAATAGGCATTCCTAGTGACACATAATGTAAAGATGAACCGATGATCCATTGTTCCCTTGTTCTTTCCAAGCAAGAACAAGAATAATATTTTATTTCTCTTAATTTTAGTGTTCTTCTCAGCTGCTATATAACTGATAAAGTGCTGAAATTTCAGACACATTTTTAAGTGCCAAATTTTCCATGGCCCCTATAAGTTGTAAGAAGTTGACTATCAGCTGTTAGAGTCAAAATCGTTTTCTTATTAAAATATGGATGTAAATTAAGAGCATATTTGTTATAATAGAATTTTTGGTATGGCTCTAAATTCTATAGATGCCACCAACTAAGAAACAAATGTTAAAGAATCATGAGCAGATGGCACTCATAGGTTGAATGATGAATGAACTGTTTACTAAGATACCATATGGCCCAAAGTTGTACAACACACACAAAATCAATGCAAACCCTGCTTGCATTTTCCTTTCCCATGCTTATCCTGCAAAGTACTTCCTATCCCTGAGTCAGACTAAGAAATAAATATTTGAAAGCAGATATTCTTTCATGACAATGCAATCTATACTGTATATTTATTCATTTTCCTCAGACTCTGAAAGTTTCAATGGGGTATGAATCAGTAAGTCATTGGAATGGTTTAATTCCTATATACTTCTAAAAATATATTCCTATATATTTCTAAAGTTTGACTCAGAACACTAAAACTATTCATTTATGTTATTATATAATCATAACTAGAAAACAAAGCAGTGATAATTTATATTCATATTTAATAGAATAACTAAAGACTTTAAAAAGAAGTATACTCCCCAGAGTGGCAACGAGATTATAGTATTTGAATTCTCAATAAGAACCCTTTGGTGGTTTTATAATTAGCACATATCTCAGCTTCTGTTTTAAGTAGAACTCACTTACACATGCAGGTGCAAATCAATATATTTTAAAAATCTCTGCTGAGATATTGCTTCCATCAAACATATAAACTGTAAGAAAAGGTGAGTTTCATTACATATAAATTCATTTCCTGTATTCCATTTTAACTTTTCATTTGGCAATTTTACATGTATATGAATATCTTGCAATTGATTAAAGAGAGACATTATAGTTAAAAACCCTGAGGATCCCAAATCTTCCTGTACCTTAAGAATTTTAAACCTTTTGTAATAACCCTTGCAATGCACTTACTATACAGTACAAGTAAATTATTTTGAGCATAGTAGTATTTTAACATATTAAAAGTTATGAGTTTTGCATTTCCTTTGGTGTATATCTACCATCTATTTAAAAATAAGTATATGTAGTATGACTTTACATAATTATGAAGAGATTTCTTGAGGTTATGCCAAACAACTTAGATGCTCTTTGGCCCTCCTCATTCCTTCTATCACTGGATTGCCTTTCTTATCCCATTGACAGTTGTAGCTGATCTTCCTAGTTTTTACATTTGTTGCTTCATGGCTAAAAATGAACCATAGATTCGGAATAATAAATCATAGATATGAACCATAGAATAACAGAAAACCTACTATTAGCAGGCAAGAGAAGACTCTTTAGGAATGATTGATTAAGTCAGTCCAAATGACTCCTGAAACAATACAGAATATAGCTGCTGAAGACACCTGATGCTTAGGACACTGGACTTGGAGGACTTGAGATTCATCTTACCTAAAACACACTTTTCTGTGATCTACTTTACATGTGAGCAGAAAATGCCAAGTGGGTAGCCAGGGAGCAAGGTGCAGAAGAAATACCTATAATAATGATTAAAATGACAAATATTCAAAACCGTACAGGATCAGTCATATGTGGAGGTAACAAAAATTGTCTGATTGGACTCTAAGGCCTACTCAATAGAAAGGAAGCAGTGCCTGGTACTATAAAGCTACCAGCTTTGCATGGCTATTGGGATCAATAGAATCATCTACAGATTTGCTAGAGCACCAGAATTCCTAGCTTTATTCTAAATCTTATCTTTATACAAACAGATAGGTATAGCTATCACCCCCTCATCAAAAAACTACTTATTGTAGCAAATGGAGACTATCAAAGAAAAACACAGGTTTGAAAAATGCAGAGATGAACAGACTGAGAAGCACCAGTAGATACCTATAGTACAGTGTCTAGATTTGTAGTTGAGAAAATATGTAAGAAGATGGGAGTATTCTAATAACCACAGTGGCAGAAAGTATGCTGTTTTTAATAAGATGTATGCATAAATAAGATATGAACAATGACAGTATCCATGGACATGCTAATGTCAAAGGGAAATTATTTCATGTGATATCATTTATGGACAACAAATTGAATGCAGTTGATAACTAAGTTAGGGAGAAATTCTATTCAAGAGCAGAGGCCCATACTTGGTTTTGGGTTGTCCAACATGAGGGAGTCATCTACAAATCATATACACAGAAATAACAAAAATAGATATCACCATAGGAAATAAATATGGTCAAGAAAGAGTATGCCAATTTGAGAGTACATGAAGTACTTGTAAGAAGGATAGTGGAAGGGGCTGGGGCACAAAAAGTGAAGAGGTAAAGTAATATAATTGAATTCTAATTAAAATATATAAACACAAAATAAAATAAAACATTAAATTTAAAATTTTCTTTTTTTGGTTTCACAATACAATCCATACTATATGTCATCAATACTCTATGTCTTGCTTTTTTTTTACTATTTTAACATTTAATAGAAAAATCACTGAAGAGCTTATTGTATTAATTCCTTTGTTATGTTTTATAGAATGTTTAATATATAGTATTTAAATGATTTTAATCACATCTTTCATAAATTCTTACATATGACACTTAATAAATATGTATCTTAAGAGAAAGATTTCATGTATCTTTTACTATGTAGAAAGCATTAACATGATAATAATAAATATATTGGCTACTCATTAAGTAACATGATATACACACTATGTTTTATTAAATATATGAGATATTCATTTAACTTTGTTGAAATTTGATTTGAATGCTTTATTTATTCAGGTTTCAACCCTAATATAAATTTAAATTATATAGGGAGTTAATAAAGAAGTTAACTAAATTGATTGACAGTACTTTGCCCATTTATTATAAGATAGGGAAGAATTTAATATTTTATTTGGAGATGAATCAAAGTACCTAATCATTATTGATTAACAGGTTATGATGAAGACACAAAGTTTAAACAGTTCACTTTCTCTTGCTTCTAACATGTCTTGATGAAACAAACTATTGGACACCCACATGTAGGAATTAATATATTTGATGAAGATCTGTATCTTGCTTACTATCTTGCAGGAAATGAATAAATTGGTTATATAACCAAAGAAAATCAGACTCCATTTTTTTGATACTATTGATACATTCAAACAGTTTCTTTGCTCAACTTTACCACATATATTCAAGGGAACATGGATTACATTGCAGAAGTTAGCTATTAAAATCTCTCATGAAATAATTGTCAATTCCTGTCATTGTCTTGTTACACACTGTTGCATTATGTATTAGTTTACTATTTATTTATTCATTTATTTACTATTTAATTTGCATGTGAATAAATTAATATACAAAATTCTTTTTTAATTTTATTTAGTTAGTTATTTAAATCACATCATAATTTATTATTTATACAGAGGTTATAAATACAAAAAGGCAGGATGTGGGGAAGAGAATGGCACCGGAGCAAAGGTGTTCAGGGTGTACAGATACCTTTCAGAACAGGGTATCAGCTGGGTGTAGGTTCAGGGGACAGGTCACTATGGCTCTGCCTATGATTCACTTGTCCTTATGTAAGCTGGTACTGTCCACAGAAGCTGCCTATTTACAATAGCTTATAGCCTTCTGTTTTCAGTGTATTTCCACAGAGACCCAAGACTTTGTGTTAGCATATATGTATGTCAGGCCTATTGCTGACTTTAGGCCTATGGCTGATTTTAGGCCTTTAGTGTATATGCAGGGCTGCTCCTGACATCTCCTCCCTTCTCTAAGTATAGAAAGGCCTTGGTGAATCTATTCTTGTGAAGACGGGAATAGAGGCCTGACCTAGAATAATTGAAGGGGACCTTGTAATGACTCGGTCCTCCTTTGTTGTCCAGTGAGGCATGAGGGCCATCATACCCACCCCGATGTCTGTTTCCTGGAGAGGGGATACTTTTGACATCAACCCTATGCAGTCAGGCTTGTCCCTCAGGGAACCCAGAGAGATATTTTTAACTTTTATTTATATTCCCTTGCAGTGCTTAGCCTCGCAGCCTAAGCAAGAATTCAGATCACCAGTCAGAGAGGGTTCTGGGTAGCCTCTCTCTGCTTGGCCTAGGGGCGGAAGTCCCCTCCTTTAGGTTGGGTGGAGATGGGTTTGAGGAACACCCTGGATAAAAGTAATAACCTCATCTTGAGTCTCGTGGTCCTCCATAGCTAACTTATGATAATGTATCTGAATAGGTTTTGCACCAAATTATCTATCTGTTTTATCACAAAGTTAGTCAGCCTATTTAAGGCCCAGGACCAAAAGAATCAGCAAAAATAACCCAATTGATGGTCCCAAGATGGGAGGAAGTGGGGTTGACAACCATGGAGAGGTTGAAAAACAGTTCTTGTACCAGCTCTCATCTTTCTTCTTTCTCTTTCTCTTTCTCTCTCTGTTTTTTCTCTGTACCTTCCTGACCTTTTTCATGTTCTCTTTAACCATCCCTGTCTTGTCTATGTAAGGGCAACATTCTTCTTTAAGGACTGTACACAGTCAAGAGCTGTACACAGTCTTTTCTATTGTAGAAGAGTAAATCAAGTCTGATAAAGTCCTTTGCAATTTTTGAGATCAAAATTCTTAAAGATACATTAATAGGTGACTTTGAACACATCACAAATAAAATTTTCAAGTGATCTAGCTATCTCATACCATATTTTTAAAGTAAAATATGGGCATATGCTATGATTTCCATTGTACATTATGATAAAGTATGGTGGAAACAGTTTGCAGGATGGTCTTAGTGTTCCATAGCTGCAAAGAGACACCATACCCTGGACAAGCATGTAAAAGTAAACATTTAGCTGGACTGCTTACAGTTTCAGAGCTTTAGTCCATTGTCATCATGTCAAGAATTATGAGAGTATGCAGGAAGACATGGCAATGAAGAAATAGCTGACAGTTCCAGCGACACACTCTCCAACAAGGCCATGCCTCCTAATTCTTACAAATTGTGCCCTTCCCTGGTGACCAAGAATTTGTGTGACATACTTTGCCATGTAACAGTCTTCAAGAGGAAATCACAGCAGGGACTCAAGCAGAAAATGAAAATATAGTTTTGTTGAATAGAGATTCACGGTAGGAACAAACTACTTTTAAGGTTAGGCTGCATGCGTACTAGATGACCAAAAGAAAAGAACTTACATGATTTTTGGAGATTCCTGTCTTATAATGTCACATTAGTGTCCTTCCTTCCTTCCTCCCTCCCTCCCTGCATCCTTCCTTTCTGTTTTCCCTCCCTTCTTCCCTTCATTCCTCCTTCACACTCTCCTTCCTTGCCTCCCTCCTTCTCTTTCTCCTTTTGTCCCTTCCTTCCTCTCTCTCTTACCTGTGTCTCACTCTCTGTGTATCAGTCTCTATGTGTGAAAGTATTTGTCTCTCAGTATGTCTCTCTTGTCTTTCTCTGACTCTCCTCCTCTGTCTCTGTCTCTCTCTGTCTCTCTGTCTCTGTCTCTCTTTCAACCACACACACACACAAACACACACACACTCACACATAACTTTTCTCCTAAAAATCCTTTCTGTGTGGATTATGGCTTATGATTTAGTGGTTTTTGAGTTCTTATGGGCCTTCTTGGTGTACAAATATACAAACACTGGTTCTCTTTGTGTGTATCTGATTTTGAGGGGAGGACAGGGGTATTTCTTGTGCTTTTTTCCTTGTTACATGTTTCAACCTTTTCTGTTGCATTTTATTTTCTTTTATTTTACTTTATTTTATTTATATTGTTCAGCCTGAAAAACATGCTTAGTTCCTAATGAAAGATAGAAATGGGATGCATATGAACAGTATAGGAGTTGAGGAGGAACTAGGAAGAATAGAGGGAAAAGAAATTGTAAACAGGATATATTTATGAAAAAAATTATTTTCAATATAAGAAGAAAAAATATAAAGCAGAAACCATGGTGGTATGCTGCTTGCTGGTTCATTTCCAAAAGTTTATTCTTTTCACTTTTTAGGAGTCAGGCACTTAACAACTAACAGTGAGCCATCTCATCAATTAGTAATTAGACATTCCCAAAGTCTACTCTGAGAGAATCAGTCCTTAGTATGCTTAAAAAGATGGAGGTAAGGCCTCCTTTGGGGTTGTCTCTTTCCAACTACATCTAGTATGTATTATACTTAAAAAGCCTAAAAACTACATTAAACTTTTTCATTGATGCAAATTATATATCAGCTTATGCAGTGTTTTGCTTCTGTTATTTCAGAAGGAAACATATATTGAACTATGAAACACTAGGAAAATTAGTTTTTCCAGTAAAATGCTTGATGAGTTGAAAACTTGTTATAAAGTATGAGCCTATAAAGGGAGGTCAAATCAATATCCATATCCAATTTATTTGATTTGCTTCTGCCTATATAGTGAGGCACCAACCCTGCTGTACTCATTCATACAGAAAATGAGTAGAGATTCAATGGACTGGAACTTACTTTTCCAGGTAAGATTAGCTTGTTTCTTGAACCAATTGTGTGTGTGTGTGTGTGTGTGTGTGTGTGTATTTATGTAAGTATATGAAATATATGTTTGTATGTATGCTATGTGGCATTTGCTATCATTAACAGCAGGACAAGATATAAAAGGAGGACATAGCTACCTGAATTTAATTTTATCACTTTATACTATCCACTGTATAATCTTTAGTAAAAATGTGTTGCTTATTTCCCTTCTGCTACTTCAACTGTAGCTCTGCAAAGGCTGAAAACATTGGTGTTCAGCACCTCTGTAATCTTCCATATCTTATTAACTTTAAGGAGACAGCTCAGATTAATGTGCATAGATAGATGCACCTATTTCTTAAAATAAAAGCAGGGCTTAATGAATATTAGAGGAGACTCAGAAATAAGATGATACAAAAATATTCCCCAATGAAGACTACATGTTGATGGTTTCTCTTGTTTTCATTTCAAGATGACAAATTTGGATGAATCTGACTTAGATGACCATAGAGCACACATAAGTACATATATAAATTTAAAAACCTAACTTACATAATAATGAATAGAATTGGAAAGAGAATGGAGAACATTTACATGTATACTTCTCAAGTCGCTTTAGGTACTTAAACCTCATTATAACACACATGGATTCATTCCTGCTGGCAGTGTCTGAAAACTCCTCCAGATGGGGTGATAATAACTGAGATGTTTGCCATGCAAAAAAACCAAGAAGTTTGAGTCATTGTTTATAATGTATACTAAAACATAACCCTCACATTACTATTGAAAGATGGATAACATATATCCTGGGTACTGCTTAGTGATTTTTAACATTTAACTTTTTATAAATTAAAAATCTATTTTGAATTGTTGTTTTAAAATTTGATTAAACTATCGGTTGTAATTTATTGGCAGCCTACAATCAAGAGTGTGAAGAGGCTTTAATGTCTTCGGATCCATTTGGTTTTTATTAAGTAGCTTCTAAGCTAATTTAGCTACTGTATTGATTTTAATTAAATGTTCTTCAAATGGCAAGCACAACATGACTCTGGCCCTAGGTGGGTTTAATGCATGATGAGCAGTGAAGTTTTCAACAGATTTCTCCTTCTAATGATAATGATATTTGAAAATATTTTCTGCTGTGTCAACTTAGAAATGAAGTTTGAAAGCTAACAAACAAACTCGTGAAATAGAACATTTAATCAGTATACATAGTAAATAGAATATTATTGGTTTTTGCTAAATATAATTTTATGCTTTTGCTTCATAACATTCAGAATTATTAGATAAAAATTTTCTGCTATGATAATATTAAAATCCTTCATTTTTCCCTATAATATCAAACTTTTAATTAGAATAATTAAATTCCATTGAATTTTTTGACTTTTAATCTTCATTTTTGCAAGTGACAAGTTTTTTCACAGTATTTATATGTTATATATTTAAAATTAGAAAATAAACATTTCACAATATAGTCAAAATCATTTCACAGAAATATAAAATTTATTTTCTAATCTATATTTACCTGCAATTTAGATTTAATAAACAGAGTAAATCAGAATACATAAATTATAGAAAAAATACTTATAATAGATTTGCTACTCTTAATCTCTAGTGGTTATTATGAAGTGTGAATTCGTTTCTCATATAAGGCAAGCAGTATATAACACTACAATCTTCCTATCCTCATGATGAATAATTTAAAGGAGATGTTGATTAATGCATGAGTATAAAATGAAGCAGGCTGGGGTTTCAAAACATGTCCAATTTTTACTTGATGCTATAAAAAATGCTGAAGGACTTTTTTCTTTTATTTTGAGAAAAGCTTTCACATTGTATTGTCAAGTTGTCTCAAACTCACAGCAATTCTATTGCCATAATATTCCTAGTAGTGACTTGAAAGCATGCACCTTATCATCTGGTGCAGTTTAAAATGATTTTTAACTGTCCATTAATA
Organism: Mastomys natalensis; assembly: GCA_021653895.1. Taxonomy (NCBI): domain Eukaryota; kingdom Metazoa; phylum Chordata; class Mammalia; order Rodentia; family Muridae; genus Mastomys; species Mastomys natalensis. The sequence goes on along the minus strand of JAJTUV010001608.1, from coordinate 346,703 downwards.
TAGCTAGAGTTCACTAGCCCTTAATTGATGTAATAAATAACAGAACATGGAATGTAATAAAATATAAACTTCTTGACTCTTTTAGCAGTTTAACTTGGGAGATTATTTTTTTTAAATCATTACCTTAGCAAAATAGGTAAATGTATTTATAGGTGATATCAATCATTACAGTCTCTTATTCATAACTAGCAACCTGAGAGAGGAACTTTTTAATTATTTTCATTAATTTGCTTCATTAAACCCAGACAATAATCCTATAATATCATTAGCTGTTTATTAATTTTATAATTTTTATTTTCTTATTGAAAACAGACCACGATTCTTCCTTATTAAGTTAGACTCATGTAACTTATTTTTATATTATAGAAGTTGACAATTGAGGGACTTTGAACATTTAAGAGACTATATTTTCAATTTTAAAGTGTTTTAATCCTTTAGATACTGTGAGACTTTTAATGATATGCTGTTATACATTCTCATATAGTCACGAGAGCTTGGGGAATAAGAAATGAAAGGCTATGACTTAACAGTAACCTGTTAATATGTTAACTTAACAAGAGGTCAATTGTGCTGTTTAGTTTTGAAATTTTCACGGAAACTTTGGTAAGCAATGACAATAGGCATACATCAGAATATTCTGTAAGCAAAAATGGGGCTTGCTGTGGAAGGGCTCAGCCTTTTAGACACCATGCCACCCACCGCTGGGTTGTGGCCCTTGATTTTAAAGGAAACAAGCTGAGAGAGTCATGATGCAGAGAAAATCAAAGACCAGGTTCATCCATGACCTAAGTGAGCCATGATGGAAAGCAAGGAAGTAAACAGGTTCTTCCATAGTTTCTGTTTCAGTTTGAGCTTTCAGATACCTAACTGAGTTCTATCTCTTTACTGTCAGCTAGATAGTCAGCTGTATGACAAAATAAAACTTTTATTTCCAAACTTGGTTTTGTCGTTGTTTAATTATAGAAATAGAAAGCAAATGAGGTGACTGTAGAAATGTTACCATCATATTCCAAATAATCATGTTAAATGCTTTAAATATATCAAATGTAGAAACACATGAATTGATGCAATAGGTACTGAATTGAAGGTGTTTCTACTTTTTATTGCAATATTTGCATTTTAAAAATGATTACTGAAAAACAATACTAATTGTATGCTTGTCATAACCAGTATATATTAAGACTTCAGCAAAACAGAATTTGGTAATATAACTAACAACTAATAGAATGGGTCTACGAAAATTTGGAAATGCTTATTATAGACAAAGTACAAATTTAAATAGATAAAAACTTAGTCTTAAAAATTATCATTGAAGCATGAGTATTGCCTGTTAATCTATAAAATGTAAGCATAATGAAAATCAGATATGTTATGAAGTATCTAACGTTCCTATTAAAGACATCTTATTAAAACATAGAAATAAGTAAGAATAAATTGTTGGCTTATTGAGATGGATCAGATTATAGGGTTAACTACAGCTTGACCACCTAGGATAGATTCCGGGACACACATTGTGGAAAGAGTAAACAAGAAGAAATTAGTTGTCTTCTGATTTCCATACATAGACCTTGACACACACACAGAGATCCTAAAATAAATTAATTACTTAAATTAAATATATTTAAATACAAAAGACAAAACACAGTGAAGAAATTTACGTTTACACTACTTTATTATTTAACAGTCCAACATGGTTGGAATTACATGAATATTTATGGAGGATACTGGAAGAGTACAATCTCGATGAAGGAGTAAATGAACAACTGTAAGCTACATCTACTCTGACAAAATAAAAAGCATCTTTGCTACAGAAAGTCAACATAATTTCAAATACATGACATTTTCCCGGACAACTTACCACTTCCTTTTCATTTTCTTTTTTTTTTTTTTTCTCCTGAGTCTAAAAGAAAATATTTAATCAAAAGACATAAAGAAAAAATAAGCAAAAAAAAAAACATAACAACAAAACAAAAAATCAAAACCAACCCTTACAAGGAACTAGAGAGCAAATAGGCTGCCTCAAAGAAGTAACAGAAGTTGGCATTACATGTCTTAACCCAAATAATACTTGAGAAAGCACTGGCCTCAGCAAATAGTCTGAAGGAAAACATGCCTGTGAATTAGGGATTTTTTTTTTTTAACCGTCATCACTAGCGCTGGGGAGACAGCTCAGTGGATCAAGTGCTTGCTGGGGCAAGCATGAGGACCTGTGTCCAGATCTCATCATGCATGTAAAAGCCAGAGACAATTGTGCACCGCTGTAACCCCAGCACCATGTGATGGGGAGAAAGAGGCATTCTTGTGCTTGTTGGCAGACAGTCTAGACAAATATAGGAGCTACAGATTCAGTGAGAGACTCTATCTCAAAACATTAGGTGGAAAACACAATGGTAGAGGAAGACACCCAACATGAACCTCTGGCTTCTGCATGTGCATGCATACACATGTGGTGTCTCAAATGATCATGGTGAAGACAGTTAAGGCATTCCAATAAGAAGGAATCCTCATCTTCTGGGGATGGACATAGATTTTAGAAACTTGCTTTTTTACATGCCAGTGATCATGTCTTCTGATGACTCAGTATCTTTACTTCTGTCTTTGCAGAATTAGACGTTTGATTAACACTGTCCATTGTTGACAGCTTTACAGTGATTCCCTGTGCTTGTTTGGTTTGTTATTTGTGTGTCCCCCTCTCATTCTTCAGCGTTTTTGTTCTTAAGCCCAATACATGTGCAGCCCTTGTCCTTACATTGTCACATCTTAGTTAACTGATCCTGTTTCCTTCTTGAGAAACAAACGACAGGATCTATATCCCTTTATGTTTTCCTTATTTATTTCCCCATGGTCCACAGAACCACAGGGACAGATGGTTAGGTCATTTTATTTATAGAAAAAAATATGTAGGAAGAAAATGGACAGAGCATCATTTGGCCCTTTGAAAGACTCTTGAGTCTTGGACTCAGGCTCTATTTCCTTCTATTATTTGCAAACATCTAGTTGGTATGACTGCTTATATTTGACTATTCCTCCTGCCTTTTCATTTTCAACCAAATGAGTGAATGTAGTCCTGTGCTCATTCCAATAATCCTAGGACATGAGAGTCTAAGATAGGAGGATCATCATAGGTTTTAAGATGTTCATTAGTACATGGTGAGTTCTATAATGAGAGGCTTCAGAGTAAGATCATGTCTCAAAGTAACAACAACAGAAGACAAACAACAAAAACAACAAGAAAAAAACAAACAAGTAAAGTGAATTAGATACCATTTGTGTTCTCACTCCACAAAAAGGAAAACATACCATGTTTTAATAGGTCTGTTTTAACTTTCCAATACTCTGTCATATTTGACTTACAGAGATCAAGACTCTCTGGACTTAAGTCAGAATATGACATTGTTACATAATAGATTATCTATTTATCTGTCTGTCTGTCTGCCTGTCTATCTACCTATCTATCATCTATCATCTATATATTTAGTCCTTTAATTTATTTGAAAAATAGGAAAGGGAATTTTCTTTTTGGGCCCCGGGAACCAACCTTTTGGTTGAAAATGTGCCTTTTTTACTTAGGTTTCAGGCCCTTTGTCAACAAAAATCCAATAAAGGTGTTTCATTTTTTTCCCCAATCCATACCCAAAAGACTTTCCTTCCTGAGTAAATAAAAAATTTAAATATTTGTAAAGCGGGTGGGGTCTTTCAAAACAAGGGGGCCAAATCCTTTTACTTTTTTAAAAAAATTTAAAATTTCTTTTCCCTAGTTCTGAAAGTTTTTTTTTTGGGGTTTTTGAATCTGAAAGTAATTTGGAAAATGGTTTTTCCTATTTTAACCTTCCCCCTAAAATTTTTCCCTTTATAAATTTTTTAATTTTTTTTTCAGAAATTTAAAATTTTTCATTTATGTTATTATATAATCATAAAGAAAACCAAAGCGGTGACTGAAAATTTATATTATTTAATTTTTGAATAATTTTTTATAAGAATTTTAAAAAGGGTTTCTCCCCAGGTCAAAAAAAGGTTTTCTAAATTTGGAAATTTTTAAAAAAGAACCCTTTGGTTCTTTTTAAAAACCCTTTCAGTTTGTTTTTTTTAATTTTAAAGCCCCATTTTCCTTTGGAGGGCCTAATAAAAAATCCCCATTTTTTTGTTATAAAAACAAAAAAATTTTGAAAGAAAAGGTTTTTTTTTTAAATTATTTTCATTTCCGAAATTCCCCAATTTTAATTTTCTTGGAATTTTTTCCAGGGTATAAGGCCTTTTTTATTTGAATTTGTTTTAAAGTAAAAATTTTTTTATATTAAAAAACCCCCCGTTGGTAATTTTTTCCTTTCCTTAAAAAATTTTTAAACCTTTTTAATAATTTGCTTTGCATTTACTTCAGTACAAAAAATTTTTTGAGCCATTTTATTTAGTTTTTAACATAAAAAAATTTTAAAGGGTTTTGGAAAAATTTTTTTTGGGGCTTCCCTTTATTTTGGTTATTAGAGGTTTTAAATTTTTTGAAGATTTTTTTTGGGGGGGTTTTGGAAACAAACTTAATGTTTCTTTTGGTTTTATTTCCTTTTCCTTTTTGGTTGGGCTTTTCCTTTTTCCCTTTAAACGGGTTTGTGGTATTTCTTGGGGTTTTTCTTTTGGTTCTTGGCCCCTTAAATTAAAATTAGTTTCAAATAAAAACCCTTGGTTTTGGGGCCCTTGGGGAATAAACCAAAAACCCTTTTTTAAAAGCGGGAAAAGGAAGAATTCTTTGGGGAATGATTGATTTTTTCCCTTACTCCAGAAACTTTTCAGGGTTTTTTAAAAGTGGGGGGGAAGACCCCGGGTTGCTTTTGGCCGGTTTTTGGGAGGTTTTGGGTTCCCCCTTCCCAAAAACCCATTTTTTCCTTTTTAATTTTTTGAAAAAAATTGCAAGGTTTAGAGGGGAATTTAAATTAAATCTATTTTTAATTTAAAAATTTTGGCCTTTTCAAAAAACCGGGAATTTTCCAATTTTCTTTTTTGGAGTTTTCAAAAATTTTTTTGATTTGGCCCCAAGGCCCCCAAATGGGAACTTCCGGTCAAATTTTCCCTTTTACCGTTTGGTTGGTTTTTGGGTTCAAAATAGAATCTTTTTCAATTTTTTTCAAACCCCAGAATTCCCCCTTTGGCTTTTTTTTCAAAATTTCCCCTTTTAAATCCGGGATGGTTTTTGTTTTTCACCCCTTTTAAAAATCTTTTTTGTGCCAAATTTTTGAGGTTTTCAAAGGGCCACCAGGTTTTTTAAAATTTCAAAGATGAACGGGATTTTTGAGGGCACCATTTTTTACCTTGACATTCCCTGTTTTATTTAAAAAATGGGTTAAAAGGGGGTTTTTTTAAAAACCTTCAAAAAGAAGTGTTTTAAAATGTTAAATTCCATTTTTTTGTAAGGGAAGAAACCCCGGGGAATGGCAAATTTTCAAAAGGGGAATTTTTTTTTTTGTTTTTTTTCCCCACAAGGCAAAAATAAATTTATCTTAAGAGAAAGATTTCATGTTCTTTTACATGTAGAAAGTTTAAAACATGAAAAATAAAAAAAAAAATTTGGCTATTTTTTTAAAGAAACATGAAAACCCCCATTTTTGTTTTTTTAAAATTTTTAAGGGGGATATTCATTTAACTTTGTTGAAATTTGTTTAAAAAATTTTTTTTAAAATTTATTTTTTTTTCAACCTAAAAAAAATTTTAAAATTTTTTAAAAAGGGGGTAAAAAAAAGTTAACAAATTTTTTTTTGCCTTTTTTTTGGCCTTTTTTAATTAAAAGGGATAGGGAAGAATTTAATATTTTTTTTGGAATAATCAAAGTACCTAATCATTATTGTTTAAAGGGGGTTTTTTGTTTAGAAAAAAATTTTTTTTAAAATTTTTCCCCCTTTTCTCTTGTTCTAATGTCTTGAAAAAACAAAAATTTTTGACACCCCCAGGGGGGGAATTAATTTTTTTTGGGGAAAAAATCTGTTTTTTGCTTACTATTTAAAAAAAATTTAATAAATTGGTTTTTTTAACCCAAAGAAAATCAACCCCCCTTTTTTTTGATCCCTTTTTGATACAAAAAAACAGTTTCTTTGTTTAACTTTACCACATATATTAAAGGGGAAAACATGGTTTTACGGGCAGAATTAGCATTAAAATCTCTCAGAAATAATTAAAAATTTTCCTGTCATTTCTTTTCCACACTGTTGCATTAGGTATTGTTTTTTTTATTTATTTCATTTATTTACTATTTAATTTGCGTGAATAAAAAAATATACAAAATTCTTTTTTTTTTTTTAAAATTTGTTTATTTTTTTAAAATTTTCACATAAAAATTTTTAAATTTTTTTTATACAGAGGTTATAAAAAAAAAAGGCAGGAGGGGGGAAGAGGGGGGCCCCGGCCCCCAAAGGGGTTTTTTTGGGGGGGGGTTTTAAGATACCTTTCAAACGGGGTATCCCCCGGGAAAAAGGTTTTTCGGGGGGGGGGGTCACTATGGCTCCCCTTTTTATTCCTTCCCCCTTTAAAATTTTTAAGGGGGGAACTGCCCACAGAATTTGCCTATTTACAATAGTTTAAAAAAACCCCCTTTTCTGTTTTCAGTGTATTTCCGGGGGAGCCCCAAAACTTTTTTTTTTTTTTTTTTAAAATGTAGGGGGGGGCCATTGCTGATTTGGGGGGCCCTAGGGGTTTTAGGCCTTTGTTTATAGGGGGGGGCGCTCCTGACATCCCCTTTCCCTTCTCTAAGAAAAAAAAGGGGCCTTTGGGGGTTCCCCTTTCTTAAAAAGGGGGGGAAAATGGGGGGCCCCCCCTTTTAAAATTTTAATTAAAGGGGGCCCTTGTGGGGGCCCCCGGGGCCCTCCGTTTTTCCCCCAAGGGGGGGCAGGGGGGGCCCTTTTTTTACCCACCCCATGTTTTTTTCCTGGAGGGGGATACTTTTGACCAACCCCCCTATCAGTCGGTTGTCCCTCAAAAACCCCCAGAAAGTTTTTTTTACCTTTTATTTTTACCCCTTTGCAGTGTTAGCCTCGCTTTTTAAGAAAAAATTTTAGATCAAAATTAAAAAGGGGGGTTTTCTGGGTAGCCTCTCTTTTTTGGGGCCTTTTGGGGCGAAGCCCCCCCTTTGGGGGTTTTGGGGTGTTTTTGGTTGAGGAACCCCCTGGATAAAAGTAAAACCCCCAAAAAATCTTGAGTTGGGGGTTCCCCCCCATAGCTAACTTTTTTTTTAAGTATAAAAATTTAGGTTTTGCCCCCAAAATTTTAAACTATCTTTTTTTCCCCCAAATTTAGTCGCCTATTTAACCCCAAGGACAAAAAAACCCGAAAAAAAAACCCCAATTTGCTGGTCCCCAAAGGGGGGGGGAGGGGGGGGTTGACAACCTGGAGAGGAAAAAAAACCCCGTTCTTGTACCAGCTCTCATCTTTTTTTTTTTTTTTTCTCTCTCTTTTTTTCCCCCCCCTTCCTGACCTTTTTTCATGTTTCTTTAACCATCCCTGTCTTGTCTTGTAAGGGAAATTTTTCCCCTTCTTTAAGGGCTGTACCAGTAAAGAGTTTTCCACAGTTTTTCCAAAATTTTTTGAAGATAAATCAAGCCCAATAAAGCCCTTTCCCCCAATTTTTTTGGAAAAAAAAAATTTTCCCTTAAAAATACATTAATAGGTGTTTTAAACACACCCAAAAAAAAAATTTTTTCAAGGGATCAGTTTTTTCTCATACCTTTTTTTTAAAAAGTAAAATGGGCATTCCTAGATTTTTTTTTAACTTATGAAAAAAGGAAATTGGTGGAAACCAGTTTGCGGGGGGGTTTTGGGGGTTTTTCCATAGCTGCAAAGAAAAAACCAAACCCCCTGGAAAAACAAAAAAAAAAAAAACATTTACCGGACTGCTTACAGTTTCGGGGCTTTGGGCCCCCTTGTCATCATGTCAAAAATTTGGGGGAGAGAAAGGGGAAGACATGGGGGGGAAAAAAAGGGGGCTGACTTTCCCAAAGGGGACACATCTCCCCCAAAAAGGGGCCATCCCTAAAAATTTTTTAAAAAATTCCCCCCTTCCGGGGGGTGACCAAAATTTTTTGGTGGCAACTTTGCCATGTAACATTTCTTCAAGGGGGAAACCCCCGGGGGGGGACTCAAGCAAAAAAAAAAAATATAGTTTTGAAAAATTGAGTTTCCCCCGGTTTTAGGAACAAATTTATTTTTTAAGGGGGGGCTGCATGCGTTAATGCCCAAAAAAAAAAGGGGAACAAAAAAATTTTTTTGGGGAAAAAATTTTTCTTATAATAAAAATTTTTAAAAGGCCCTTTTCCCTTCCCTCCCTCCCCCCCTTTTTCCCCCTTTTTCTTTTTTCCCCCCCTTTTTTCCCCCTTTTTTTCCCCCCTTTCACACCCCCCTTCCCTTTCCCCCCTTCCCTCCTCTCTTTCCCCCCTTTTGTCCCCCCTTCTTTTCCCCACCTGTTTTAAAAACCTTTTTTGGGGGTATCAGTCTTTTTTTTGGAAAAAATTTTTCCCCCCTTTCCCCAGTATGTCTCTTTTTTTTCCCCCCAAAAACTCTCCCCCCGGGGGCTCTGTCTCTCTCTGTCTTTTCCTGTCCTGTCTCTTTTCACACCACCACACACAAACACACACACACCCACCCCAAAAAAAAAAAAAAAAAATTTTTCCCCCTTTTAAAAAAATCCTTTCTGTGGGGTATGGCTTTGTTTTGGGGGTTTTTGATTTTTAGGGGCCCCTTTTTGGTTGACAAATATCAAAAATGGTTTCTTTTGTGTATCTTTTTTGGGGGGGGGAAAAGGGGGGTTTTTTTTTTTTTTTTTTTCCCCTTGGGAAAAATTTTTTTCCAACCTTTTTCTGTTGCATTTTATTTTTTTTATTTTACTTTATTTTATTTATTTTTTTTCCCCCCTGAAAAACATCTTTTTTTCCCCAAATGAAAGATAAAAATGGGATGCATATGAACAGTGGGGGAGTTGGGGGGGGAACTAGGAAAAAGGGGGGGAAAAAAAAAATTAAAAAAGGGGGATATATTTTATAAAAAATTTTTTTTTCAATATAAAAAAAAAAATTAAAAAAGGGGGGAAAACCCCAAAAGGGGTATTTTTTTTTTGCGGGTTTTTTTTTTCCAAAAAATTTTTAATCTTTTCACTTTTTAGGACCGGACTTAAAACTAACATTGAGCCACCCCCAAAAATTTGGGAATAGAAAATTCCCCAAAAGTCTACTCTGAGAGAATCCCCCCTTTTTGTTTTCAAAAAAAAGATGGAGGAAAGGGCCCCCCTTTTGGGGGGGTTGTTTTTTTCCAAAACACTAGAAATGTATTATACAAAAAAGCCAAAAAAAAAAAAATTTAAAAAATTTTTTCATTGATCCCAAATTAATATCGCTTATGCGGGGGTTTTTTTTTTTCCCCGGTTTATTTAAAAGGGGAAAACATATTTGAACAAAAAAAAACCCCTGGGGGAAAAATTTTTTTCCCCGAAAAAAAGCTTTTTTGATTTTTTAAAACTTGTTATAAAGTATGAGCCTATAAAGGGAGGTAAAAACAAAAAACCATATCCAATTTATTTGATTTGTTTTTGCCTATATATGAGGCCCCAAAAACCCCCTGTACTCTTCATACAAAAAATGAGTAAAAAATTTTTAATTTTGGGCTGGAACTTTTTTTTCCCCGGAAAATTTGCTTGTTTCTTGAACCAATTGTGTGTTGTGGGGTTTTGTGGTGTGTTATTTATGTTAAAAAAGGGAAAAAAATGTTTTTTAGGGGATGCTAAGTGGGGTTTTCTATCATTAACACCCCGGACAAGATAAAAGGGGGGAAAATAGCTACCTAAAATTTAAAATTTTTCACTTTAAATTTTTCCCCCGTAAAAAACTTAGAAAAAAAATTGGTTTTTTCCCCCTTTTGCCCCCTTTAACTGTAAGCTCTGAAAAAAGGGTGAAAACATTTTTGTTCAGCACCTCTTAATTTTCCCAAAAATTTTTAACTTTAAGGAGACAGCTCATTTTTAAAGAAAAAAATTTTGATGCACCTTTTTTTTAAAAAAAAAGCAGGGTTTAAATTTTAATATTAGGGGGGGAATTCAAAAAATAAGATGATACAAAAATATTCCCCAATGAAACTACATGTTTTTTGGTTTCCCCTTTTTTTCATTTCAAGATGCCCCAAAATTTGGGGTGAATCTGACTTAGTTTTACCATAGAGCACACATAAAGTACATTTTAAAAATTTTTAAAAACCCCAACTTTTTTTAAAAAATAAAAAGAAAGGAAAGAGAATGGAAACTTTACATAAATTTTCTTCTCAAGTCGTTTTGGGGATTTTAAACCTCTTTTTAAAACCCAAAAAAGGGTTTTTTATTCCTGCTGGCATTTTCGGGGAAAAATCCCCCAAAGGGGTGTTTTAAAAACTGAATTTTTTTTTCCCTGAAAAAACCCAAAGGGGAAATTTGGGGGTCTTTGGGGTTTTTAATTTATACTAAAACATAACCCCAAAAATTAAAATTTTTTAATTTTTGGGTAACATATATCCTGGGTACTGCTTAGTGATTTTTAACATTTAACTTTTATAAATTAAAAATCTATTTGAATTTTTTTTTTTAAAAAATTTTTTTAAAAAATATCGGTTAAATTTTTTGGCACCCCAAAATTTTAAAAGATGTGAAGAGGTTTTTTAAAGCCCCCTTTTGGGGATCCTTTTTTGGTTTTTTTTTAAGTAGCTTTAAGCAAAAATTTTTGCCTGTTTTGGGGTTTTTAAATTAAAAGGGGTTTTTCAAAGGGGAAGCACAACTTACTCTGGCCCTAGGGGGTTTAATGCATGGGGGGCATGAAGTTTTAAAGATTTTTCCTTCTAATGATAATGATATTTAAAAATTTTTTTCCCGCTGTGTCAACTTAAAAATTTTAAGTTTGAAAGCTAACAAAAAAAAATCTTTTAATAGAAAAATTTTTCAGAAACATGTAAATAGATTTTTTTGGGTTTTTTTTAAAAAATAATTTTATGCTTTTGCTTCAAAAAATTCAAAATTTTTTAATAAAAATTTTCTGCTAGAAATTTTAAAAACCTTTCCCCTTTTTCCCCCATAATATCAAATTTTTAAATTTAAAAAAAATTTTAAAAACCTTTTAAATTTTTTTACTTTTAACTTTTCTTTTTGGGGAAGGGGGCAAGTTTTTTCACAGTATTTATATTTTATATATTTAAAATTAGAAAATAAAATTTCACAAATAGTAAAAAAACATTTCACAAAATAAAAAATTTATTTTCTAATCTTTTTTTAAACCCGCAATTTATTTTTTAAAAAAAGGGGGAAAACAAAATTCAAAAAATTTTGGGAAAAAAAATTTAAAAAATAGTTTTTCTACTCTTAATCTTTTGTGGTTATTATAAGTTAAAATTTGTTTCTCATTTTTGGGAAGCAGTATATAAAACTACAATCTTCCCATCCTCATGATGAAAAATTTTTAAAAGGGGATTTTTTATTAATGCAGGGGGTAAAAAATTTAAGCAGGCGGGGGTTTTTTAAAAAATTTTTCCCAAATTTTTTTCTTGATGCTATAAAAAATGCGGGGGGCTTTTTTTTTTTTAAAATTTGAGAAAAGTTTCCCTTTTTTTTTCATTTTTTTCCCCAAACTCCAGAAAATTTTTAAAAAAATTTCCTTAAAAATTCCTAGAGTGATTTTTAAAGCATCCCTTTTTCATCTGGTGCTTTTTAAAAAGATTTTTAACTGCCCAAAATTTAAATAGCTAGATTTTTTACTACCCCCTTTAATTTTGTAAAATAAAGAAATGGAATGTAATAAAATTTTTAAAATTTTGACTTTTTTAAAACTTTTTTAAATTGGGAGATTTTTTTTTTTAAAACATTCCCTTTTTGCAAAATAGGAAAATGTATTTATGGGTTTATATAAAAACTTTTTTCAGTCTCTTATTCATAACAGAAAACCCGGAGAGAGGAACTTTTTAATTATTTTCCTTAATTGCTTCTTAAACCCCAGACAAAAACCTTAATTTCATTAGCTGTTTATTAATTTTATAATTTTTTTTTTTTTATTAAAAAAAGACCACGATTTTCCTTTTTTAAATTAACTCATGTAATTTTTTTTTTATATTATAGAAGTTGACTTTTTGGGGGGGCTTTGAACATTTAAGAGACTAAAATTTTTTAATTTTTTTTAAAGTTTTTTTTTAACCCTTTTAAAGGGGTACTGTGAGACTTTTAATGTTTATGTGTTTACATTTTAAAAAAGTAAAGAGAGTTGGGGGGAAAAAGAAAAAAAAATTTTGACTTAACAGTAACCTTTTAATTTTGTTAACTTTAAAAAGAGGTCAATTGTTTTTTTTTTTTTTTTTAAAAATTTTAAAAAGGAAACTTTGGAAAGGGGAATGCAAGGGGGTACATAGAATAGTTTTTTAAAACAAAAATGGGGCTTGCTGTGGGGGGCTCACCCTTTTTTTGGGCCCCATGCCCCCCCCCCGCGGGGGTTTTGGCCCTTGTTTTAAAGGAAAAAACTGAGGGAGTATGAGGGGAGAGAAAATCAAAGACCAGGTTCTCCAGGGGCCAAAAGGGGGGCCATGGGGGGAAAAACAAGGAAGAAAAAAGGTTCTTCCTTTGTTTCTGTTTCATTTGGGCCCTTTTAAAACCCCAACTGATTTTCCATCTTTTTTCTGTTAAAACTAGAAAGTCAGTTTATGACAAAAAAAAAACTTTTTTTCCCAAATTTTTTGGGGTTTTTTCTTTTTTAATTATAGAAAAGAAAGCAAATTAGGTGCCCCGAAAAAATGTTACCTTTTAAATTTTTCCCAAAAAACCCCATTTTAAAAAGTTTTTAAAAATATCAAATGAAAAAAAACATAAAATTGGGGTGCAATGGGTTTTCTGAATAAGGTGTTTCTACTTTTTTATTGCAATTTTTGGGGTTTTTTAAAAAATTATGAAAACAATACTAATTGTATGCTTTCATAACCGGGGTTTTTAAAGACTTCAGCAAAACAAAAATTTTTTGGGAATAAAAAATAACAAAAAAATTTTGAAGGGGCTCCCCAAAAATTTTGGAATTTCTTATTAGGGGCAAAGTACAAATTTTAAAAAATAAAAATTGCTTTAAAAATTAACTTGGGTAGCATGAGTTTTCCGGGGTTTAAACTAAAATAAAGGGGATAATAAAAAACAATTTTATAAAATATCTAAGTTCTTTTTAAAGACATTTTTTTTAAAACAAAAAATTTAAGTAAAATAAATTTTGGTTTTTGAATGGATCAGATTTTGGGGTTTAAAATACAGTTTTTAACCCCCTAGGATAAAATTTTGGGGCACACTTTGTGGAAAGGGGGAAAAAAAAAAAATTTTTTTTTCCCCTTTGGGGTTTTCCCCAAAAATTTTGACCTTGACAAAACCCCAAAAGATCCAAAAAAAAAAAATTTTAATTTTTTTAAAATTAAAAATTTTTAAAAAATAAAAAAAAAAGCCCACATTGCTTTCTGTCACATCTTTGCTTCTTAGATGCTCCTTCATGAAATTAAAAATGAAGTGCTGATTTGTGTATCAGTTAGAAAATGTGCTGCAATTTCTCCATCAATACTATTCTAACATGACATATAGAGTTTTCTAACTAAGGTGACTTAAAGGCTGTCAGGCTCATATGTGGTTATCATGTAAATAATTTAATTTTGTGAATACTAATTTACATGTAACAAAAATAATACTGTGATAAATTATACAAATGTCAAAGTAGACCATGATTCTATGGGAATTTAATTATCTCCCTCACAGAAAGCTTCTCTAATAACAAACAAACAAACAAACAAACAAAACCTATATATAAAAAACTATATTTGGTTATTTTTAACACAATGAATTCAAACTACAATGAAAGGGCTTCTTAATTGACTAAATAAACAGGTTAGGCAAAGATAAATTACACCACTTATAACCTAAAAGGTTTTAGTGAAAATAAATAGAAAATAAAATTAACAAGAACAAATTAAATATTTGGGCACATCAGAATAAGTAAAACCCCTAAGAATGATTGTTCATACTTTGGCAACTACAAGGTTATTTCTTAATCAGTTCATTCAAATTTCAGACTTTATCATAATGTAATTTCAGAGAAGGCAATGTAATGTCACCAATTTGTGTAAATAAATACAAGGGTTTTCCTTACCTCCTATATAAATTTATAAAATGTCAAGCTGCATTTTAAATGTGTAGGATGCTGGTATCGAATTACATATCACCTAGGCAGCACTTCATCCTTCCTAATTCATATTTAATATCATCATTAATATAGGAAAATGACTCTCAAATGTGCTAGAGCCAAGCAAACATGGTTGAGAAACCAAAAGGATTCATCCTTTCTGCTAAGGGTCTGCCCTTGGCCACAAATCCCGCAGTTTGCCCTTGAGGTATAACTTCACACCATTCTGCATTCTATAGCTCCATCTTGTGTCATTCAGTTATTTAAAATCATTTTCTTTCTTTTTTTTTTCCTGTGTGCTCATAATTATTCTTTTGCTCTCAGAGGACACTGAAGGATACAAAGGTAGGTTTGATATAACTGCTTGAGCAAATACTTTGAACAAGTGGTAACAATAGACAGATGGGAGGTGCAGCTACTGTGCAATGCGTTTGATGATCACTCCATCAAACTCTGCGGTAAACAGTGAGATACTAGTTTAACCTTGAGTGTCTGTCTCCTTCACTCCAAGCTCATGTGTGATAAGGACCATCAACAGAGCATTGCGGTGGCCAGCTGTTTTGATCTTCAGCTGCATGTTAAACTAATCCTTTTAGTTTGGATTCATTTTTAACAAACAAATTGATCCTGACAGTAGATCTTTATAATCGGTGAGCTTGTCTTCAGGAGTGTCAGATATCATAGATAATAGTCTGACTTGTTTCAGAAAGTAATATCGTAAACATGGATTTTGTTTTCTTATTCTTAGGGTATTTAGTAAGTTAAAGGTAAATGCAAACACTTTTTCAGTTTAAGACATACATCCTTAGAGTCCTTGAGATGAGACAACTACATGGGGGAAGCTGAAAGCCACAGTAAGTGTAAGATGATGAGTTTAAAAAAAGACTGATTTCTTAAGTAGTTTGTTATTGATAAGTATAAAAAATGCTATTGACTGATTGCATCTTCTTTTTTTTTTTTTTTTGTATGTTGCTGATAATATTTAATGATTACTACAGCTATTTATTTAGTGTTTTGGAGCATGTTGTACTATATGGAGAAGATCATATAAAAATCGGTGAGAGTTGGTTCTCCTACCATATATGTAGTGGAGAAGAGAATTGAAGCTTGAATTAGGTGAAGAAGCCAGTGAATTTATATGGCAGTTCATCTCACTATGCTCTGTTTCTTTTTATCTGAACGTAATTGTGTGCAGTATCCTTACAAATCCATACACTGACTTTAATGAATCTTTAAAATGATCTGCTTTCGGCCATAAAAAATGATATTACTCTATTCTTAGCAGGTAAATGTAAACAATGTTTGCTAAATATGACTAAGGTAAAATTGAGGTTGTCGTAATACTATTTCACGTTAAGACAGTTATTTCATTTAGCTATAAATAACTGATTAAAAAAAAAAAACAAAAAACAAAGTCATTTCAAAAAGTGGGAAATGTTGTTAAACAGTCTATGTTGTTATTCTCAGGTATGTAACCCATGTGCAGAAGCACCTGGGCATGAGTGGAGTCGTACTACAGTGGAGAGGCTGAGTCATAAGAAATCACTCTCTGCTTTTGGCAGTGGATGTAATCTGTTCTTCAAATTACTGCTACCTTGAACTGCCCACAATGATGTAACATAACGTGGAGATTAGGAGGCAAAAATTGTTTCTCTCTAAGTTGCTTTGATTTTGGAGTACTTTTGTAGCACGAGAAATGAAACTAATGCATGCCAAAATGAATTTTTAAAATGTACAGTATATCACATTTGATAAAGATTTCCAATTAATAGCAATAATGCATTTTTTAAAATAAAAGTTGGTAACCCATCTAGTATGAGAAACTTAAATGATATGTAAGAAATTATAGAAAAACTTCTAGAATCATTTAATAATCCATATATGTCCAGCTAATTAAATATTCTCTAAATAAAGAATATCACACTTTCTGAAAACAAGAATTTTAATTATTTTTTTTATAAATATATGCACAGTTGGGCAGTGATGGCACACTAATTTAATCCCAGCAATCTGGAGACAGAGGCAGATGAATCTCAGTTGGAGGCCAGCAAGTTCAAGGACAGCCAGGGATACACAGAGAAACTTTGCCCATAGTCATCAGGGAAATGCAGATCAAAAAATTTTTCCCTCTTACACCCATCTGAATGGTGACAGTCAAAACCTCAAGTGATAGCACATGCTGCTGAGGATGTGGGA
The DNA here is from genome assembly GCA_021653895.1 of Mastomys natalensis. Classification (NCBI taxonomy): domain Eukaryota; kingdom Metazoa; phylum Chordata; class Mammalia; order Rodentia; family Muridae; genus Mastomys; species Mastomys natalensis. The sequence continues at coordinate 330,333 of JAJTUV010001608.1, read as the reverse complement.
CAATTGTTTCTCCTCCATTGCTGGTGGTAGTGCAAACTTGTACAACCACTCTGGAAAGGAATTTGATGGTTTCTCAGAAAATTGGGAAGAGATCTACTTCAAAACCCAGCTGTATCACTTCCAGGCATACACTCAAAAGATGTTCCACCACAACATAAGGACTCTTGTTCAACAATGTTCAGTTGTATTTGCAATATCCAGAAACTAGAAACCACTAGATGCCTGTCAACCAAAGAATGGATAAAGATTATTAATACATGTACACAATAAAATATTACTCAGCTATTAAAAACAAGGACATCATGAAATTTGCAGGAAAGTGGATAGAACTAGACAATATCATAATGAGTGAGGTAACCAAGACCCAGAAAGACATACATAGTATATACTCACTTATACATGGATATTAGCCATCAAGAATAGTATTAACCATGCTACAATCCACAGATACAATGAATCTATGTAACAAGGAGGTCCCAGGGAAGATGTTTGAATCTCACAAGAGGAAATAATATAGACATCAGAAGTACAGGGAGGGAGGGAACTGTAGTGGGCACCATGTGTGGCAGGGGAGCTGAAAGAGTGAATGGAGGTCTGGTGGGGTGAGTGTCTTGTACTTGAGGGGGCATTGGACTGGAGAGGCTCCAGGGAGTCTATGGGAGTGACCCCAGCTCATGATATGTATGAAGCCTAGATCCTCTTGTAACCAAGCTGGACTTCCAGTGGAAGGAGGGAAATACAAACCCACCATTAATTCTTTGACCTCAATTTTGTCCTGCCCACATAATGTGCAGGGATAAAGATAGAGCAGAGATTGAGGGAATAGCTAACCAATGACTGGCCCAACTTGAGATCTATCCCATGAGAGAAAGCCAAACCTGTCACTATTAATGAAATTCTGCTATGCTTGCAGACAAAAGCCTAGCCTAACTGTCTTCTGAGAGACTTCATTCAGTATTTGATGGAAACAGATTCAGAGACCCACAGCCAAACAATAGGCAGAATTCAGGGAGTGTTATACAAGAATGAGGAGGAAGAACTGAGGGCATTGGAGGGGACTGAAACACCAACCACAGAGCATGCATGAACTGAACCTATACCCCTACATCTATGTAGCAGATGTGCAGCTTAATCATCACATGAGTCCCCTAACATTTGGATGGAGGGTTATCTCTGAGTCTGTTTTCTGCATTTGGCTCACTATTCCCTAGCTGGATTGCCTTGACAAGTCTCAGTGGGAGTGGATGCACTTAGTCCTCATATCAATTGATGTGCCAGGACTGGTTGGTACACATAGGGCCTTCACTTTTTTCTCAGGAAGGAAAAGGGAGAAATGGTAGGAGGGTCATGAGGATAGGACTGGGATGAGAGGAGGGAAGGTTGCTGTGATCAGGACTCAAAGTTAAAAATGTATATAAATTCATGAAAAATAAAAGACAAAGTAATATGTGCTCTATTTTGGAACTGTTTTCTATTATTCATTTTTAAAAACTTACAACATATTTTTACAAATTTATAATGATAATCATAACATGAAATTTGTGAGAAACTTTAGGATGTGGAAAAAAATATATAAAAGAAAAAATCATTTAAATCCAACCAGGGCAGTTATATATGATATTACAAGACTTGTAACAAGGAGAGAGAGACAGAGAGAGAGAGAGATCTAATTATTTTACAAGAACTGTTTATACCTCACTCTAATGAAATGAAAGCTTGAGATTGACCACATGTCTTTCATATAAAGATAGTATAACTATAAAAATTTTAGTTGATGTTTAGGTAGTTGAATGACTTCTTTTGGAAGACAAAGCAAACAAAAACCATAATCATAATCTGTCAACCTTATTTAATATATTTTCTCAATTTGTTCTTGTGTCTAAGATTAAAATAATAGAAAATCTTTTACCTAAAATATTACAAAAATCCCCATCAACCCCATATCTGCATACACTGAATGTGAGATTTAACAGTACTGGGTCAGTACTGAACCTCTCCTTGGCATGCCATTGCAAGTTCCCTGAGGTCATGTCTCACCCTTAACTTATGCTTCATTACGTACAGGAAAGTAAACAAACAATTTCTTTTCTACTTAAAAACTGCCAATTTTTTTCCTTCTTTAAAATTTAACATAGACTTAGCTTAGAAAATATTAGCTAAACTCATGATGTAGGGATTGTCAAATAATAAACATGTGAAAATAAAATAATTTTGGCTCTGAAGAACAAAGTGCATAATGGGAAAGTGAGTTTCCAGTGTGGAGAGACAGTTACTTTTTTTGTTGATTCACTAATTGGATAGTTTTCAAATCGATTTAAATATACACATTTATTCAGATATCTATCTATTTTAGGACAAACACACTCATAAAACTTCGTTTTATTTTTAAAAAAAAAATATATTTTGCAACAGTAATTCTAGATGAATCTTTATAGGTATTTGCAAAATTGAATTTATTACTATGAAACATAGCTGAGAATACACAGATCAAATTTTGCCCATTCTTTCTTACCCATCATTTTCCCTTCTTTGGAAATACTTTACAAATATTTAATTTCCTGTGCTAAGTTTTGTCACTTTAACAAACGTTATTAGGAAAGTGATTGATAAAAGTGTTTATAACATTCAAAAGCTTAGAATAGCTCTACAGTATACATAATTATATTTGTGCAATTCTCACAAACTATTCTCTGTTTAATTATGATATTTTATTACTTCTCTGGATAGGTTGTTTTTTGTTTTTTTTTTTAACTTGACACAGACTAAAGTTATCTTGAATAAAGAACCTCTGGTGAAAACATGCCTCCATCAGATTTTGCAAAGACAAATCTGGAGCAGTTTTCTGATGAAGGATTGATATGCAGGGACGAGACCACTGTAAATGGTGGCAGCTATGCACAAGTTAGGTAGCAGTTCTATGATAAAGCAGGGCGAACAATACAAGCAAAGTGCTTCCAGGATCTTTGTCTCAGTTCTGGCTTTCTGTTTACGACATTGAGTTCATATGCTATTCCCATTATGATGGACTGTAACTTACAAGGTAAATAGACCCTTTACTTCCAGAATTGCTTCTTGTCAAAGTGTTTAAGACAGTGATACAAATCAAATAAAGGTAATTTCTAAATTTCAGTTTATATATCTTTTAAAAATAAGTTTTACTTTTTAATTAAATTTAGTTTATTATATTTTATCACTTAATACAATTTTAAATTTAAATGTATTTTGATCATTTCCCTCTTCCTTAAGTCCTTCCTAATCATCTTCCTTTCTCATCCAGTCAACTGTCAGTTCATTATCCCAAAAGAAATTAAAATATTAATAAAACAAGGCCCCCAAACTAACAAAATAAAAACACTCCTAAAAAGTAAAAACAACAACAAAACTTATCAAAATCTCACCACACTATAACCAAATGAACACACACATATACACACTTGTCAATGACTGGCTTTGGCATCCATGTGACATGTGATGGGTAAACCAAAGACAGGCAGCCTCTGGGCGTCAGGGCTTAAAGTTATTGACAAGGGTGCATCCAGGTATCTACAGAGGCTGCTGAAAGGCAGCCAGCAATTAAAGAAGCTACTCAGCACACTTTCTTTTTGAGGGAACAAAGCTTAATTTACTGGGGCTGGTAATCTCTGAGGCCATTCTGCTGGCAATCTCAGCATGAAAACTGTGAACTATTTTAACTACTTGGGGTTGGTGACATAGAGAAGGAGAGAGAAAATTTACATGTTCATACACACACACACACACACACACACACACACACACACACATTTAGTTTTCTTTTAATATATGATTATGAAAAAATATGTATTTTCCAAAACAAATACATGAAATACCATTACATAGTACAGATAAAGAGAGCAAATTATTCACAAAAATCTTCGTCCGTTTATTACCAAACAACTTGCTATAGATTAACAAAGTGTGAGCAAGCAAGATAGTTTTCTTGGTCAGTTTTTCCTACTGGCATGCAGCAATTTGTGGTTCCAAAGAAAGACATAATTATTTTATAATTTATCTTTAAAATTAATCTTGTAAAAATATTAAAAGAATCACAAATCTAAACTTTTATATAAAAATCAGTCATATCTAATTTAAATCCTCAAAATGCACATCTACTCATCAACAATTCTTAATAAATCATATCAGGAGGCTGAGGGAATATCGGGAATAAGGAATCAATTATCATCATTCCAGCCTCAGCAAGAGTCATGTCAGCCAGTGCTGCAATTGTTCTTGTTCTCTGACCATAAAGGGTCTCTAGCTTAACTAATGAGTGTTGTGACTTTGTGAACTTAATATTGTTCCCTAAGATTTTTACATCAGAGTTAGTAGTAAAAAATCTCAACCTAGCTTCATTAACAACTTTATTTTTACAAACGTTTTCTAAGTGTGATAGTCATTGTTGACAATCTATATCTTTAAGTTCTTCTCTAGGGTGGTGATAGACTCTTTAACTACTCTAGCAGCAATGCCTGAAATAAATCAAGCAGTACTGTAAATGCCAGAGGTAATGCTCAGTGAGGGACTGGAAGCCCCCTTATTCATATGATTCTTAGATTAAGAGGGATGTGAGGACAACAAGCGGAGCATATAACAGCATATAGTCCTCAAGACACATACTCCTTGGGCTGTGCCACATAGCAGCCCACTCATGGTGCTATGGTAAGCTGAAGGCTGCATTCCATGAGATCTAAACCCATTTTTGGTTCTTCCTCCATCACTCTCAGCATACATACACAGACACACAAACAGACACACACAAACAACCTGTGGAGACTCTTGTATGTTGGTCAGCTCTCTCGAACATGAAGCCTAGCAGGATTGGTTGATATATCCATTGTCAAACTTATTTTCCATCTTTCAGCACGAAGTGATAGTTCAGTTATTAATCTTTAACTGAAGTGGCTAGGTTTTCATTCTTTACTTCATCCATTTTTTATAAATATATCAACATAAACTACAATAATATTAAATAAAACCCAACACCTCGAGTCTGGACTCAATATACCAACAAAAGCAAAAAAACAAAGGGATAGCTTAAAGATCAGAGACCCACTGATTCACACTCTCAGGAATCCCATACAAACAATGAACTCAGAGCCATAATGTAAGTGCAGAGGACCTACTACAGACATGTGCAAGCCCTAAGAATGCATCAGATCTCTTTTAGTTTCTATGAGCTTGTTTTCTTGGCATCTTTCATGCTTTCTGGTTCTTACACTCTTTCTGTCCCCCTCCTCTCAGGAGTCCCTGAACTCTGAGGAACAGGACTTGATGGAGAAATCTCCTTTATGATGGTTTTTCAAGGTCCATACGTTGTGTAATGTCTGGTTGTCGGTCTCTATATTCATCCCCATTGCTGTAGGAGGAAGCTTCTTTTGGGGTAGCTAAATAAGGCACTCACCTGTAAGTATGACAGAATATTATTAGGAGTCATTATATCACTATTTTTGTAGGCCAATATTATTTATTTGCCCTAACTCCCTGAGCTATCTGGTGACATATTTTTGGTCAAATAAGTAGTGTCAGCTATGGGTTCTAAACAATATAAGTATAGGAAAAGAGACTAGAAAAAGAGAACTGATTAGAAAAGGGAAATGGTATAGTCATGGATAGACTGAGGCAGAGGCAGTTGACATGGGAGGATCAAGTGAGCAAGGGAAAGAAGAGGGTTTGTAGCATGGAATACAAGGGGAGAAAATTAAAATTAACTAGGCATTTTTGAAGTTGATATAAATGAAATTGCCAAATAACAGAGAGGAGAGAATCCCAACTGGCACATCTCCTGGCACAAGGTTACATCTAACTGATCTCTGTGTCAAATATGGCCATAGGAATCCCAAAATGTTCAGGTTGTTGCCAAGATTACATAGGTTGTTCTCCATAAACTGACTGCAAGGCCGCATTGCTAAACACATCACTACACAACTTATTGAAGATGAAGATGTCAAACAGTGCCTATATAGAGTTTTCACCCTTACATTTCTTTGATTTGTTACAGGAAAATTCACTGCATGCTCTTAAATATGAAACATTAACACCATGCAATGATTTACTGTCTGCAAGGTCTGTTGGGACAGAGATGACACAAAGCTTGTAGGAGTAATGAACCAATAATTGACTTGACTTGATGCCCACTTAGCAAGACAGAGCCCACACAGTTGAAATGTCTTAGTTCCTAGTCCAGTTTTGAAAAATAGCAAGCATCCAAAACCTGAGAAACTGTTGAAAATTTTGTATTTAAATTATTCAATGAATTCAATATAAAAATATAAACAAAACACAGATATTTGTTGGTTTTCAAATTATGGTATGTGTAAAACTATATTTTAGCCTTAAAAATAAAAAGATAAATTTCTTACTCTTAATGAAATTTGGAAAAGCTAAAGTGTAGAAATATTATTTAAGCAAATAATTTATTCAATGTATGTTTTATATTACATGCATTTATCCATCTATCTATTTATTTATTTTGTTTATTACTTGTGTGTACAGAAGTGAATGCATACTCTGTATTTCCTGTGGAGATCAGAGGTCAATTTGCTAGAATTAGTTTCTTTCTTCTAAGGTATGAGTTCCAAGTATTGCACTCAGAAGCACAGGCTTTGTGTCAATTACTTTAAAAGGTTAAATCATCTCACTGGCCCTTAATTTATGTCTTAAAGAATTGTTTTTTGGTTTTTGTTTTTTTTTTTTTTTGTTTTTTTGTTATTTGTTAATTGGTTTTTTGTTGTTGTTGTTTTTTTTTTTTTTTTGGTTTTTCGAGACAGGGTTTCTCTGTGTAGCCTTGGCTGTCCTGGAACTCACTCTGTAGACCAGGCTGGCCTTGAACTCAGAAATCCGCTTGCCTCTGCCTCCCAAGTGCTGGGATTAAAGCACGTGCTTTAATCCCACTGCCCAGAAAAAGAAAAGAAAAAGAAAAAGAAAAAGAAAAAGAAAAAGAATTGTTTTTTTATAATCAGAACATTATGAAATAGATTTCTATTTTTACACATACAGCTATTATATCACAACTGAGGGTGTGGGAAAGAATTATGCTTCCCAGTTTCACTAGAAAATGTGTCTATGTGGGTGAAAATTTTTATAAATTAAAACTTTCTGAACCATTTTCCAATTTTAGTAAAGACAGACATTTAGATTTTTACCATAAAATTGTTTTTTGTTAGATATTAGTGATAGTTTTATTCCTTTCAACCATTTTAGTCTGCTGTATATCTTACAAGTTAAAGATTGAATAATAAGCAAAATTTGAATTTTTTGAACAAAATGAAAGCACTTGTATATTTTTCTAAATTTGGTTCTTCATACTTCATAGAACATTGTTTAATATGTATATTCAAAAACAAGAAACCAAAAAATTAACAAAATTTCAAGGTTTATTGTTTTTTCCTGACAATTCCTTCTTCAATTCATCCAGTCTTATCAATTTTAACTATGAGAAATTAGTGTATCTGGGTTCTATATTAAACATTTGGATTCAAAATCTCCTCAACTGAAATGTTGATACATCTTTCCCATGTTCCATTTTATGCAAGCAGTAGGACATAACTGAGTCGACAAATCCTTTGCCATTTATAGACCAAGTTATCTTGATGTGTGTGTGTGTATGTATGTGTGTTTAATATGTCTCTTTTTATGCATATATGTGACTCCATCAGAATGAATTCTACACATATATATATATACTAGCATTTTCTAAAAGATTGCTCATGATTTCCATATATACTTGGAGATATTTCTCCATTTCTCTTTCTCTCCTCCTGAGCCCTTGTTTTTCACATTTATTTGCCAACAATTACTTCAGAGCAACACAAGCCTTTCTTACAAAATACCAGCCTCTACCTCCTCTCCATTCCCAAAGCATTCACAATTGGTAAAGTATTTCAAGGAGAGTATTACACTTCTTCCCAAATTCATTTTGATAAGAACAATGACAGAGGATGATAAAAATACAGAGAAGGATGTGCATCACTCAATCTCAGATTATATCTCATGCCAGATTAATATAAAGTATGCCTATACTAAAGTTGTAGATTTCTGGGTTGACATGAATGACTACTTACATTCTTGGTGGCCACTAGTGACCACAAATGGTTCCTGTGCTTTAAAAGTGGAGAGAGTCACATGCATGCATACTCTAAGTTCTAGTTTGTAATAGATGGTGTCTGCAAAAAGCATTCTTAATTCTGTGAAGATGGATTTAAAGAAGCATAGTCTGCTGTGCAGAAAAAAGTAATTGTTACAATTTTATATCTAATGATCATATGTATACAGTCAGTATAAATGAACAAGAAATGTGTTTTTGTCATTATTAGGGATTGAACTCAGGTCCTTACAAGAATTAGGTAAGCATTCTAACATTGAGTAAGAGACCCAATTCTCTTTCTGGATTTCCTGAGGAGATATATTCTCATTTGATTCTCATTTGATCTCAAGATAGCCTAGAACTTGTTCGGCAACCCAAATAGTCTGCATTTGTCATCCTTATCTTTCAGTCTTGTAAATAACTAGATTTACTTGGCTTTGACAGGAGGCCTGGTTCTAAGACATTTGAATGATGATACATCCCTGTTCTGTGTAACCACCATGAGTTTCAGGTTATTAATATATTAGATTGTCCAAGAGAAAAGTTTCTTTTCTAGGTTTTATATGTATGATATCTTATAAAGGCTGGAAGTATTGTTTTGAGGTAAAACATAATCCCACATCTATTACAGCAAAACTCACATTCTAACCAGACTTGGGTATTTTGAAGTGTGACATTCTTTTTTTCACGAAAAGAACATTTAATTTATATTTCAAATAAAAATTTCCATGTTGTCTTTCAATGGAACCTGACACTAAAATAAATGAGAAATACAGTAAAAGTCTCTTGTATTTAATAGAAAAACTCTCCCTTTTGTGTGTGTCTCCTCCGACCCTAATATGAAAGGGAACAAAATATAATACTGTTCCTTACATCTTTCTCTATCAGAAATTGGCTTCTGATGAGCTAGACCATAACTTTCTGGTAAAATTTACAAGTATAAATAATAAATATTCAATGGAAGTAGAGAGATATAATCAGTCTTGAAGGAAAAAAAAAAAAAACGAACAGTCCACTTTCTAAGAACCTAGGTTTGATATTCACTACCAACCAAAGCAAAATAAACATTTCTGACTCCAGTTCTGTGGGTTTGGATGCCCCTTTCTGGCCTTCATTGGCATGCAAATGATGTAAAATGATGTAGAAGAGATATATATGTATATACATATATATATATATATATGTATGTGTATATATACATATAATACATATATAATATACATATATACACTACCCAAATAATGAGCACTTTCAAGATGAGAATATGAAACTATGTAAATTTAAGTATTCTAATAGAAATAGTTAAGTTTAATCTTGATGATTATACTCAGCATTTAGGTAGTTGATATAAAGTAGCTTTCAAAAATTATTTATACTTGATATCTTTAATATCTATTAATATCATGTGTTATATACTTTTATACACAGTAAAACTAACATATGGCATAAAATCTATTTATAAAAGGTTTTATAAGCTGCTTATCAACTTACCTCAGATTTGAACTTGTGTCTCTGTTCTGTCTTGTGTCTACATTCCTCTACCCCAAACCCCCAAAAAATGTATTTAAAAGTTATTCCTTGGAGTAAAATTTCTTTTGTGTTTTGTTTTATTTTGAAGCAATTGTAGTTTTTTATTGGATATTTTACTTACATTTCAGATCTTATCCCCTTTCCCCATATCCGTCCCCAGCCCAGTAACCCCCTATGCTATCCTCCCTCCTCCTGCTTCTATGAGGATGTACCCCTACCCACCCACTCACTTCCTCCTACCTGCCCTCTAATTTCCCCACACTGAGAGTCCAGCCTTCATGGGATCAAGGATCTCATTTCCCACCTATGCCTGACAAGGCCATCCTCCCCTACATATACAGCTGGAGCCATGTGTCCCCCCTATGTGCTCCCAGGCTGGTGGTTTAGACCCTGAAAGCTCTGGTTGGTTGGTATTGTTGTAAACCCTTTCATGGGTTGCAAACCCTTTCAGCTCCTTCAGTCTTCTCTCTAACTCCTCTACTGGAACCCCATGATCAGTTCAATGGTTAGCTGTGAATATCTGCCTCTGTGTATGTCAGGCTCTGGACAACTTCTAAGGAGACAGCTACATCAGGCTCCTGTCAGCATGCACTTTCCTGACATCCACTTCAGTGTCTACCTTTGGTGACTGCACAAGGGATGGATACCCTGGTGAGACAGTCTCCAGATGACCCCTCCTTCAGTTTCTGTCCCAGCTTTGTCTCCATATTTGCTCCCATGAATATTTTGTTACTCCTTCACATTAGAAATTTCTAATGTGAAGGTAGTTATTTTAGATATATACTAAAGCATTCTATATAGAAGAAAAATAACTTCACTTTGGCTTGGGGAGGAAATATTTAAAAACCTGTGCGTAGACACATCCTATTAGATTCTAATATTTCTTGCTAGGGTCAGTGTCTTCTACTGGCTTTAAGGAAATAAGTTGCTGTGAACAAACATTTTCTGACATGGAATACCGATCAAGAAAATGATAACCATTGAACATCAAACAGAAGCTAAGGTCCTCAAATTATCAGCCACTTAGGCATGCTGAGGGCTGTCAATATCCACATGAACTTGTCAGAGAAACAGTTGAGTGACTGCTGATATAGATTCAACCTGAAGCAAAAGAAGCGAATTACTGTTTAGAATTCTTCCCAGCAAGAGTTGTGAAATAATAATTTTTATTGTCAAATATAAAACTTATAGTAATACTACTTCTATTCCTTAGTGGGGTAAACGTGGATTTGGTAATTATAAATACACAGCCCTTGGGTTTCTAGCTAACCAAGATTTTAGCAAAAATATGCATTGACTTAAAAATATGGATTGTATATGTGTTGGTGTACTACTCACTCATATTTAGACAACATGTCTTGATGTGAAAATGAATCAATAAGAGATAAATATGACACTTAAATAGAATTAATTACTTAAAAGTATTGTGTTTAAGTGTCTTTGCTCAGATAATGAATAAAATTTTTATAAGTAAAGAATCATAAGAGCTTCTCTGGGATATTTGTCAAAAACCTTGACAGCCTGTGCCTTATTCCCAGAAAATGCCGAAATTCAGAGGCCACTAGTCTTACAGACTACAAAAATAAAAAATAATATAGTTTTTAAATTTATCCCTGTGTGATGAAAGGTTAAAAGCTGAAATGTCTGTTGCCATGGCAATAGTTTATCTTTTTCTTTTTCTTTTTTTTTTTTTTTTTTATTTACAGCACTTATATTTTCTAGAAGTTGTCCATTTAAAGGTAGGAAAGACCGTCTCTAGTCTTAGCAGTGTGGTATACATGTAGCTTCATTTAGTACAATATTTCAATATTTGTTCGTTGTCTTCTTGAGAAGCTTAAAATATTCAATTACTCATTTTGACAGCTTAAAAGAAGTTTGTAGTTTTTACTTTGGTATATCTGAAGAATATGAATATGTACCAGTTGATCCCACTGAATCAAATTAAATGCACAAGTTGAAACCTCAATATTATCAGAAGTCCTCATCATGATAAATAATAGAGTGTTTTAGGTAGGGTCACTCCTCACATTCATTCATAACTGTGTTAGGATGTCTCCTATTTTTCTTTACATTTTGATAATGCATATTAATTCAGGTAGTCTTTACAAATTACAGGATTGATGCTAATATTGCAATCTCTTAAAACATCAGGTATTAAATTTTGAATTTTCAACATTACCTGAGGTTCAATTAGAAGTCTTGTTTTTGCCATCCAAGTATTCAATTTCCGACGCTGCTTTGTGTTATGGTTCCACGTTTTCAAATCAAAATTCCACAAATAACTTCCAAGGCAAAAGTAAATAATGAGTGCGACAGACCAGCCGTGGCTTGGAGAGAAGATCTGAGGAAGGGGTCTCTGAACATGGAGAAGCAAACGATTCAAAGTCAAATCATGGGTCCATGATAGTAATCTAGATTCTGCTTGAGACAACTTTGCAGCCTTCTTTCTTTCTGTTCTGGTTTCTTTCTCTCTCATATCTGCTTTCTCTGTCTGATCTCTTTTTCTCAGACATCTCCAGACAGTTCTTTCTCTATGTTCTGCTTGTGCTGGTTCTCCCAAGTAGTTCTCTCTTGCTAGTATAAAAACATCTCTGGAAAGCTCATCTTCTGGAGACCATAAGCCCAGTCTTTTATTTCATATTTTACAGATCAATCCACTCATTGACTTGAGATTTCCCTTTTATAATCCTATGAATCAGCATCCTGTGACCCCAACCACTTAATTCTTTGGAAACACAAACACACATTTTCTTTTAGCATTGTAAAATAATTCAAAATCTGCCTGCCTCTGTTAAACTTCAGATGAGAAACTACCTAGGTGGGACTTCATCCTGAAATTAGAATATTTACCACACTTGGGCCTAACTTTGCTGTGTCCCAGGCTGAACTTGAACTCGGAATCTGCCTGCCTTTATCTCTTTCTACGAAGCAGGCTCATAGTGTAGCTACCTCTGTTTCCTAGATTTGTGAAGGCCTCATCATTCATATTACATTCTTGTATTTTGCATAGTTGAGAAATTATATATTTTTGTACCCATGTTTTTAGAGTTCTTTTCCACAGCTTTACAGGCTGTCCTGAAGGTCCTAGCATTTACCATTTTGCTGAGACCTACACCTTTGTATCCTGGCCTGTTGCTGTCTCAGATTATCATGGAGTCATTAATATTAACAGGGAGAAATATAAAATATATACATTATTATACAAACAATCCTTATGCCCTTGGCAGCATAGACACTAGTGGAGGTCCATGTCTGCTGGCCCTGCCTCAGGGTAGGAACCATGTCATTCTGTCACTACCATGGCACTGCTGGACTCAGCAGATGAGTAAATGCTGCTAACTAAAATTATACCAATCATAGCTATACCAAAGTGCAGCAAGGCTAGGACTAACAGGCCCTAATCTACTTTGCAAGTGCTTAGAATCCATTCGTAGCTATCATCAGAATAAGATTATTTTCTTGTCTGCCTTTTTTCTACATGAAAGTGGTGTGTATGTGTGTTTGTGTGTGTGGGTTTATATGTATATATGCATACATGCCTATGTATATGTATAGAGGAGATGCCACTATTGGGCATATTCCTCAATCATTTTTTACATTATTTGCAAGACTAGCTCTCTTCCTGAACCTGAAGTGTACACATAAGGCTAGACTGACTTGCTAGAGTTCTTTCTGATTCTACCTTCTTAGTGCTGAGATTGAAGGTTGCCATAACCGTGCAAGTCTCGTTTGTGTGTGTGTGCCTGCTCTGGAATTGAGCTCAAATGGTCATGCTTGCATGGCCAGCACTTTTTCCTGGCACAATCATATCTAGGCATCTGTAATCACCCCATAAGGCCTTCTTTCACTTTGGTCCACTCCAGTGTTGTATTACTTTGCAGAAGCCATGCCAAAGAAGTACTCATCCAGTGAAATGCATCCAATCTCCTCTGCTCTGTTTTATCTCAATGTTCATTTACTTTCTCCTGTATCTGAATAAGACTGTATATATTTCTTTAAAATTTCTGTCAACTTGTGTTGTTTCCTCACCTAAGCTTAGATTTCCTTTTTATTAATGATTCTGTAGGGCATGTTGCTAATAATAACCAAGCAGTTTTAAAGTTATTGAGTGATTGATTATCTCAAGGCAGAAAAATTCTCCTTTTCCAACAGTTCCTCGGGCATCCAAGCCATAAAACAAAACAAACAAACAAATAAGCAAGCAAGCAAAACATGCTAGTGAAGTTTTATGACTAATATATTTTTTCTTATTTTCTTATATTGTTAATTCATTCTAATACCTCTACAAGGACACCCTTCTTTCCTGCATTTTAAACTTTCTCATTCTATCAAGAATAGTGAGCATGCAGCAACTGTGATATAACTGCCCATGGTAAATAAAACTTTCAGGTAAATTTACACCATTTATTGTTGCAGAAACTACAAAGTGTAGCATAGAACCAGTGTGTATTTATCAGCTCAATAAATGGTGGACTTCATTGCTATTGGAAGAAAAATGAGAGATTAGTAATAAAGACACAATCACTTACAATTTTATGTACTTGCTATTTGACTTCTGTATATTTTCACTTATTTGTAGGAATTGCTTTGTCAAATCCCAATATTCATTTGATGATAGAAAGTTCTAATAATATGAAGATTTTAAGCATACTTAAAATATTCTATGTTAGTGATCATGTGTTTTCAATATCCTATCTGGTACATAAGATTGATAGTGTGGATAGAGACATTGAGTTAGCACTGAAACTTGTGTTGTGCATGAATTAAATGGAAAAGTTTCTGAAAAAGTCTGAAGTAAAATAGTTGCAAGTAGTTATTTGATGTAACTGGTAGTATGTCATTTGGAGCTGATTTTTTTCTTTTTTTCTTTTTTTTTTTTATAATTTATAGGTTGCTTCAGAGAGCTTCAGAACATCAACAACATGTTTCTTCAAAATATAGTGCTTAAACGTGATTCGGAGCTCCCCGATGTGAGTAATCTATCCCTGTTGAAATGTCCTCTAATTTTACATCAATCGTCTAATGATCTAGATTGCCTATTGCTTCTAGTTATCTTTTCATGTTTTATTTGGTTAAAGAAAAATTAGCTTTACATTGTGAAAATGCATACTGTTAGTGAATTGTGAATTTGTGAGGAATTGTGCTGTAATTACTGAATATTGGCTCTCCACGAACATGTTGCTTCAGTGTGGGAAGATCTGCCAAGGAAATTAAGTTTCTCTCCTCAGCGGTCCATCATCACAGCAACAATTGTAGAAATCAAGTGAGACGTGGAGCCATTTTTGATTGCCTTAAATGGCACATTTATTCGTGCCAGCAAGAATCTATGCTTCAACATAAATTGAAAACGGAATATAAAACAGCCTGTGGATGTGGACCCTCTCGGGTTGAATGTAGGTGGATCCGCTTATACTTAACATCTGTTCAGGCTGCAGACGCCGGGGAAGTTTGATATGTTTACTCAATTGCACCGTTTCCTGGATGCCAAGGCAGAAAATCTGAAACATGTGACTTCTATTCACACTATGAGGGAGCTATTTAGAACAAAGGTGATGATCCTGGAAGAAAAATATGGAGATGCTGTCTAGGATGCCAGCGCAGTTGGAGTTCTTTGCTGCCAGCAATCAGCAGCCCTTAAATATCAACACGGCAGGCTTTTGTTAACCACCTCACAGGATAACTTTGAAAAACATTTAGGAGAGAATAGAAAACAAGCCTGGTATATTTCTTAACACATCAAGAATATCAACATATACTCTCCATCTTTTTTCTAGTTTACTTCTCAACTCTATAAAACTACAAAGTATTTAACTTTCTAAGTTAGAAATGTTATTTTCAAAGCAAAATGTTCTTAGAATGGTTTGCATACTCAAAGACACTTTAACTAGTCAGGCAAAATTTTGGAATAGAATCAAAAACATATAATCCATGCTCCCTGACAGAAGCTTCAACTACAAAGCTCGTTACTAATAATCATGGGTTGTCTTTGACTCCTTTAAATACCCTTTTTATTCATCTCTGTATAGGAGCCATATCCTTGCTACAATTAAGTATATCCCTTTAAATATGCAAATGGAACCCCCAGATTCAACTAATCTAAAAGCTAAGAGGATCATTCTGTAATATCTGAGGCCTGTAGGCATAGCTGTCTTGCTTTGCTATAACCTGCCATTGAATATGACCCAATGTGTTTAAAGGTGTTTTATTTATGAGTTTATGTGTTATATTACAAAAATAGTAAAGAGACTAGAAGCTATCTCATGGAAACATGAAATTTACACTAACCTATGCTCATTTAGTCACCTACACTTTGTTTCAGAATGAATTATTTCTTATACTATTTTAGATAAAAATTGTGCTTTCTGGTTCAACAAAAAGAGTCACAAGGAATGCATATATTATAAATAGTGAAATATGAATGAGATCTTTCCAAGCAACATTGAGTCAACTTTTATTAAATAAGTAATCCTCTTTTTTCAAAATAATGCATTGAAACTTATTATATATAATATATAATTAATATATAATATATGATATGTGATATATGATATATAATATATAAATATATAATATATAATAATATGTATTAGAATCTCATATTAAATCTGTACTGTTTCACTGAATGCAATGAGTATTATACTATATAATATTAATGTGTAGGCTCTGTGTCATGTTTTTAGTAGTTAGAATCCAAAATTCTCTCAGTTTAGATTGGAATGTAAAAGGACAGTAGCTGCAATCAGAAAAAAATTTTTTTTTTTAAAAATCTACATTCTATAAATTATCCAGGATAGATAATAAGGAGTCATAGTTTAATCTGTTATTCCAATTTTAAAAAGTGTCACAGATGTTATTTGAACTGGATATTGAAAGATAAATGAAATTTCACTAACTAGAAAAGAAAATGGACTGAGGAAATTGCCTGGAAACATTGAAAGTAATGTTGTTTTAGTGATGAATTTCAGTGGAATTCAATACATGTTACATGCAAAAATATGCAACACAGAAGACAAAACACAAGAATATAAGAATTAAGAATCTTGTCAAGCACTGCAGAAATGAAACTAGAATGTCCAATTTTTCAAAGATGACCGTGGCCTGCCCTTTAATCAGTGTGAAGCTGGCTTTTCTTCACCTTCCCTTGGTCTCCTATCTCATCTTTCTCTTCACTAACACATACTATGATCCTTGCCCTGAATATTTTTATAAGACAGCAATAGCATCCTCGATACTTTTACACCAGAGTTACATGGCACCCACAGTTTGATAATTTAAAATAATTCTTACATGTATTACAAATTAAATGGAAATGCATGGTTGTTTACTTTTGTTACAATAATTTTTCCAGATGGATTTGAAAGTAGGTGAGAGGTTGTTTATAAACAGTGAAATACAAGTGAGGTCTTTCTAGCAACATTCACCAATTTTTATTTAGGAATCACTTGGTTAGAATAACAGAATTGGCCAAAACATGACAGGTATATTATCTACCGGAAAAAAAGGTCATCATTATTTTAAATATGAAATAAACATTATTATATACCATACAAAATAGATCAATATTGCCACTATTTTTGAGAAATTACAATAGTTAAGGAATGTGACTCATGTTTTGATAAGGTTACTTGAAGATGAAAATTGCTTTAAGAGAATTACATGCAGATAACAAAATTTACACACTTAAATATACAAATTTAGTAATTAAGAATATATAAAATATTAAAATATGAGTATTCATTGGGAAATGATGTCTGTATTTGTATACATCTCTTGAGATGAATGGTGTAGGTACTTATTTTAATGATAGTATGGTAAATTTACTTAAAATACTCAAAGAAATTCATGATAGGGAAATACAGAATCTATTTATCCTCAATTCTCTCTTGTTAAGTATTATCTGGAGTTCTCATGGCAAAGGTAATATAAAATTATCACTTTTGGAAATACTGACCATCACATTCAAAATTAAAGCCAGGCAGAATTAAACTATAGGTATTTTAGTTAAAGTTTGACCTCATATTAACTTAGTGCTATCAACTACTATAATGCTGTCAACTAAAATGCCTAAATAAATACAGAAGCCAAGCATTCTAGGACTAACCTAAAATATCTGACAATAAACAATAACAACATTTGTGATAGGAAGGTCGTAGGTGACTAACGTCATCAGGATTTCAACACTAGCAGCTATATTTGTAGGTCATCAATTTTCTCCATCATGTATCTACAGAAAATATCCTGTGGTAACAAACATATGATGTTCTGAGTAGCTTCCACCCACATACACATAAATTAATACAAGGCATTTCAAGAAGTGAAATGCTTCTTAAAAATTGTATACATATGCATGGGATCTAAATGTCCTTCTCATTAGGAGGGCAATCACACCATCAGGCTAAGTATACACACTTCAAATGATAAACTGTAGTAAAAATCAAATATGAAATGTCACATTTATTTTAAACCAGTGAGTGCTGTTTCTGTGAATTTGAACCATCTGTATGTTTGAGGTTTAATTTTGAAAGTTGTTCCAATTTTAATTTTAAGATAATCCTGTAGTATTAAAGCCCCAAATTATATACTATGATTATATAACTTGTGCCATTGAGATATGTGTCTTTTTATAACTGATATATCAGATTTACATTTGTTTTATAGATGTGATCCTGGAGAATGTATGTTTGTAGATTCTTTACAATTAACAGGATATTAAATGTCAAGATTGAGGCAGTATAAAACCAAGAAATTGAAATATTAGCATAGCAATTAACTTTTAAAGGGAACAACTGGCTTTTGTAATTTGCTCACCAACATAGAATGTCATGTTTGTACTTTGTCATGACTGATAGGGAAGAACGGTGGGACATCTTATAAATCCAGCCAGTGCCAATGATGATAAAACACAGAGATAAGCTTGCTAGCTAGAGTCTGGCATGAAAAATGCCATGCTGAGCAGACACATACTGGAATAAAAACGAATTCATTAATGGTTCCACCAGAATCTGATTTTGTTATCGACATTAGAACAAAAGACATCTCTAAAACTCCTCACCCTTCCTTTTAAAAAGTGAAGTTGAACATACTGCACTTTTCTTTAACAAACTCTCCTTAAGTTACCAATATTTCATACAAGTTATTCCTATGCAGTTTTATACCATGGAGATTTTACTGTTTTGACAAAAATCCTGACTAATTTAAGCCCATGGCAGGAAGCAGGTTAAGGTCAGTGAAATAGCATTATCATATATTGTCTTGTTCAGTGAAGTACATTTAAAGAAGAAATGTCTGCTGATACCCAACCTGGTCATTGTCTGGATCTGTCAGTAAATCTGACATTTCCAATCTGTTATTTAGTTCCCGTTTGTATTCAAGGAGTTAAAGGATAAGTAAAAGCCTTTTAGAATAAGTCAAATTTAAGAGTATTGTCTGGCCCAATGTTTCTGTTACATGAAATACACATAGTTTGGTGGAAACCACCAAATTGGAAGTGAAATGTTCACTATTGTTAGGTTGTACAGACTTCTGCATCTGACCCTCTCATGGAACTTTGCACAAAATTATAACTAATTTCAACTACCCACTGGGATAGGAAAAATACTTTTTCTCCCAGAAATTCTATATTGAGATCAAACTGTACACATTTCATGGAATCACATATACATAACAATTTACAATCACATGGCTTGAATTTCATGGCACTTTAAGTACTAAGTTTAAAATCATAGTGACAATATTGTTCAATTTTTAGCCAAGCAAGTTCCTATAACATGTAGATATTAATTAATTAAAATAATTTTCACTAGCCATTCAGCTACTTGTCAATTAACTCTGGAATGTGAGAAACCTTATTAGTATACCAAGAATCTCATTCACCATTGCATCAATTTGTTCAAAGTACTGGATAATGTAGATTGGCAGAGATTGATTTTTGGTTTATGATTTCAGAGTGTAAGCATTATGAAACACTTCCCTTCACAGTGCCAAGAGCATGTCTCATATGAGAAACCAGAAAAGTAAGAGCATGAAATGAATCAGAGATGGAATAGAACTTCTATGGTTCACCAGAGAGATTCTCAATAGTCTTCAAAAATGACTCAAGTGGACTATTCTTCAAATGATTTGAACATACCAATAATCTAGTGGAAGTTAAGTGTTCTACCTGCTTCTCTGCAGATGACTAAGCAGTCAGTTTGTATTAGAAAGTATAAAACAATAAAACTCTTGGAATAAGTACTGATACAAAACTATAACAGCAATATAGTATAATGAAACTCTCAACATATCCTTTGAGCTATTTGACACAATAATGACTCAAGGATAGCAAGCTGTGTCTACTTTATTTTTCTCCTTGGTGGAACTCTAAATTAATGAGTCTATAACAAAGCAAAGAATCGTTCTATTTCATTTTATCACTCAGGCTTCAATATTATTTCTTTAATAATAAAGTTGTTCATAGGGTTTGACAATGAATGAAGAATGAAAGGACAGTCAATAAGTAAGTGTTGGTCTAACCTAGGTTCTCTGCATAAATGTTATGGTTATATAACTTGGTATTCTTGTGGGATTCTTAACAATGGGAATAGGGGTTATCTCTGACTATTTTGCCTGCATTGGGACCCTTTTATTCTAATTGGGTTGTCTCATCTAGCCTTGATATGAGTGTTTGTACCTACACTTGTTATGACTTGTTATTCTGTGGTCAGTTGATATCCCTGGGAGATCTGCTCTTTTCTGATGGGAAATGGAAGCAGAGTAGATCTATGGTATAGGGGAATTTGAAGGGTGGATTGGGAGGACTGAGGTAGGTAAAACTGTGGTTAGGATATAGTATTTAAGAGAAGAACAATCTTTAAAAAATATTCTAAATATGAACACATAATATTCCATATACTACCTCTTTTGCAGTATGTGCTTTCCAAGATTTTTTATCTTGGTTCATTTTCCTATAGCGTTTGTATGAGTATCAATAGCTACTTGTTATAAAATGGCTCCTCCTGCAAAATTATTAATTACATTAAGACAGGTGATCCTGCCTCATGATACTTTTTGGTCGTTGAACATTTCTCATCATAAAAGCCATCATTCAGAAATGAATTGCATTTCGAACATAAACACACAAACACAAACAAGCAACTCTCACACATGCACATACCTCCTAGCTTTCAACACTATATTCCTTTGCATTTCCAATGAATACTTTTAAAATATTCATTTTAAGTGACTAATTTAAATGAGTAATTGTAAATTGACTCTTCTTTTATATAATACATTACAACAGCAGTTTTCTCTTCTATCCACTCCTTTCATCTCCTCTCCCCAGATACCGCTAGTCTACAGTAGATCCAATCCTCCTTCATCTGCTATCAGAAAAGGCCTGTAAGAGAAATAAAGCAGGCATGACATAATAGAATACAATAAAATAAGACAAAAGTCCACACTCCAAAACTGGACAAAGCAACCCAACATATAAAAAGAGTCTTAAGAGCAGACAGAAGAGTTAGAACACATCCACATGCATCCGGAGTTAGGATTCTGACAAAACCAGCAAGCTAACAGCCACAGCATGTAAGTAGAGAACCAGATACACACCAATGCAGGCACCATGCTGTCTGCTTCAGTCTTAATGATCCCATATGCACCCAACTTATTAATTTAGTGGGCCATCTTCTCCAGGTGCCCTACATCTCGTCTGATTCCTACAATGTTTCTCCGTCACTCTTACAAGACATTCCAAGCTCCATGGAAAGACTGGATAGATTTTTTTCCCATACCCATTTCTACCTCTTAGACAGTGGAAGCCTCTTTGATGATGACTGGACAAGGCATTCAACTATGATTATAGCAGAATATCATTAGGAAACTTTCATTGAATGTTTTTTTTTTTTATTCAGTATAGTCGTGCATATTTAGTTCTACCCTACATCTCTGGGCAATCTAGTCTCTTTTTCCTGACCACTCAAAGAATGTCAACCATGGGCTGCTTCTTCTTGAGTGATCCTCAAGTTAAATCAGATATTGGTTAGAACTTCCTACACATTCTGTGCCATGATTTCCCCCAAAACCCTTGCAGGCAGGATGAATTGCTGGTCAATGGTTTTGTGGATAGTTTTGTGTCCTGTTGTTTCTCTTTTGGTAGCCTGCAGAGTACCATTTTATACCAAAAAGACTAGATTGCAAGAGTACAGTCTCCATGTAGGCAACCTCTCCACATTCAATGGCCAGTGAAGATGTCTGTCCTCAGCAACAGGGTCCTTTTGTCAGTTTGCAAAGAGCATCCTCCTACCCTAGTATCAGCTGGGTTGCTTGGGGATCTCCACAAGAACTTCCTTGGCCCAAACCTAAGAAATACAATCCAGTCTTGCCACTGGAAGTCATTTCTGGATACAAGAGATGGCCTGTGAGACTCCTCATTTTTCATTACAAGGAGTCCTCATTGGGATTATTTTTACATACCCAGGAAATTTCCCCTTCTCTTGATTTATACACAATCCCACAAATGCCCCCTAAATTCACGCAAATTGTTCCCATACTCTATTCTTCCATTCCATCCCTGTCCCTTGATCCTTCATGCTCCTGTCAGTGCCTGCCCCCAGTCTACCCATAAAATGTATAAATGTATTCTATTTTCCTTTCCCCACTAGATCCCTCCTCATAACCTACACTTTCTATGTCAATGGATTGTTACTTGGTTATCATTTTCCTAATGGCTAATATCCACTTATAAATGATACTATATTTGTCTTCTGAGTCTGGCTTACCTTACTAAGGATGATTATTTTTTCTAGTTGTATCCATGTAGCAGCCCATTTCATAATGTCATTTTGTTACCAGCTGAGTAGTACCACATTTATCTATTCTTCAATTGAGAGACTTTTAGGTTGTTTTTACTTTCTTGATATCATGAAAAAAATCTACAATACATATGGTTGAGCAAGTGTCCTAATGGTAAGATGGAGTGTTCTTTGGGTATATTCCTAAAACTGATATAGTTGTGTCTTAAAACAAATTGATTTACAATTTTCAGAGGAATTGTAATCTCAATTATTATAATTGAGATTATATATAATATATAATTGAGATTATTATATAATGTCTGTACAAGTTTGTACGCCCTCCTACCAGCAATATGTCTTCCTTGCTTTACATCCTTGCCAGAATGAGCTATCGCTTGTGTTATTAATCTTAGTCATTCTGACAGGTATAAGATGGAATCTTTCATATTGTTGGTATAGCCCTGGTTGTCCTGGAACTCACTCTGTAGACCAGGCTGGCCTCGAACTCAGAATTAAAGGTGTGCACCACCACTGCCTGACAAGATGAAATCTTAAAATAGTTTTGATATGCATTTCCCTGTCGGTAAGGACATTGAACATTCTTTTAGTGCTTCTCATCCATTTGTGATTCCTGAATCAAGAATCCTCTATTGAGATCTGTACCCAATTTTTAAGTAGAGTTATGTGGTATTTGATATCTAGTTTTTGGGAACTTTGTGTATTTTGGAAATTAGCCATCTGCCAGACTTGGAGTTGGTCAAAATCTTTTCCAATTCTGTAGGCCAGTACTTTGTCCAGTATCATGAGGTCCCATAATTGTTGGTCTTACTGCCTGTGCTATCAGTGTTCTGTTCAGAAATTCATCTCCTGAAATTATACATTCACTATTCCTCACTTTCTCTTCTATAACATTCAGCTTATTTGGTTTTATGTTGAAGTCTTTAATCTACTAGAACTTGTTTTCTTCAAGGTGATAAAATGGAACTATTTACATTTGCCTACATGAAGACATTCGTTTTGACCAGCACTATGCTTAGACCATGGTTTTGTTTGTTTGTTTGTTTGTCTTTGTTTTTTTTGTTGTTGTTGTTATTTTTAATTGTTATAGCTCTATATTGTGGTTGGTGATAATCCCAGCAGTTCTTTACTGTTTTAGCTATCCTATTTTTCGTTTGTTTGTTTGTTTGTGTTGTTGATTGGTGCTAATCCTTTGTCTTATTTTGGCTCCCAAAAAGCCACACTTCCAGAACTGAGGCTTCCTGCCCTCATCTGGCTTCAACTGATAATAAAAAATTGCTATACAGCAAATGGATGAGCAGAAAGACAGAGTGGGAGTTTTAGATTGCAGTAGGTGAGGGGCTGGAAGAAAGAGGGGAGACAGAATCACCATAATGGAGAAGAAGAAAGATGGAATGTAAAGGTCCACCAACATGTAAGGATCTGGGAAAATGGATATAGGGCCTCTTCACTGACTGGGTCTGGGAATAGCAGAGATGAATGTTGATTTATCAAGTTGACTCAGGAAATTTGGAGGAAAGAATGTATACTAGCTAAGAGAGAATTAGAAATGCCCAACCAATGAGCTAGTCAAGGCATATCAAAATTAGCTGGTGTTGTGTGTGTGTGTGTGTGTGTGTGTGTGTGTGTGTGTGTGTGTGTGATTTGTGAATCCACAGAGCTCTTGTGTTGGGTAGGTGCAGCACTGCACAACCAACCAGCAGCCAAAGTGCTTGAACCAGTTCACCACTACATGATTGTTTGGTTGATTGGTTATTTGTTTTTCTATATGAAGTAAAGAACTGTTCTACCTCCTAAACTTAAGAGAAATCATACATATTCCATCCAGGAATCTCCAATTAATTTTTAATGGGCATTCTTGCCAGACATATTTGGTGCCATCTGTAGAAATAATTATTAATAAATAAATCCTGGTGGCAGGTTTGACACCTACCCCAATGGTTTACGTTCTCAAATGAAACACACATACACACAGCCTTTATATTTTAATATGTCTTAAACAGCACAATAGTTGGACCATGCCTAACCTCCATGCTGTTAATCTACCTCCTGTAGATAATCTCCAGTTATTACTAAATTCTCTATTCTATCTTGGCACCTCTAGATCCATTTAGGCAGCACTCTAGGCCACACCCTCCTGGCTCTTTCACATGGCAGCTACATCTCTGTGTCTTTCACTCTTTTCAAGAAAGACATCTCTCCTTTTCTCTGTACTCTCCCAGCAAGGCAGATCTCTTTCTTCTTCTTCTTCTTCTTCTTCTTCTTCTTCTTCTTCTTCTTCTTCTTCTTCTTCTTCTTCTCTGGTCCCAAGCCCAGGAAATCCTAAATCCTTACCTCTGTCCTCCCCAGCTATTGACTATTGGCATCTTTATTTACCAATCAGAACCAACTAGGGGGCAGATTCTCAGAAGCCTTGTGCAGAGACTCTCATGTAACCAGTTTCTTTTGGGGGGACATAATTAACATTCATAATACAAGCAGCCTCAATCACCCTTGAAGAATATAATAAAATATACCTAGCCTATGAGTGAGCAAATCTCTGATTGTCAGGATAAATAATTTTATCAATAATAATTTTTTAGAAGAAAATATATTCTTGCAGTTGTGATCTTAATATAGTCCTCTTTACTTTCTCTCATAGTGCTAGCCAGTCTATTAGACTCCCTATACATTTTAAAAACGGATTCAGAATCTAGAGATTTTCACAATCTCCAGTGCTCTAATCCAGTTTGAGCTTCCACAACTACAAGTCAAGCATTAGCAACCAAATGTTCATGTTCATCTCCTACTTCCAGACTTGTGAGGATTTCCTTTTGCAAAAACTCTAAAGACTCTTTATAAAAACTGAGTTATTGATGTAGCAGTAGCATTCTCATGCTTAAATAGCTTATATACATGTTATAAATGAATCCATAATAGAATTATCCAAAGCCAATGGAACCACTCAACTCATGCTATTTCTTTCATCTGTGGTCGCTTATAGGTTCATACTCATCACACAAGTCTAATTCCTACTGATAAAAGTTTTATACTATGTATCACCTGACTTCAAAGGATTTGTACATTTTATTTAAATTATATCAAATACTCTGTGTGTGACCTGAAGATATCACTCAGTGGTTATGAGCACTACTAAGCATGAAAACACCTGAAAGACCATTTCTCTGATCCAATTTATACTTCTGCCTTCTATAGACACTATATACAAAGGAAAAATTTAAAATAAAATCTCTGTAAAATGGAAAGTTGTGCTTGAATTCTTCACCTCCCCACTGTGTGTGTGTGTGTGTGTATGTGTGTGTGTGTGGTGTATACACATATTTTTGTGTGCTTGGTTGTGTCGAGTTTGTTGTGTGTGTGTTGTGTGTGTGCCTGGATGTAATACCTGGGTGTCATTATAAGGAAGCCATTCTACCTCCTTTGATATATGAGTTCTCATTGGCATATGGCTCAACAATACAAAATACTAACTAGCCATATAACCCAAGAAACTTCCTGTTTTGCTTTCTCAACCCCTGAGGTAAAATCATGGGTCATTATAATATTCTACTGTGTTTTATGTATGCTGAAAACAGTTTCTCATTCTTGGGACCCAAACACTATAGCAACTGAGCTATGTCTCCAGTCATATATATACACATACACATACACGTACACGTACACGTACACGTACACGTACACGTACACGTTCTACACGTACACATACATACACATAACATACACATACATATACACATACATACATATATATATTTATATTTAAGTCATAATAATAACAGGTAATTCTTGAAATATTATAAAAAATTATTATAATTACTATTTTATTTTCTTTTTCTAATTTGTCATCATTTAAATTCTACCAATTGGCATGTATTTTCTTATTTACATGTAACTGATCCTAATTCAAAACCTTTTATATAATTACAAGTAATTGTGGAATGTTTATACAAATCAACTTAGATGATATAGTTATTTTCTATTCCATCTTTTATTTACTGTGAGGATATATGCTTTTGATTTTTTGTAAATTAATGCAAATGAAATATATGGAATGCACACAACTAAACCTAATATTTAATGACTTTTTCAATGTTATGGAAAAAAACGATAAAATTTTCTCAAAAGATTTCCTAATGTTCCAAGGAGAATATTCAGTGGATAGAAAGCTTTGTGTGGAAGAATGTGAACTATTGGTGAGACTCATATGTAAATAGACAGATGCAGTATATGCACTCATTAAACCACACTCAAGGATGGAGAAAGTGGGTCATAATAGTTACTATACAGTAGTCTATCGAAACCCTAAGTTTCAAACTCTGTTGAGAAACCATGTCTCAAAAAACAAAGGTAGAGAAGAGATTGACAAATTCTTCTGATGCTATTCTTGGCTTCTTCTACATATGCCCACATCAGCAAATATAGCTACACATGTTAATACACCACATACACATTACATGTGTGCACAACACCCCCATCCACATAGCCCATAGTTTTAAAGGAGAATAAATTGCTGACTGTGAACAATTTTTCTCACAGTTTATAAGTATAAAAGTTGTTTATTAAAGTATATTTTTATCATTTTGGATTCAATGTTACTTTCTAATGTTTAATTTTTGATCAGATAGATCAGCAGCTGAAAATTCAATTTTACCATATCATGTTACATTAAATATATCCCAAGGCTATTATAAACATTTAAAGACAACATGGACTTGAGTGGGTTAGGAGGTGTCAAAGATCTGGGAAGAAACAGGAGAGGGAAAACCATACTCTGAATATAATTTATAAAAAAACATTTTTGGTACAGAAACTATAGTAAAAGAACAGAATTAAAAGCACCTTCAGAGATTCAAGGAATAGTGTGAATATTCAAAACTTCTTCCATGAATCAGTAAAAAAAATGCAAGCTGTCTTAGCCATGGCAGTGAGGCACAGCTAATAAGCAGCTTATAGCTCCATGGTTCTAATTCAGTTTCTACTTCCAGATTCCTGCTTTAAGTCCCTGCCTTGTTTTCCAGCAATGACAGACTTGGATGTAGCAAAATAAATGCTCTCCTCCACAAGTTGCTTTCTATCATGATATTTATCATAGTAATTGAATATCAAACTAGATCAGAAATGTACTAAAATGCTAATGTGATCAAATGATACTAAAATTTTAAATTACATCTGAAAATAGAAGCATTTTCATATTTAAAGTGTATATATATATATGTATATATGAACATTAGTAGAGGAATACCATCCTAGCTGCTTGCTTTTAAAAGTGTCAAAATTAAAATTAATAAAGCACTATGTTCCTTATAGTAATCATATAATTATTTTAAAAAATAAAGTTGAACAAAATTATTGTTGAAATTATTAAAATAAGAGAGAAATAGGAGCAGCAAGAAAAAATATCAGAAAAAAACAATCAGAAAATGTATATTGCCAAATCAAATCAAATCAATATTGTAGCTAAATTATATATATAATATATATATATATATATATATATATATATATATATATATATTTTGTGTGTGTGTGTGTGTGTGTGTGTGTGTGTGTCTATATGTGTGTGTGCATAAATATGTATAAAATACTATTTATATACTGTTTGCCAAAATTAGGAGATTTTAAAATTTTAAATACATATCAAACTGTTAAATTAATATTATACCTTTTAGTTTATTTAATGATTATTTTCTGAATGATCAATATCTGACTTATTTTTATTTCATGTGAATATAAAATGCTGACATAAATGAAGCACAGCAATGTAGAATGTTCAAACATTTTATATAAGACTCTATTCTTTTAATATATTTTTCTATTAGGAAAAATGTTATTGCTTATATTTTTTTAAATAAAATCTATAGTCCATAAGTTATGGACTACTCTTTTATACAAAGAATGTATCATTTTTTTAAAAGATAGAATTGGTAAAATGACTAAAGGTTTTGATGTGACACTCCATATTGGTCATGGCCTGCAAAGTTATGACTGACAGCTTGCTTCAGGCCCCTGAGACAAATCTTTAGAAGAAGGGTAGTGTCCAAATTCAAAGTTCACAGAAAAGGTCTGGAACAGAGCAAGGCTAATACCTCAGAGGGTAACAAAAGCTGCCAAGGTCAAATTAAAATCAATCCATCAGTTTATAGGCAACTTGTGTGGCAAAGACAAGGCCATAGTTCTGTGATTCTGGTCTACACAGTCAAGTTGGGCTATTTTTATAAATTCTACACAGAAGAGTGAGTGCAATCCCTTATGAAAGTAACAGACTGTCAATCCATCTCAAGTGTCTGAAATGATCCTCCCTCTTCTACATCCTGCAATATTCATTGTATCATGAAGTTGGAGCTGCATAAAGATATCATTTAACAGGAAATTTTCTTTGTAATGTCTCAGCCATGAAATATCTCTACAGTAATGAAAATGAATGGCTTCCAGTGTTAAGATGAGGCATCACTGGGAAGTAGAGGCAGACACCTTTAAAGAGTGTGTAGAAAAGTGTTATAACAACTATTATTACATTCTGTATTCTTTTGAAGTACTAGTTACAACATACAATGTTCAGAACTCATTATATTGGGAAAAATGCACATTTTCAGGCTAGAGTCATATAATTTTCATTTCATGCATGAATCTTCATATTTACCTAATGGTTATAAAAGTGCCAAATCAAGAAAAAGTTTGGAATTAGTAATTTCTGGCAGAAATCTAAATCTTAGGCTAGAACAAAGAAGTAGGCTTCTCTGTTTTAGATTTATAGGTTCCTCTTAGCTGCCTCCTTACCCTACTCTATACCAAATCTTATTTTCTTTCAAATTTATAGACTCTTTACATTTATATATACATATGTACATGTACATACATATGCTTAAATATATTCTTCTTGGTCTATATGTTTTTATGGCTGACATTTTGGTATTCGATTAGCAAGTAGTGGGAAGATGCTTTCTCTTACTTTCTCTTACTTTCAACATTCCTGACATACTAGTATATTGTTTCCTTTAGGGCTGAGGCTTCCCAAGTCTTCTTTAGCAATGGAAGCTACAAGAAACCACAGCTGGTGCTGAACATCGGGTCATACCTATATCTATATCTATATCTATATCTATATCTATATCTATATCTATATCTATATCTATATCTATATCTATATCTATAATCTATCTCCTATCAATAAAATATTTTATCCTCCTTCCTTTCAAATTTGATAAATTTTAATGCATATGCCCATGTTTTCAGATTTTATTACCCTTATATGATAGTAAAAATAACCATATGTTTGATTATTTGAAAAGGACATTGTATAGTAAATATCATACAAACCAGTAATGCTATACGTTACATTACAACATAAGACCTGAACATGATTTTTGTTTCTAAGAAAAAGAAGGGAATGAGGTTGTATATTTAATAAAATATATACTTACATTTTATTATTGGCTATATTTTATACTTTTTCATATATAATTAAAAATATTTATCTATTTATTACTTATCGTTTGTTTAGTATATGTATGCATATTTCTCTGTGTGTGTGTATGTGTGTGTGTGTGTGTGTGTGTGTGTATGTGTGTGTGTGAGTATTTATGCCATGGTACTTAGGAAGAAATCAAAGGACTTGGAGAAAATGGATCTCATATTTCCTCATATATGCAAAAGTCCACAGCAAGGTCTCAGTTTGGTGCCAAATGGTTTTCCACTGGGCCATGTCATAGCCATTTAACACTCCATGTGTTTTACATTATCATTGAGAATTTGAGAATTTTTTCTTGGCATATAATGAATGTTGAGAAAATCCACCATTCACCCTTTCTTCTCCAGTTGCTTTCCTTACCTACATCCATGTTACCTTTTCAACTTCATGTGTTTTGGGTATATATCTGGTGTTGTGTCCTTTTTTAAAAAATGCACTTGTTCTACTTAATGCTGATCATACATATGTACAGGGATATATAAGGTCACATAATGTAGCATAGGTCAGATAAATTTGAAGACGCAACATCCCTGAATAAAACTTACTTTGTCACCTCTAGCCAGTATAATTTTCTTCCACTGAGGTATAAGTAGAACCTTTAAATACTTTGAAACTAGACATTAGAGATGAAGCTTGTAGGTAACGGCTAGAGTTTTTCATGTCCTCTGACTCATTTATGGGTATCTTCAGCAATAAGTTCTTAGCAGCAAATTCTAGAGGATAGTAAACAAAGGCAATGACAATGGCTTCTTATGTCTATTGAGTCCATGGGGCACCAATAACCTTAATCTCAAAAGTGAAGTAATCCATATCTAGCACTAAGCTTTTAACTGATAGACTATGATGACTGAGGGATGTAATGGCCTTTTATTTAAAAATATGTTTATATACATATATGCATATGCTTGTGATGCTTATTTAGTAGTAGATTACCATATGGGATTTTAAAAAGTACTTAAAACAACTAGGGGAAGAACTATCTCATTCCATAGTCTCTCCTCTGGTATTAACTGCTATTCCAACACCATTTAACTATTTCATTTGCATTTGTCAGTTTTCCCATCAAACACCCTAACTTCTGTTCTTTTACTTTGAAACTTCTATGAAAACATTCCCATGAAATCATGTATGATAATTTATATGGTTACTCCAACTGAAAAAATAATCTAAACTTTCAAATCCAGTATCAACTCATAAAAAAGTATATGGTTCCATGTTTCATTTTTAACAACATATAAACACTGGATGTCACATTTATTTAAATCGTAGTAATATTTTAATGGATATCAAAAAAACTATGGTTGTTAAATAATTAATTTTGGAAATATTTTTCTTAATCTTTTCATATACCATAGAAACAGAGATTTCTGAATTATACTACCATATACATGCATTAATTTATATGTATATGATTATAACTTTCACACATTCTTATAACTTAAGAAATATATTTTTAAAGAACATGAATTTTGCAAACTGCAGAATATATTACAAATTCAATAATAAAGCCTTCTGAAAATACAAGGTTTAGTAAGGTATAATAAATAATACTAATCATGCTAAAATATAGAGAGATGAAAATAAATGTGCTGTTCCAGGTTTGTAACTTAAAAGCTAATGGTAAATATTTAAAAGGTCTGGTTTAATTACTATATATAATATGAATTATTCATAAATATTGCTTAATTTGCCTACTTCTTACACAATCTTCAAGAATGAAATTTTATTTTCCATGTGATTTCCATCATGTTTATAAAACTTTTCAATGAAACGTTTCTTTGGATTGAGTTTTTCAACACCACTTCCAGCTTGGATTCAGTTCAATTACTTCTATTATTTTTAGAATTGCCGTCATCATTTCCTTCAGCCTCATGTTTTCTTTTCCTTTAATTTTATTTCTTTAAGTTCATCAACTTTTTTTTTCATTTTCTCTGGTGTGTGAACAATGGGAATAACTTTGTATGAAGCTCAAGTCAAAGTGGATCAAGGACCTCAACATAAAACCAGATACACTAAATCTAATAGAAAAGAAAGTGGGAAAGGAGCCTTGAATGAATTGGCAGAGGGGAAATTTTCCTGAACAGAACACCAATGGCTCAGACTCTAAGGTCGACAATTGACAAATGGGTCTTCATGAAGTTGAAAAGTTTCTGTAAGGCAAAAGATACTGTCAGTATGACTAAACAGCAACCTACAGGTTGGTAGATGATCTTCACTAACCCTACATCTTATAGAGGGCTAATGTCAAAAATATATAAAGAATACAAGAAGATAACTTCCAAAAATCTAAATAACCTAATTAAAAATGGCATGCAGGCTAAATAGAGAATGCTCAACAGAGGAATCATGAGTGGATGAGAAGCACTTAAGGAAATAGTCAACATCTTTAGTCACCAGGAAAATACAAATCAAAATGACCCTTAGAGATTCTACCTTATACCAATCAGAATGGGTAAGATCAAAAACTCAAGTGACAGCACATGCTAATGAGCATGTGGAATTATAAACTGGTACAATCACTCTGGAAATCAATCCATTAGTTCCTCAGAAAATTGGAAATAGTTCTACATGAAGACCCAGCTATGCCACTCCTGGGCATATACCCAAAAGATGGTCTGCCATACACAAAGACATGAGCTCCACTATGTCTATGTTCATAGCAGCCTTATTTGTAATAGCCAGAAGCTGGAAACAACCCAGATGTTTCTGAACTGAAGAGTGGATACAGAAAATGTGATTCACTTACACAGTGGAATAAATTCATCTATAAAAATGAATATTCTTGATGTCATATAAAAATGAGGACATCAAGAATATTGCAGACAAATGGATAGAACTAGAAAATATCATCCTTAATGAAGTAATCCACACCCAAAAGAACATGCATAGTGTATACTCACTGATAAGTTGATATTAGCCAAATAGCACCAAACACTCATGATTTATTTAACTCACAGACCTTAAAATGTTTAACAGGAAGGAAGGTCCATTTGAAGTTGTTCAATTCTACTTAGGGGAAGAAAATAATCACAGGAGGCAAAAGGAGGGAGGAAACTTGGTGGGACAGGGCAGGGGGATGGGAAAAGCAGAACAGAATCAGGTATGGGAGAGACAGGTGAGAAGCCCAGATGGCCAGGATAATGAATGGAAATATGCAGCTGTAGGAGGTGGGAGTGGGGTGGGCAGAACCTGAGGAAAATTGAACATGGTCTTACCTGAGGACCCAGCTATACCCTCCTGGGTATATACCCAGAAGATATTCACATGCAACAGGGCCCACATGCTCCACTATGTTTATAGAGGCCTTATTCATAATAGCCAGAAGCTGGAAAGAACCAGATGTCCTTCAACAGAAGAATGGATACAGAAAATGTGGTACATATACACAATGGAGTACTACTCAGCCATTAAAAATAATGAGCTCATGAAATTCTTAGACAAATGGATGGAGCTAGAAAATATCATCCTGAGTGAGATGACCCAATCACAAAGAACACACAGGGTATGCGCTCACTGATAAACGGATATTAGCCCAAAACACACAATACCTAAGATGCAACGCATAAACCTCATGAAACTTAAGAAGAAGGAGGAAGTCCTAGAGACTTGAGATGTGAGAGACTCTCAGGATTCAATAGGGATGACCTCAGCCGAATGCCTAGCTGTAGGAGATAAAACTGAAGAGACACCTCCGTAGATAGGGCCCCCAATCGAAGAATGAGGCCACCCACCTACCTTCAAATGTTTTCACCAAAATTGTTCCTGTCTAAAAGAAATGCAGGGGGAAAAATAGAGCAGAAGCTAAAGGAAAGGCCATCCAGTTGTCTACCCAACTGGGATCTATCCCATGCACTGGAACCAAACCTTAACAGTATTCCTGTTGCCATGTTGTACTTGCAGACAGAAGCCTAGCATGTGTGCCCTGAGAGGCTCTACCAGCAGCTGACTGAGGCAGATGCAGATACTTACAGGAAATCATTGGATTGAGGTCGGGAACTCCTGTGGTAGAGTTAGGGGAATGATCAAAGAAGCTGAAGGGGATGGGAAGCCCATAGAAGAAGAAGAGCATCAACTAACCCAGACTCCTCAGACCTCCTAGAGACTAAGTCCAAAACCAAAGAACATACATGGGCAGGTCTGTGGCCTTGAGCACATATGTAGCAGAGGACTGTCTTCTTTGGCCTCAGTGGGAGAGGATGTTTCTAATCCTGTAGAGAGTTGAGGTCTCAGGGAAGGGAGATGCTGTGGGGAGTGAGTGGGGGTGGAGGGTGGGTGAGGGAACACCCTCTCAGAGTCAAAAGATAGGGGGAATGGGCTAAAGAACTCTGGGAGAAAGGACTGGGAAGGGACAATATTTGGAATGTAAATAAATAAAATAATTCAATAAAATCAAAATTTAAAAACGATTATGCGTAGAAGATATATTCTAGATTTTAATTTTAGCACATCATGAGTTTGGATAAAATGGCTTCATTTACCTTACTAATGTGCCACCACCTTCATAAATAGTTATAAAATTTTAAAATATACAACAAAACACCCATTGAGGTACTGTATCTCCTTGGGGCAGTTCACTCCTAAATCTATTTGTAGTGTTTGAGTTGATTTGCAAAATAAAACATTTATGTTATTTTTGTTTCAGAATGCAATTTTTTCCTTTAGGGACATGTGAACTGAAAAAAGTCTCTTATCAGGTAAGATCTTTTGTAGGGGTATGTGTCAGTAAGAATGTGATTGAGTTTCACCAAAATGAATGATAGAGTCTTCTGGTACTTCAATATGTCACTATATTTAGAGATAAGGTCTTCAAGAACTAGAACAGAAATATGGTCATATGAATCATCCTTAATTATACATACTATTGTACTATTATTATATTGTGCATGTTGATCTGGGTCAATAGATCTTCCCTGAAATAGTAAATGTACCAACACATTTGTATTCTATCAAGTTTCAAGATTGAAGAGATTAAATAACAGATCTTTAAATATTTTTACATGAACTTGATTTTTATAATACTATTTCCATTTGAAAACCAATAGTGAAAACTAATAAGATATGATTTTGGAAAAAAAAGAAAAGAAAAAAAAAAGTTAAGGGTAGGGAAGAAGCAATTCATCCAAAATGAGAAGAGCAGTAAAATCGTTTGTAAAGATTTCAGAAAGGTGAATGATATTGCTGCCTCTAGAGATAGAGGAAATGAAGAAACTCACTGACAAATAGGTAACGAGGACCTTTCCAGAAACTTTTCTCCATACTTTCTCAAGTCTGGGTCATGCCAATAGGTAATTTCCTATTAGGAGATTCTCCCTCTCTAAGCTCAGTGTAGTAACTTTCCTGCACTGCTATAGTTCACTCTGTTGAGATGCTGTTTTCATGTATTCCTTTGGAGATCTGGATTAAAAATGGTAAAAAATGTTTGGGTTTTGAAGAAGTGCTTTGGACATAACACCTTATTCAAAAGAGAGTTAAACTACAAGTTAACAGGATTGTGCATGGCATCCTTGACCAAAGTAAAGTATCCAAACTATTTACAATAGTGATATTTATGAAAAACCTTACTATGTTTGAAGATATTTCTCAGTTTATCAGAAAAACAAATTAGAGTTAACTTGTGTTTCAACAATTTTTTAATAAGCTACAACTCAGAAAGTATAAAGCTAGACAAGGCATACTCTTCAGTTTACCAAAAGGCATTTTGTTTCTAAACCTCACTCCTGTATGAGCATTTTTTCTAAGTTCATATTACCTAACTTATAAAATGTGAAATAGTTTCCACCTACTCACTTCACAGGATATTGTCAAAATTAATGAAGTAATATGTAGAAAGCTGCAGAAGCCTTTAAATAGTGCCATAAAATGAGTATTTTATCTCAGTAGGTGGGTCTCATTTTCTTCTAACTGATTTCCAAAATAGAAATAGAAAGATAATAGATAACTAAGTGGATAGACAGGCAGAGGAAAGGCTATGGGAAGAGGAGGAAAGATAATACATGATTATTAGAAAATAACTTCTAATTTTAGTGAAATTATTTTGATCATCTGAACATACAGACTTTTTAGTTATTTGCAAACTTTCAACATTTGAGGCTACCTGTTTTCTCCCTTGTATTAGTAGACTGACTTAAAGAAATAATGTTAATCTTCATAAGTCAGATAGCTCATTATTCTCCTCTGCCATTTGATGAAGAAGTTTCTTATAATGAAAAATTCTACCAAGATCTACAATTTTCAATATATATTTTTAAAAAGTCCTCTAAGGCAATGTATATTTTTCTTCTTAATTTTTAATATTTTGGCCATACATAATTTCTTCTGAGTTTATAAATATCAAAATGTATACTAGCATTTGTAACTGAGTTGTTTTCAAGTCTGTTTTTGGTGAAACAAAGGAGCAACAAAAAGCATAGGTGGAAAGTTACTTGAAATCTCTAAAATTGGAACAGAGCTTGTATGCAACATCACATGTGCTGTGAGATTACCTTAGCTAACCACTTTCTATTCCAAATGCAGGTGCGCAAAGATGTTTCCATTATCATGAAAAACTTCAAAATTCCCAGAAACTATTAGGGATGTCCATGTCTTAACAAATCTCCTTAAGAATACGGACCCTCAATCTTCAATTGAGCCTCATGGTGACAATGTATGGGATTTGTATATGTAAAAATGAAGCTGAGAGCATGTGATATTTTACAATAATCTCACTTCTCAAAATGACTGGAGATTAAAGTTAAATGTCCCTCATTGATGTAATAAGCCTGAATTACTAATCCAACATATTATATAAGTTACTTGGGAAAGGAAACAAAAGACGAACACTTTTAAAATGAAGAAGTGATTTTAACCTCTAGATGTGTAGCAGGGAATCTTCCAGGGAATCATCAGAATGCACTGTCAACTGTACGTGAGAAATTCCCCTAGTGCAGAGGTGCTTTGCATTAAAAAAGTACCAAAGTGTGCCATCCAGGAGGAAGACAGCTGTGTAACATGGTTGCCCTTCATACAGTGCCTGTCCTTTTGCTTATGATCTCACAAGTACATTTTTCAGAGTCCAGGCAAAGAAGGAAATAATTCTAAACAGGAAGAAACTTTGTTTGGCTCTTGCAGTTGTAGGATGCTTAAACTGAAATAATCCAGACTGATAGAATAATAAATTTGATCTTAAATTTGGAGTTCTGATTTTACAGAAATATGTTAAGTCATCATTTAAATGAGTCTTTATATAGACATTGTACTTATGGAACATTAGATAACTTACTACTACGAGACTGTCAAACCTATGTCTCATGTGCATAGAATTTTATTGAAAAACAAAGAGAATTATGTTTTCTATGAGATTTGAATAGGAAGTAATAAAAAATTTCAATATTTGATTGTTCATATGTATTTATTGCTTACAGTTTTAGGTATTGATAGATAAATAGATCAAAAGTTCAATAGCATGAATTTGAGATTTCAGTGATTACACACCAAATTATAACAATTGTTTGCATGAACAACCATCACTGGCACCCAAAAAACGATGCTTCTCCCCAGATACTTGGATACAAACTGTCTTTGCTCACTTACCAGACACCACATTCATTCTATTCAATTGACATGCTATGTCCAATCTAAAGTTTCCACGGCTTCTTCTCTACTTAGCTTATGCTTCGACTTTTCTCTTATTTTGTTTGGAAAAAAGAGGAGGGAATGATCTATTCAATGTGACCACAACATTCTGGTTTTGAGGTTCTTCACGTATTTGTAGTCAACACTGAGGACCCGTCTAGTTCAACCCAGTTTATGAGTGTTGGATCCATTCCACTTCCTCTGGGTTCTGTTCCACAGGCAGTATTGTGGATCTAGACTAATCATCAGTTACTAAATGGCAGACCTTCAGCAACTGCTGTGGATTTAGCACTCCATGGGATCAAGTGCATTCAGTGAGAAGCAAGAGATGAAAAAATATCTCTAATATTGACACATTTTCTTTCTGATCACCAGAAGTTCTTCTGAATGGCTTAGGATACTGTAGTAACATAGAAGATATCCTGCCAGACATTACACTTTTAATCCTTTCTTTGAACATAAAAACCATCCTATATATAAAGTTTCTTTTCCCTTGTAATCCTCATGAAGCATTAAGCAATAAGCTTACAATTAACATTTGTTGTGTCTCAGACTGTGTTTTCTAATAATCTTGGCTAAGACATTCAGTCACATCAAATTCAAACTCTTTAGAGCCATGTGTATTCTTCCTGTTCCAAGATAAATTGATTAATGTTTTACACTAACAGTTTTTCCTTATATGATTAAATATTATTATTTATATACAAGTATAGCAAAGAACAATGATATAGACACAAGGGAACTCAATATAACTTCCAACATTATTTTGGGGGCCGGAAGCAATATATATAAGTCAGGTGATATTAGTCATGTCATACATGACAGATACTCAGCCTTGCTATTCTCTTTGACTGAGGAAGATGTGTGAACTTCTATGGTCATGTTTTCTAATAAATCATACCATATACATGATTATTTGTCAGATAAATTATAAAATGGTTTTCAAAAGATCATAATTGCTAAAAACACAGTTATGAAGCTAAGCCTAGACAGTAGCATGAAAGGGTACTTACTATAATCCTGTCCAAGAGCCTATGGCTAGAGAAATTAATAATAATAAGATAATGTTATTCTTGAAGTAGCAGGGAATTGAGAAAATGTGTTTTACAGTATATGTTATTTGCTTAAGACATTCACTTTCCACATATGAGATTCATTTATTTTTAATAGTCACTAGGTAGTGATTTGGGGGCCAAAAGGCACAGTGTCTAGTTATTAGTGTAGTTTTATGATCTATTAAATTTGCTGTTCATAATGGAGTGTAGAATTATCTGGGGAAATTAGCAATATGGGCTTTTTAAAAGTCTGGTTTTGTAAGGTTGACTGAATATACAATCCAAATGCAGATAAAGTGGTGTCCATTAAATGTGACTTGACTAACACCTATAATTATTAACATCTTCCTACATTTTTCCTAAATTCTTCCATTCATGGCATTTGAATATTTCCTTTTGATCAGTAAGAACACTGCAGCATAGCTATAGAAAATGTTTGTCTCATTAAAATTTAGCCTACTGCAAGTTCAGAGGATTCTAAGTGTATGTATAATTTTATTTCCGCTGGGTGATTTTTGTAATGTGTATGAGCCATTCTCTCTAATGGAAAGTGAAATAGTAAGGTACTTTAAATAGGCATTAATCCTCAGAATACATCTGCAACTTAGGTAAGCAACACGAAGCGTGGAGTCATAACAAGCATTATCCATATTCATCCACCTTCACAGCTGCAAAACCAGAAATTGCAGATCAAGAACAAACGACATTTTCAGAAGGCATAGCAGATACATTTGGGATATTTCCTTTTGGATTATTATTTGAATATTATTATTTGAATATAAGAGCAGAAAACCTAACATGTATTTTTGAAAATGAAACTATATGTTAAAATAAAGGAACATAAAGCCATATAAAAACACTCATTATATAGAAAGGAATCAGGAAAACATGAGGGATTTTAACCAAATGAAGGCTTTGTGACAAGGTTTTGGTTTTTTTTGTTTTTTTTTTGTTTTTTTTCCTGAAAGGTGGATATTTTTATTCAACAACTGACATGTTAACATCTTTTTGCTGAATGAGTCAATTGAGATGTCTCAGAAATTCACTTAGATGGACATGTAAAAGAACGCAAAACGAAATCTAAACAACAACAAAAATGATCTTACCGTGTCATTACTTTGACAAATAAATCTTACACATATACGGATCACAGAACCATACAGTTTTAATTCTCTGGCTTTCTAAGAGTATGTCTATTTACTTACTAACTGGAAGACAGTTGTTCAGTTTTGTTTATCATGTCCTGGAGCACTCCTCATGTTAATTTGGAATTTCGACTACTATAAAACTAGATAAAATTATCTATCAACTATGCCAAAGAAAATTAAAACTATTGAATTTCCTTTTTGTTCAATAAAAACTTTAACTTATTAATGTCATTTAAATTGAACTAAAATATTACAACATGCATATCCACATAATCAAGTGTCATGAAAATATAAATATCAATTAAAAAAATAAATTCCAGTGTATTGACAAATACCTACTTTATTTGTTTCATTTGAGACAGACATGTACTAGTCTTTAAATTTCATTACTGATAGAAATTGAAGAATTTAAAAATTACCTAAAAATTACCATAAATATATCTAATGTGATTGCTTTTAGTTGTATAGGACGTATAGGATTGAATCCTTTTCCAAGATCACCTGTGTAGGGTTGTGGGTCCCGCGTCCACTCTGTCACAGGGCTTGGCTGCTTGCGTAAGTCGGATGCAGGAAGTTTGACTGTGCTTACTCTACCCCTTCTTTGGGCTGAGGTTCGGCCTTA
The DNA here is from genome assembly GCA_021653895.1 of Mastomys natalensis. Classification (NCBI taxonomy): domain Eukaryota; kingdom Metazoa; phylum Chordata; class Mammalia; order Rodentia; family Muridae; genus Mastomys; species Mastomys natalensis. The sequence continues at coordinate 290,007 of JAJTUV010001608.1, read as the reverse complement.
GGGAAGCTCAGGACACATCTTCAGGGTCTGAGGCACAGGACAAAAATATCTTTCACAGTCCACACACACAGATAAAATAAACATATTTAAGATAATCAATGTAAATTTTAAGGTCACATATATGCTGAAGATATACAATTTGTGAACTGCTTATGTCAATATACGACTGTATATTTTTTTTCTGAGCTGTATGGTTTTTTTTTTTTTTTGTTTGTTTGTTTTGTTTTTGGTCTGAGCTGACTCAAGGGTCCCCAGGCATGTAAGAGACTGGAGCCATGGAGTTCCCAGGCTCTTGGACGCCCAGGAGCAGTAGAAATCATGGAAGAACTGAGAATGGAATCTGGGCCCTGGGTTGGATCTGGCCAAGGGTCAGGGGAAAAGTGGGGTTCTCTGGTAGGTCCCATGGGGAAAGTCTTTGGCTTGTCGGTAACAGACGTGGGCTTAGTGGTGGCGTGGGTAGGAGTGCAGAGAGAGCCTTCTGTGGAGACTAGACAGCGGCTTTATAGGCGAAGGCCTTCTCCATGTCTCCCAAGGCAGATCTCAACGAAAGGAAAAGAGGAAGTATGTGGTTTTAAGGCATCAGTTGTCATGGTGGAAAGTGGATGTGTAAAACCATACCCCACTTCTCAGGGTGGGCCTGAAATTAAATACGTTTTGCAGGGAGGAATGTCTGAAAAGGAAGACTTATTGACTAAGCCCTATAATTATCTCTTTAGAATGGCGATCTCCGACTTGAGTTTACATGATCACAGGTCATGTCTTTTTCCTCATCTACTTGTGGCAGAGTTTTGGGAGTTACCCTTATGTGACTGATGGCCAGAAATCTATGGGTGGCTGTGGCTATTGACAGGGGCCTGGTGACCTTATGCAACCAAAGCTCCTACCATTCCCTGCATGGTCTCCAGGGTTTCTAGCCTTAGCTCACTATCCTTCACAGTCCCACACACATGATAAATAACACATATGTTATATAATCAATGTAAAATTTAAGGTCACATATATCTGAAGATATACAATTTTTGAATTGCTTATGTCAATATACAACTATATTTTTTCCTTCCCTTTAAAAATTGATGAAGATATTAATAAATTTTTATTTTATCTTATTCTCTTTTGAGATAATTCAATAATTGGATCATATTAGAATGACTCTTAATCATATGAACTAAGTAATAAAATATGCATACATTGATGTAGAGAGCTGCTATGCACTGCACCTGAAGATGGTGCTGGCTGAGAGTGCTCCTAGTGGTAAACAAGTCCTCATTTGGCTATACAGCTGTGCAGGGGCAGGGAATAGTCATACGTGGATGTATGGAGAGATGATACGTGGCATATGCTCATTGGCCTTTGCTTAGATATAAGCCTGGTCCCCGGGGTAGGTGGGGCTGTCACCATCAGAAAGCTACAATCCTGAGTAAACTGCCTTGAGAAGGAACCTTGTTGTCTTGTGTCTAATTTCCTGCTGGCCCGGAAGGGTGCAGGACACATTGATTCTTGGATGAATTTAGGAAAATGGTTGGTCATGGAAAAAGCCCATCAAGCCTGAAGTGCATCACTGGGTTTTCATTTAAAATGTAACATGTTAGTAACCCTAATGGAGGTTGATTAAGGAGATCACATCAAGTAGAGACAGTGTTAAGTGGCTACAGGAAGCAGCACCTGCCTTTTTCAAGATTGTAAGATGATATATAAAGCCACAATATATTTTTTTATTCTTATGTAAGAAAGGAACTTTCTTGAAGCTGTGTTGAGTTCTTCTGATTTTACAAAATGGGTTGGTGAGTCACATAAAGGAACCCAACTTACTTTCCTGGCAGGGAGATACCATGATCAGGAACCCAACTATTGTTTGGTAAGCACTGAACATATCTGCATCCAGAGACTGAAGAATAGACAGTGAGGATGGAGTAAGGTTCAATGCTAACGGAAGAGTCAGCTTAGTGATAAGTTAACTTTTTTGTTTGTCTTGTTTTTATATATTTTTCCTTTTATTGGGCATTTAAATTACATTTCAGATATTACCCCCTTTCCTCATTTTCCCTTCACCCAGAACCCCCCTTTCTCATCCCCCTTCTCCTGCTTCTATGAGGATGTGCCACCACCCACCTATCCACTCCCACCTCCCCACCCTTGCCCTTGAAATCCCCCACACTTGTTTATCCAGCCTTCACAGGATCAACACCACCTCTCTCACCTATGCCCAACATGGCCATCCTCAGTTAAGGTTTTTGACCAAGAGTTCAGAAAAGTAAAAATGCCTAGTATAAGGAAGAAGATAGATAAAATTAAAACGAGTAGATATAAGATCAGAAATAACAAAACTTAGTAAAACATTTTCCAAAATTATCAAAAGGAAGAATTTTCTGAGATCTAATGAGGTACATTATCTAAAAAGGGGAAAAGACATAATTCCCCAACCTTCTTATGAAAATGATGAAGAATTGGATGGCAAACCTTAGAAAATTTTCAGTACCAGTTTACAAGCTCATGTTATACATTATTTCTTTTAAATAATACTAGAATCTTGACTTTTCCTTGACATTCAATATTTCTGTTCTGAGAAAAAACGAACACCTTCCAGCTGTTTCCTAAAAGTCGGTTCTAGCTTTCTTTCTTAACCCTGTTTATCTGATATTGACTTCAGCCATTCTAAGTTAACCAAATTCCATCTCTCTGTAAAAGTTGCATTTCCTACACTGCGACCTTTGTCTAGAAAAAATTAGCTGTTACCCTTTGAATATCTGATTATCTAATTGTGTTGAGGTCTCTTTGATAAATATTTGGAAATGACCTTCCAAAGAAGATTCCAGCTAACCAAGTGCATAAATAATTAGATGTTTGAAAGTCAGAAGTGTGCATCTGTGGTCCATAGCTGTATTACTGTTAGAAACAGTGTGATCAGCTGGACTGCACTAAAAAAGTATTCAGAGAAAAGGAGAAGCGTCTCTTCTACTAATACCACTCCCCACTCCCACCAAAGGCTTCAATTGTTGTGAGAGCATGCTAATTGGAAAAATCTGTATCAGGAAGTATATGGGATAATATTAGAAAATTAATCTTGCCTAGGTGTCCAGAACTCTGGGCTATTAGCCATAATGAAATCTTGCCTTCTAATAAGAGGGGAAATGAACTTGAAAAATCTGGGGAAAGTCTAAGAAAGGGAGGTTTCATCACCAAGAGATAATTTTTTTGTTTCAACAAAGGAATGAGATATAATTTAATATACTTATGTGAGATTTTGAGTATTTGTAATTTAAGAACCATCTCTGCTAAAGGACTGAGAAAGCTATCCCCTCAAGCATCTAATGAGGGAGCATAGATGTTTCCTATGAATTTTCTTAGATTACTTGTGCTGTTTTTTCCTTACCATTGCATCCTCAACCTATGCTAGAGGAAGAATAGTAGCTGTGTCTCCATTTTTACCTATGGTTTGGAAATAATTCAAAGAAAGACAAGTACCTAATAAAATCTGCAAAACACTATTAAAGTATTCTGTTCATTATCTAGTATTATATTCTAGGAAATAACAAATGTTTTATATTAATGATTTTGATACTTTTTAATCATGATGTTTGAACTTTCACTGGTTCTCTATAAAATTCATATTGAAAAACCATAGATCTTGTCAGTGGATAGATGACGCCCCAGGCCCTGCTGACCGACTTTATCAAGTACAAAGGAGCTTCATACAAGTTCCTGTAATTTCTTCTGAGTGAAGGTGAATGGAGGATGCATGAATTGTGGGCAGGAATAATAATCTTTCCTTTTCTAAACACATTACCCTGGTGTTTACGTCTGTAATCTATAATGCTCATAACTATGAGGAACTCAGGGTTGCATCGTGGTTTTATGGATAAGAAAACTACAACAGTGGAGGTTAATTAAATTGTTAGAGGTCACACACCGAGTAATTAGTGAGGCGTGAATTTGATCTTGGGTTAAAGAAACAACACTCATCCATGTCCAAACTGGAAGCTTTGAAGCATAAAAAATGCCAACTAGGAAAAAAAAATCATTCAGTTTGGCCATAAAGAAAACTTTCATGGGTGTGCCTGGGTATTCTTCATCACGATGAGCAGGAAGCCAAGGATACTCTCAGGCAACCTCAAAACAAGGATGAATATGAAGGATACCATCAAAAAAGTAAGAATTTGGAGGTAGATGAAAGAGGAAGAACAGTGTGTACCGCTTTGCACATGGGGCTGGAAGAACATAGGAGGAGAAAAGCTTGCTTCTCCGTGAGGAAACAGTTCCATGTGGACTCACTTGTATGTTGCACTTGATCTCCATGGTTCTTGGAACTACAGTTATAGGTGGTTATGAGTCACTTCATCATTCAAGTCCTCTGTGAAAAGACTGCTTGTCGCCACTCATCCATCTCTGAAGCTCCAATCTAAAGTTTTTTTTTTTTTCCAGAATAACAATGGAAACATACTTCTTTGTATTTCCAAGATCGTATTTCCAGAGCAATTTGAATGGAAAAGTTCTACCAGGAATAGTGGAGGCACTATCTCCCAGACTGAAGTCCTTGAATGAATAAAATTAAGAAATGAAGCTGAGAGGTATCATCACTCAATCTCTATTTTCTGACCACAAGTTTTAACTACCCACTTCATGCTTCTGCTCTCACGGTTTCAACAAAGAAGGGATTATACCACAAATTCTGAGAGGAAACTGACATTATCTTCTATTTTATTTATCACAAAAGAGACAAAATAACTCTCAGAAAGTTCATTTATTTGGGGAAATGGACATCTATTAAATATTGAGATTAATATTTCAGATAAACATGAATTCTTCACAGAAAAAAATAGGTCATATTAATTTGGTGAATTTTGTTCACCATATAATCTTATGATATTTCTATTTATCTCTATATATGTTGTCCACATAAGATAATGTTTTCAATTGACAAAACCTAAGAACGTAAGTCTCAAACAAAAGTATGCATAATATTTTAAATGTTTTAAAGTAATTGTTGGATTTGAAATCACTATAGAAGAACATATATACACACATTTAGGATTGCATATACTTGCAAACAATAAATAGCCCCATATTTATATTACTTGTTTTGATATTTAGGAATTAAATTAATATGATTACCATCAACAATCAGTTCTATAAATCAAGTATTAGCATAAACAAAATTTAGAATATATAATATAAAATAGGGAAATTCATTACATTTTTCTCAGTAAATAATTTACAGTACTTGGAAAGAATGACATCGTACAGATAACATTTTACTTCCATAAATGTGTTTCTCTGTAGTCTAGGTTGAATGATTTAGGCTTAAATGTACATGTATGAGGCAAATCACCAGAAAACAGTAATAGAATGAGTAGCCAGGAATACATTAGTGTGACTACTATTAGAAATTCAAAAAAAAAAAGTGTTGGTAAAACTTAGGGGAACTTGAATCTGCATGTACTCTTATGAGGATTGTACAACCATGTGAATCCTGTAGAAATAAACTATAAAGTTTTCTCAAAACATTAAAGGAAGAATCGCCATTTGACTCCAATTAATACAAAAAGTGCAGAGTGAATTGTGAAAATCCAAGAGATAGAAGCAAATATGTTTTCTTAATAAAGAAAATATTGTAGATGTATATATTATAACTGATGATTTAACTCATATAAATGAAAGAAATCTTGTCATGTAACACAACCTAGGTTGATTTTTGAGGCTATTATTCTAAATGATGTGAGAAAGTAATAAAGAATTAAATACTAAAATATTCCTATACATGATATTATACATATGATTCATAAGAACAGAAAAATTTGGAGTTTAATATGGGAGGAACTAGATAAAATGGGAAAACGTTCATTATATGCAAAAGATCAGTTGGAGAACATGAAAAATATATCCATGTAGATTTACTTAAGAATTATGAAAATATGATTAATTATATAATCTCTATACCTAATATATAAGACAGAGACTGTGAGGATGTCCACGTGTTTGCTAGGAGATGAGCAGCTGAGTTTGAGTGCCCAGAACATACATAAAGACAAAGGTATAGCTTGAAAGTCTCTGTTCCCCCACTCTTTATTTTTGGCCCAGAGGAAATATAATCTAAGTAGCTCACAAGTAGACTATCCTGTTATGTGGAAATACTAAACAAAACCAACCAACCAAACAAAGAAACAAAATGGTCTCTGTCTCAAACAAAGTAGTTATGCTCTGACCTCCATATCCATACTCAAATGTAGAAATGAACATAAACCATGGTGCCACATATTGTAACACATGCACACATATTCACACAGAAAACAATAGCAAATGTTGTGTTAACCATTTTAATACACATGTATATAGCACAATTACTCACATATTCAAATAAGGATATATGTAAATATATATTTAACTTATAATATATAACTTTAACTAAGACATTAGATCCCCCAATATCTATCTTTACTCAAATAATAGTGCTTATAGTAAATATCTCAGACACTATTTTTTAAGTGTAGTTACTTAGGTAGTATACAAAGGAGACTTTTCACAATGTCTATGAATAATATTTTTTAAAAAACAGGGAGAACTGGTAGTAATGAGCTATATAAATATGTATTTAGATAGCTTACCATGAGAATCAAGAGTTAAATTATAAGTGTTTTCAATGTTAATTTGTGATTCTGTATGTTGTCTTATTTCAAGTAGAAAAAAATTACTCAGAGAATTATGTGAAACATTTTGTTTCTTATTCATTAATCAAAACCTACAAGCAGAGTTGAGATACGAATTCTACCATGAACCATTTTGGTTAAGACACCTTGAAAAGTCTCTGTTTGGTTGTTGTTTGTTTCTTTGTTTTGTTGTTGTTGTTTTAACTATGTTAAAGTATCATTTAAAGTCACATTTGACAGTAGTTGTTGAAATAACCAGAAGCAAACTGCCATTGCTTTCTATGATAGCCCCTTATTTAGTCAATTAGGATAATTGACTAATTAAAACAAGCATGACATTAAAATCTGAATGTTTTAGTGAGTCGAATGTACTATTAGCTACGGAGAAAAAAAGAACCAAGTTAAAACCCCAGAATTTTACTCACATAATCTGTTCATCTTCTTACCTACTGTTTTTATCTTTAATTTTTTTCATTTCCCTCATTATAACCCCATCAGGGATCATACCATGCTTGAGTGCTTTATTCTATTAAAATTTAAGATAAAAAAATGGTAAAGGCTTTCTATGTGTTATTCTCCTTCCTTTCAGATTCTAAGATTGAGTATACTAGAAACATTGACTGTGTGGTGTGTGTGTGTGTGTGTGTGTGTGTTGTGTATGTCTGTTTTTTGCATCTTTCTCACGCTCAGTGCTAGTGTCTGTGTGTCTGTGTTGTGCTTATTTATTTGTTTCTGTGTGGGTATATACCACATGCCTATATGTACAAGAGAGGATGAGTATGTGGGGACTAAAATTATTCATTACATGTGTTCTTAAATTTTTATATAATTAATGGGATGAAAATAACTTTGAATTCATTCTTACTTGTTTAAATATTTGGAACTGATTAGGTAGGCCATTCAATGGTAAGCCTGGATCCCTTGGGAATCATTGTCATTTACATGTTCTCTTCATTTTTCAGATCATTTGAGATGCTAATTCAAATTGCTTTTGATTGTGCTGATGACCCAGGTAGTGACACTGTGGGAAGAACTCACCATTTGAATAATCTTTCCTATAATTAGGATTGCTGACTGAAGAAGTCCGAAGGCGCATTAACAGTAGAGTAATACACAGACTGTACTATGTATTTTCAGTTAGAAGAATTTTAAATACTTTTCAAACATATTTAAATATACTTTTTAAAAAGAATGACTATATATAATTTTGTTTGAAACATAAATTGTGCATGTGTGTATTTCAATATTACTACATTCTAAACCATAAGCAGAAAATCCAAATATTTGCAGAGATGAAAAACAAATCTGGTATTCATAATATCTTTATATTTTATATCAAAGATGCTAAATAGTAAAATGAAAATATATGAACAATAACATATCAAACAGTAGAGGAATTTTAATTCAGAAAGATGGCTATTCTGGAAAGGGATTACATCCAAACACCTTCTAGGTCTATGTGATCTGTCTTGAACGCATACATGCTCTGGATTACAGTATGATCTACCTGAATACAGACGATCTCTTAGTACAAAATTTTAATCCCTAAAAATTTTTTCCCTTTTTTATAAATTTGTTTTTAATTTTTTTATTGGATATTTATTTACATTTCAGATGTAGTCCTTTTTTCCCATTTTCCCCTACTCAGGAACCCCCTATCTCATCCCCCTCCTCCTGCTTCTTTGAGGATATGCCCCCACCCACCCTCCCACTCCCACCTCCCCACCCACAATTTCCCCCATACGAGGCATCCAGCCTTCACTAATCCTAAAATTGAAGGTAAATCTAGTTTGTAGAAAGAAGCAACCATGTTTGAAAACGCTTCTAATTGAAAGGTAGAGTGATGAATCAGAGAAAGATTTGATAGAATGAGTCAATGATAGCCTAACTCTCATGAAAATAGACAGAAAGAAGAACTTACTTAAGAGCAGTAAAGAGAGCGAAAGTTGGAGCAGTTTTAGTGTGACAATTTTACAAAAAACAGAACAAAGACAGGACAAACAAATGCATAGAGAACAAATTAGACACTGGTAAAGACAGAAATAGCCAGAGAATAAATAAGAGCCAGAAGATGATATCACACTCCCTAAGTTAATATGAAGCAAACCAAAGTAATTCAGTGAGAAGCAAAGCGAGGCTGTGTTGAATCAGTCATCTTGGAAGATGGCATTGTACAGAGCTAGAAGCTCCTAGGCCCAGGATTAGTGATTGTCAGAACAGAGAAAGAAGTTCTCTGGGCTCAGCCCAAGCTACGTATTTGTAATGCCTGGGTATGGCTTTCATCTCATCCTTTTATCAGAGTAAATAAGAGAGACATTTACATCAAATTATGGTTTGAGGATTTTGTGATTAATTTGATAATATTACAGTTTGCTCAACCTCAACACACTCACAAAATTTTAGTATATTCTTATATTCAATGCAACAGAACTGTTTTGTACTCCAATCCCCAGATATAATTTCCTGATGTGCACTAAAATAGCAGCTTGATTTTTGCAGATTACTGTTTACTAATATTCCTAGATGAAATATGCTTTTGATATGTTTGTCTTATTACCTTACTCATCATTAGCTACCTTTTACACACAGAAGATACTGAGTTATCACCTAACCCCCCTGATACCTGATGTGATAGTCTAAAGTGTCTCTGCTTTCCTACATGAGAAGGAACATTTCAAAATCAACAATAGGTGAGCAGATGTCCAATAGGTCCTTCGGAACACTGGGCTTGGGAAAAAAGAAATCTGTTCTCTCTTTCCCTTCCATCATTTTTCTATAGAGAACAAACAGACAATGCAAGCAGCTCATGGTGCTGTCATCTCTCTCCAGCTCAGTGAAGGCACACATTTTCCAGGTTTCCTGGCTGTGCATTAATGAGGGAATTGTCAAAGGGAAAGAAAAAGTGAGTTCATGGTTCTCAGTTCCATATGTCAATTCTTCAGCTACCAACCCACTTCATTATGGCTTCTCGGAAATATGTGCCAGTCATTAGCAAATGCTAATTTGGAGAGCATTTATGAATTTACTGCATAATCTTATTGACCCTCCCCAGCAATATTCATTAATATTTTGGGCAAGGATTTGCCTCTCTAATACTGTCCTACAGCTTCCCCTCTCCTCAAATAGACTTGTGTTGGCAACAAGCCATCTCTAATTATTTCTCATTACTTTCCCTCTTCTTTCAGCATGTTCTTACTGTGTGGAGATTTGCCAATTGCTGACAAAGCCAAATGGAAAAGAAAGAGGAAACCACTTTGATGAGCTCTCTGCTTCAGCAGCACGATGGTACCACTCTAAGCTCCACTGGAGTCTGCTTATTTCCAAAGACTGTACCTGCTGTCTGAGATGGCTAACATACGAAAACACTGTCATGGTCATGTTGGTTTACTAACTCCCATGCTTTTGATACTCCACAAGGAGATAGCAACAAGAAAGAGATACATCAGTTTATTTACACATAATTATTTAAATAAGAATTTTTTAAAAAGGCTTCTTCCTTAGGTTCTGAACTCTCTAATTCCTATCATGCTATTGAAATGAAATCAGCTGATCATTTCTATTTTTCAATAGTTTTTTCATAATTTTAGAAATTGAAAAATAACTACATCATTTCTTTTTTTTTGTTCCTCTCTCCAACTCTTTCATGGATCTTTGCCCTGCTCTTTCTCAAATTCAGCACTTCTTTTTTAAAATTATGTAAAATATATATGATATATAATATATGTTTACACAAGGACACACATATATGTAAATTATATTAATATATTTGTATTACATATTTCTAAATATAAAAATACAATCTGCTCAGTCCATATAATATTACTTGGATATGTATGATCACAGGGCTAACCAATTAACATTGAGTAACCATTTAGAGAACGCTTTTGTAAAGAAGACTGTTTCTCCTGCATTTTGTAGTTGAATGCAAGTCTTTGTCTAGGATGAAGGCCTGTGAGATATTCTTCTTCCATGTTAACCTATGGTCTTTCTCAGAGCTCCCACTGCTGTGAAGACATAGCATGACCAATCAACTCTTATTAAAGCAAATGTTTAACTGTATCTGACTTACAGTTTCAGAGGTTGAGACCATTATCATCATGATGGGAAGCATAGATTCTTGAAGGCAGATATGGTGCTGGAGAAGCCAAGAGTTCTATATTTTGATCTGAAGGCATCCAGGAGAAGACTCTCTTCTGCAGGCAGCCAGGAGGAGACAATTGTCTTCTCTGGGTGGAGCCTAAATGTAGGAGGAGACCTCAAACCCTCCTCCTCAGTGACATTTTTTCCAAACAGGCTACACCCACTCAAATGATGCTACATCTCCTAATAGTGACAATCCCAATGGGCTAAGCATTCAAACGCATGAGTTTATGGGGGTTAAATTGATTCAAACTACCATACCTGTCTATTGCTGTCATCCTGGTTTAGGTCTTTTAAGACAGCTGGGTTATTGATGCATCACACACATAGCTTTCCTGAAATGTCTAGAGACACTTTTAAGACATTTACTGTTTTACTGCCTATTAAATATTTTCTGCACTGTCTACCATGAAGTTCTGAGCCTTATATACAGAAGGTGTGTTATAGATAAAAACTTTTGTGGATAGCCATAACAATAATAATAATCCCAAAAATATCTTGGTGATAACCAAGTGTGAAATTATGCTTGGTAGTGAAACCTAGCTAATTACCAGGGCCAAATGAGGTCTTAGAACTTAGAGACAACATACTTCCAATTTAATAACCAAGAATAATTCAATAGGTAGTTATTTACCCAGCAAAATATATTGAATGGTTTCTATGTCCAAATAGTAGGTCAGACAAATGCAAATGAACTACCTTCACAAAATGACTACATGAAGTTGTCAGGAGCCATAATGGGACAGGCTAATAATTAGCAGGTGTTCATCCTGAAATGCTTGCCTCGGATTATAATTTGCGACAAGTGTTTCCCATTTGCAAGGCTATGGCTGGACATATTTTAGGAAAAATCCCTGCTATTAATATGCTTTTCCTATTATTATTATTATTATTATTATTATTATTATATTATTAAACATATGTAAGAATCACTAAGCAATAGCACACCCCTTTGGAGCAGATCTCTGCAGACCCATGAAGATGTACTGTCTCGTAGTGATGCTATATAGACAAAAAGATGACTTCTTAAGTCTTAATGATGATCCTATAAGAATTCCTAAAATTATATCAATAATTATTCAGCTCTTTTATAGTCGACTGGTATTAAGTCCTTTTCTGACAATCAATACTGCTATGAGAACTCTGCCAGTCTCCCACGTGTCATCAATTAACAGCCTTGAGATAGAAACCAGACTTTCTCCTGTTCAGAGCACATTCCAATGTGGTTGTAAAACAATTAACCAAGGGTCACTAAAAGGGAACTCACGAATTTATTATAGGTGCTAGGACAGAAGAGAAAATATTGCCTGGGTTTATCTATACAAAACTTCACTAATTTCTTAAGTTATAATTTTAAACCTTCGATGAACCTGTGGAGCTAGACAGGTGATGGATGCTTAGTCAGATAATTACTCCTAATGGATATGCATGTAAACATTTTCTGTTGTAAACTTCTATTTCAATTTATGATTTGAATTTTGGTGTGAACTTGTGATGAACTTTGTAACATGTGATCATGTACTCTGAATGATGTATAAGACGAGGGGACCGATCATAAGCGGCTACGCTCCTCTCTCTTCTCTCCCTCTTCTGTCTTCCCTACTTAGAATCTCTCCATTTAGGACCTTTCCAACTTTTTCTCATAGATAACTTTCACAGGAAACCTTTTACACTTAGGAATAAACTGTGATAACTTCTTTAAACGTCTTTTCTTCCTGAGACCTCAAACTAACAGACCTAAGTTAGAGCCTGGCAGCGCCTGCAGAGAGAGTACAAAGGCCATTTGCCTAATCCTCTGCTGTCCCTGGCTGAGTGTTAAGTGCCAAAAACAGGCAGTTTCTGGAGGATAGTGGGCCAGCTACAATAGCCTAACCCTAGGTCTTGCCCCTGCCTATGCTCTTCCCATCCCCCTGGGCTGTCTCAAGAAGAACCACTGGAGGAGAAGAAAGATCACCTTCTCATCCCACCAAGCCGGGTCAGGCTGCTGGCATGAAGTTTCTGCTAAGAAAACATATCTTATATCATAGATAAGATAATGTATAATAATAAAGATGCTAATGGTGATAAGATCAAGAATAGCTTCAAAAGATACCATTATAGTCAAGTGTTCAAAGAAAAGATGAACAGTTTATGGAATAAATGTAGAAAGACGGTGAGTTTAATCTAGAACTTAGATGATACTAGAGTTCAGAATGTAGAGAAGAAAAAATACAGATAAATGAATGATGAATTGCCTTTAGAAAGGTTGATATAAGTCACCACAGAATCTTGCTGCTGTAACTAAGGAATACATTCTAAACAAGTTCATTGCACAGAGTTTGAAAACAGAATGAGCTGCAAGAGGATCAGAAGACAAGGTCAACCAGAGAAGGGAAGGATCATTTGCCACTTCTGTGTTTCTTATCATGCAGGTGTAATGTATGAGTAACAATATTTTTTAGATATAGGAAAGAGGAAATTGACTCATCTTCCATTTAGTAACTGTCAAAAATTACCCTGGGTGGATCTCTATTGAATAAAGCTATAAGGAAAGAGAAGAAACAAAATATCAAGTCAGATCTTTTGCTATATTTCCAATTTCTCATCTCTATTTCCTCATTGTGGAAGCTTCAATCTGGAAAAAGAAATAAAGTAGTCCAGAGAATTTAGCATCATTGCAAAATATATAACACAGCAAATATGTTGGAAAATAAGAAACTATAGCAAGTAATGATTAAATATTTGGAACCCATAAGTATTATGTCATTTTTTCAATGTGTATAGTATGGATATTTTTAATTATTAGTACTTTCAAAAGTTTGAAATTAATAACAAAATATAAAACAATTTGGCTGGACAGTTTTAGTGTTTATTAGAAAAGAAAGAAAATTGATTCCAGATGCAATTAAAAGTTCGTTTGTAATTTATTCAATGAAGACAAAAATATACTTTACTTAGAGGTGAAACTACAAAATTTTCCATTTCAATATTAACATGTTCACTAATGTTGCCATTGTTCCAGTCTTGTTTATGCATCTACTTCTAGTAATGAAGGTTCACATCAGACGTCCTGGTATTTTGGCTCTTACAGTCCTTCCATTCTTTTATCTTCAATGTTCTGTAATGATCTTGTGATATATATGTATACATTTGTTTAGCTCTCCATGATCTGTTAATGTTTGCGTTGTGTCCAGTTGAGGTTTTCTGTCTTCATTGGATTGAAGGCCTTCCTTGAAGGAGCATCTTTGATGATGTATAGTAGCAACATTTGTGAAAGAAACTATTATCCATCCAAAGATATAGGGAAGACGCAGCAAGCTACATTTGTGTCTGTATGCTTATGTTTGTGTTCTGAAATATAATTTGCTTCAGAAGGATCTCTTTCTCTCTCTCTCTCTCTCTCTCTCTCTCTCTCTCTCTCTCTCTCTTCTCTCTCTTTCCTCTCACTCTCACTCTTGTTTATGTGTGTGTGTTATGTTTGTCTGGTGCTTACACATGCTGTTAATAATTAATAAAAAAAAAAAGCTATGAACCTGGGAGGTGGGTGTATAGGAGGTGTTCATAGGAGAGTAGCTAAGAGGATCAGGAGGAGTAAAGAGAGGAAATGTAATTCATTCAATTAAAATAATTAAAATAAAAAAGTAAGAAGATGGAAAATGAATATTTAAACATCAAAAACTTAACGCAGTTTAAAAATGATATACATGTAACATATGTAAAATGTCTGCCTCACTGTTGCAAAAATTTTATTTTGAATGAGAGAAATAATATATGTCAGTATTTTATTGAGCTGTGTGTTTTTGAAGAGTTTATTTTGTTTGGATTATGCTTTTAGCTACAAAAGTTATGATATTGAATTCATCAAAATGCATGAGAAAAATCCATTTCAGTAGGTTATCATTATATCAGTTTCTAAAACTCATTTAAAGATTATGCCACATTTTCAAAACATGTAAGAAATTTGCTTGTAATATTGTAATTGTAGATTTTCTTCTGCAAAATGAAATCTCTTGAAATATAATTAAATGCATAACAATTTACACTCAAAGTTTGGAATATGCAATAAGTAAAACTCTATTGAAACTTTGAGACAATCTTTGTGATAATACCAGATGCTAAATCATTTTAAATCTAGAATGGTTATAAAGAAATATTATTAAGATTTAATCTTACTTGAAAACTATGAGTGTGTTATGTTTCAGGCATTATACCTACAATAATTTAAAAGTTATGTCTTTCATCTACTGTACATTGAAATTGATTTACATCATCTTACTACATTTAATTGCATTTAATAGTAATCCTTTTCATCTTCTCAAATGAGCACAAATTTCTTAACATTTTAAAGCGAAAATGTTTTTCCCCCAGAATGAACACTTCAGATTAAACCTTATTCTTTCAGGTCACCGAGAGAAAGAATGAAAGTAATGAAATAATGTAACAATTAACCAAACAAGCACAAAAATTTATTTTTTACAGTTGTGGCAATAGAAAAACTATGTTATCCAGTGGTGATTCTCACTGGACTCCTTAAAGGATCAGGATAGTACATGAGAATAATAACTTCTAAACTAGTCTATTTTACTTATAATTACTCCCACCCACCTTTAAAATCAGAAATTTAGAGGCTATAAATATATAAAATGTGATAAGTGCAGAAGCTGAAGAAAACAGTGCCGAGTTTTAGGATGATATCTTGACAGTAGTACATGATCCTATGGTACCCATTAGTCATGTGTCATCCTTCCTTCAGGAGTGAAATATTCTCTCTCCATGTGTTTATTTATATGTGTTTAATAAATTATGTTCAGTGTCTAGGAAAAAATTCCCTTATTTTTTGCAATGGGAGTTTAGACCTGACATGCCAGAATTGACACATAGCTTATCGTTAATATAAGATAAAATCATTTCTTACTTCATAACTCATGGCCATGACTTAAGTCTGTAAAATCCCATAATGAAAAGTTGCCACAATCCTTGTGTTATCTGGAATGAGAGTTCCCTGAAAGCATTTTCAAGCCAGAATATTTCCACAATCAGACATGAATACAAGCTGCAAATACAAAGTTTAAAATATTATCACAAGTCAAAAGAAACATAATTTCCCTTTAATTTACAAGTTCCTTCACAAACATTGAAATACTGAATAAATGAAATTGTAAACAGATAAAAACATCTCTGCATGTTGAGGAAAATGTGATAATATTAAAGATGATATTAGAATTAGAAAAACTTTTT
The DNA here is from genome assembly GCA_021653895.1 of Mastomys natalensis. Taxonomy (NCBI): domain Eukaryota; kingdom Metazoa; phylum Chordata; class Mammalia; order Rodentia; family Muridae; genus Mastomys; species Mastomys natalensis. The sequence goes on along the minus strand of JAJTUV010001608.1, from coordinate 274,009 downwards.
ATCATAAATGACCAAAATATTATGTCATATTTTATATACTATTCATTCAGGCATGCTTATGTTTTAATCTTCATGCATCCCTCTACTCCAGGTATCATGTATAAACTCATAACTCCAAAACACACCCTCACTGTAAGATTCACTCAAAGGCCATCCAGAGACTGACACACCTAAAGATCCATCCTATCTGCTGACACCAAACCCAGACACTATTACTCATGCCAAGAAAAGCTTGCTGACAGGAGCCTGGTATAGCTCTCCCATAAGAGACTGACCAATACAAATGTAGATGCAAGTAGTCAAATATTGGACTGAACAGGGGACCCCAGTGGAGGAGTTAGGGCATGGACTGAAAAAGCTGACAGGGTTTGCAACCCCATAGGAAGAACAACAAAATCAACCAGACTTCCAAATTCCCAGGGACTAAACCACCAACCACAGAGTACACTTGGGGAGACCCATGGCTCCAGATGGATATACAGCAGTTGATTATCTTATTTGGCATCAATGAAAGGAAGCCTCTTGGTCCTGTGCAGGCTCGATATCCCAGGTTAGGGGAATGCTATGGCACTGAGGCAGAAGTGGGTGGGTGGGGGACACTCACATAGAGGTGGGGATGGGGGAAGGGATAGGGTTTTGTGGAGGGGAAACTGGGAAGAAAGAGAACATTTGAAATGTAAGTAAATGAAAAAAAAAACAATTAAAATTAAAAAAGAAAAAAGCATATTTTTAATCCAATCATAATCATAATGTAAACTGTTGAAGAATAAATTAATGCCTCAGAATTTAAATGGTCAATGGGGAATTAAAGATTCAAATAGTCCTTCCAAGCAAAATTCTTCAGTTTCATAGACAAATGCTAATTCAATAGTCTATATTATAATTATTTTTTTATCTCTGTCTTTTTTCTTTCCTGAAATACATTATAGTTAACGTTAAAGATAATATAAATTTAATCATACATTATAGAAAAAAGCTGCATTATACAAATCCAGCTAACTGATGAAGTCTTGTTCAAGACTCCAGGAATTAAAGTGCTCTCATTTTACTGTGTAATAATCTAGAAAAGGTTACGATGACCAGGCTCTTGGTGTTAGCTAATTATCCATTATACAACATATTTCTTATCCTCATGCAAAGAAGATGAAGCTATTATCTTGCATTTCTTCAAGTTTATGTTTAAAAAGATAGTTCCCAGTATCTTCAGAGGAACTTTTCTAGATTACAGATAATTTACATCTCAAAGGGGTAAAAAATGATTAACAATAGCAAGTTAACTAAAAGTAAGTAGTGAAAAGGGAAATTGCAGCCTATGATTAGGAAGCAACCTGCCAAAGGTTTCATCAAGCTAAGAGAAAGTTAAAAGGTTTTGTTCAAGGGTGTGACTATCCCTACAAAGGAATAATCACTCAATGCCAGAAAATATCCTATAAGTAGTCACATTTTACTCTCTTTTCTTCCTCTGCAGTATAAGTGAATGGAGTTTCAGTTGTCTTTCTCTGCAGATGTACTTTTAAGAATACAGTGGATTCTTCATAATAAATACTTTATTTTATAAAGCAATTGACAATGTAAGGTCATAAAAATAGAAACCTTTGTAGAAATTACATACTTTAAGTATACCTAATAGTTCTCAGAAGACAAATGATAAAACCCAAATTTTTTACTCACATTGCCTGAAGCCAAAATTTCTTTCTTGTGTATTTTCTTTTTGCTAAAGGGAATCACTCATATTTCCATATAATATGTTATTTTCTTTAAATTTATCATTAAGAATTCCTTGCAAGGTTTTGTTTACTACATTAACTCCCACACCTCAAACTCTTCCCATATCCTTACCACTTTCCCCATACTCTTTTTCTCTTGGCCTACCCATTTTCCCTGGCCCTTATACACTTTTAACTCCTCAAATTCTATAAAGTTCTATGAATCTTGGGAGGAGAGACCACAGTATTATATAGTCTATTTAGTAATGACAATTTTGCAGTTTCTTATTCTCTGCAATATAGCCAGTTTGTGGATTTCTGTGTGAATCACCATTAACTCAAAATAGAAGCTATTCTAATGATGGATAAATGACCCACTAGTCTATGTGTATAATGATAATTCATCAGAGTCAATTTAATACTTTCCTTTTAGCAGAACAACAGTAGTGGGCTCTCTGCTGGGGCCTATGATCTTCCTATTCATAGATTTGTGCTCTGATAAAGATGTTAGGTATAAGGTTCATCTTGTAAAATGGAACAAACATCTAATCAGAAAGTATTTGTTTACTCCCATGATGTTCATGATACAGACTGTTATACAAGGAATGGTTTCCTGGTTAATCATTATTTAGTTCCCAGGGTTTACAACTGGGTAAGTGTGAAGACTGCTCTTCTCTACTGATAACGTGGTTAGCATCTTCTTTTAATATGAAGGCTATTAAGTAGGAATATATGTCATTTTTTTTTTTTTAGTTTTGAGAATTTCAAATACCCATACAAACTGTCTTGATCAAATTTTTCTCCATCATTAAAGTTCTTCATTACTCATTATAGTCCATTTTAGTCCTTTTTTCAGAGAAGCTTATACCATCATATTAAGGTTTTTTTTTTTTTTTTGAGACAGAGTTTCTCTGTATAGCCCTGGCTGTCCTGGAACTCACTCTGTAGACAAGGCTGTCCTTGATCTCAGAAATTCACCTGCCTCTGCCTCCCAAGTGCTGGGATTAAAGGCATGTGCCACCACTGCCTGGCTATTAAGCTTTTTAATTAATTCATGTTTTATAAATGAAGTACATTTGCTTAGTACAGACTAAGTTATCCTTTTCTGTCTCCAAAACAAACTCTTCTATTCTCAATCATATTTTTCTTATTCTGATGGATCATGGCCAAAAATTCAAATAGATAATGTGTCTGTCAACTTTCCTGTAAGAAATACTTGAGAAATAATTAACTTATAGAAAAAATATATTTAATTCTGACTCAAAGCTTAGGAATTTTAAGTCTAGTTAGTTGGTTTTAGTGGTAGGGATCAGCAGTGAAGAAGAAGACCATCACAGTAGAAGTTGTACAATAGGATAAAACTGCTTATCACAGTGGTTGAGAAGCCAAAGAGAAGTGACACTCTTAGGGCCTTATCCTTAATGATTCAACTATATCACTATATTCTATTTCTTAAAGGTTCTACCATTTCCAAATTTTGCCGAAACATTTGGAAAAGGCAATGTATATCAAGGCTACAGCATTGAATCATTGGACCCTTAATGTTATGTTTATCTCAAAATTCTAACTGCCTTCTTTTCTTACTAAAGAATCCATAAATGTTAACTGTAGGGGTATTGCTCAAATATTGATTTCCAGAATTTCTCCAACATTCCAGCCAATTAAGTCACAAACTGTTATAAAACTAAACTGGAAGTATTCACATGTCAAAGATATTGTGGGAGAAGCAAAGCATACTCATTGGTATTTTAAAGAGAAAGTAGAAGGAATAAAGTGGCTGAAGTACTGATGCAGAGCACTAGGTTATTCTCCAGAAGGCCTGGGTTCAATTCCAAGCATGCACAAAGAAGCTCATAGCTGTTAATAGTTCCAGCTCCAATGCATCTAACACCCTTTCCTAACCTCCTGAATCACAGACATACAGGTGATATATAAACATATATGAAGATATAACTATCATACCATACAACAAAATTAAATTAAATATTTAAAGGAATAGGGAAATATCAAAAATTTAGTGTATTGATTCAAGACTAAAGTCTAATACTATTATGCCCTTAGTTTCATATTGGAATGTAGGGCATACTGTGGTATAACAAATTTACCTAGGAATTTCAGCACTACTGTCCCAGTGCATTTATTGTTGCTGTATACATGGCTTCTTTTTTGGACATCTTTCAACAAGCAGCTCATGTTTATTGGCATTCCTTGCTTAGTGGAATTGGCAGGACAAACTAAGTTTCACTCTTATTCACATTGAAAGGGATTTCCTCTAAAGGCAACACAATGTCCAGCCTCTGAAGTTTTTCCTTTGAAAATTGAAAATCTCATAGTACTACTCTTAAGTCTATTCAATTACCTTCAAAAATCAAAATCACATACATGATGCCCATATTGGCCTCTGTGTAAGTTCTACTTGTGTCTATTTGAACCGTCACTAGAGCATTTCCTTGAGATTCTTGCCCACTAAATATTTACAAACAGATCACAAGTCATTTTGATTTCTGGCAGTTATTACAGGGATTTTTTTAGAAAGATTTTGACCCAGAAAATCTTTGATGTAATATTCCATTTCTATAACTCTGTCTGTGATGGATGTCACACATTTATTAGATGCCTTACAGACATCTTTCAAATCACCATAATCATAGCTCTTGTCCTTCTTCTCACAGTGCTAACACATAAGTGTATGTGCACATTAGTTATGCAAATTTTAACATGCATCAGTTTTATACCTTACTTGGAAATTGTCCAGATTCTTTTGCATTCAATTTTGGTGTTCCCAACTCTTAATTTCACTTTAGATCAGATCGTGACAGTGATGCAGAAACCTGAGATTGTTAGTGCTTTGAAACTTAGCCTAACCAATAAAAAGTTAATTGCTTTTAATTTCAATCTCTTATAAAAATACCTGTTTGTGGACAATGCATATTCTAACTTTTGATATGGTATACAAAAAGGACTTGGAATCAGTGTTCCATAAAGTTCTAATTTTCAAATGAAATACCAACATGTTCCTTAATTTCTACATGCGTATCACCATTACGATATTCTTATCCTTCATCATTATCTTTGAATATTCTTAACTTGCACTTGACTGTTTCTCCAAATATTACCAAACAAATACCATGGGAAAATATTAAAGGCATAAATTTATACACATCAAAAATTCACATCAATTTTATTTATTGGTTCCAATATCCATGATATCATTCTGTTACTTTTATGAATACCTAAGATAAAATTGTAAAGATAAATCTTTACTTAAAATTTTGAGTTTCAGTCTATGAGCAATTAGCCCCGTAGCTTTCAGACCTATAGCAAATGGGATAATGAATTATCCTAAGGAGCATACAGTATAAAAATAATGTTCAACCATAATCCATTCATGAAAATTTTATCAGTGAAAACAGGAACCTCAAACTAGACTCTGCTTCTCTACATTTCTCTCCAATTTACTCCACTGAAGAATAGGCATGTTTATGATAAGAGAAGCAGACAGGAAGGTAAAGACTGAAGAGTTCATTAGAAGACCAACGTAACTAGAATGTTATAGAATATCAAGAATAGTCTCCTATTGATATAGATTCTTCCCGTAATAACGCGCTTCATAAAGATTCCAGAACATTTCACTAGTGAAACCACTAGCTTATGCGATTATCACATAGAACTATGTGGAGGATAGTCAGAATACAATAGGACTTTATTCAAACATAATTTTTGTGAACATAATTAAGGTGTTCATTAAGACATGTTTAATGTTCATTAGTATAAAATCTCAATATAATTTGAATGTTATCTTTATAACAGATAATATGTAATAATACCTTGATTTTGATTATGTGAGTCTCATAATGGAACACAGTAAACTTCATTTAAAACTTACTTGGTTATGTTTAATTTTAGGTAATTCTATGCATAATATATTCAGAAAGAAACTGACAATTCACTTTTTAACTAATATTTCTAAAAATTTTGACAATACACATTTTCAAGCTAATATTTGTTAAAAAAGAAAACCCAAGATAAGTAAAAATAATTGAAGTTTATTTGAAAAAGAAGTATTTCTTGAATAGGCAGCAAAACACAAGAAAAGTTAGCCAAAAATCATATTATAAGAGTTGTGTAATTCATATTCATAAGAATAAAAAGGAGCTACCATGCAGAAAACATGTGTTCAGCTATATGTGGCATGTGACATCTGTAAGCATAGTCATATCAGTTGACAGCATGAAAATTCCTAAAGGTTGCCATCTGTGATTCGCTAGGTATCAGTTGCTGAGTAAGCTCATAATCAATTTAAAATATTGTTTGTTTTCATATTATACCCCTTTCAGAAATACTAAAGAAAATTTGGATGAATAAATAATAACATTCTCATCTTTTATGTATGAACAAATAACATTGGTTGGCAGAGCATGTTATGTACATGCATAGTCAGATAAACTACATGTTTTGCATTTTTGTTTACTTTCTCTGAAGTAATTCTTTTGAACTATCCCACAGATTACAAAACTATCTGAAAAGAATTAGATTTTACTAAAGATTTATTACAGTCTTAAAATGATAATTCTATCCAAAATATTTCAGTTTCTCTTTTAATCTGATACACAGAAAGTATTAACATCATCTTTTATTCTCTTTGTCTTGCATTGACTCAGCCATTTCTTTTATTGGATATTTTATTTATTTACTATTCAGATGTCATCCCCTTTCCCATTTCCCCTCCCCAGAAACCCCCTATTCCATCCCCCTCCTACTTTTTGTTTTTATACTATTTTAATTACATGCAAGTATTAAGGTCAATTCTAGGTTGAGGAACTGGCAATACAATAGATGCAAATAGTCAAGGAACAAGCAAGACAATAAACAAAGTCCTATGATCACTCCAACGATCACTGATTCTAAGAGCTTATCAGGATGACCAAAATATCTGAGCCTACTTCCCTGTCCTAGCCCAAGGTCATTTTCACGTCTGAAGTCTATTTCCTCGTTCTAGCCTAAGATTTAGATTCCTGCCTTAAATTACTTCTTATTCTAGCCTAAGAGTTAGATTCTTGTTTGAAATTACTTTTTGTTTTAGCCTAATGTCAGATTGCTGCCTGAAGCCCAGTTCCTTGTCCTTAGCCAATGTCAGATTCTTGCCAAGCACTGATGCTCATGGGATCACTATTAGATGATTTACTTCAGTTGAGTCTCGTTTGATCATAAATTGGCTTATAAAAAAATGACTATTCAAATTATGTGGTATCTTTCTTTATTGACAGACATATGTAGTTGAAACAATAAGTGTATTTTGAACACAACTTTTGCTAATATCTAAAAGTCCAAATGAGTACTTTCCCATCTCAGATATCTAAATAATTATTTTAGATGTAGTTTTTCCTGACTTCCTCTGCCATAACAACGTAGTTGATGTGCATATGTTACAAGATCACAAAGTGCATTTCTCATCACTTTTTGAAGTTGAGTTTACATATGAACTATTAATAATTAAATTAGAGTTCCAGGCTGCGGCTCATCATACTGAATCTTTTTCCTTTCAAATTGGCATGAGGCCAATTTCAGTGCTTAATAAGTCAGTAGAGAACAAGGGAAGTGACTCATAAAGAGCCCCAAACCCTCCACTCAGCTTTTCAAAGCCTAATGATTTATGAATGACCTGTATTCTTCTTGCACAGAAAGACATTAAAACAGCAGAAATTTAATAAATGCAAACTCGAATCAGATAGTAAAAACACATAGTAAAAACAAGTTAATGATTCTTTAATCTGAGATTTGAATATTACCTCATAGATAAAAGTAAATGTAAACTTACCTTCTAATTAGTTGCTTAGATGGAGAAAGTAATGAACTTACAACTGATATGATACAGCAAGAAGCATATAAAAGCTAAAAACAAAATAAAAGATAGATTGAATTAAAATTTTTAATATCATCGTGATAAATTTGACATGGAAAGTGTTACATTAATTATCTTATTATGTGTTTCTATAATACAAAAATCACTTTAAAATCACTGAAAATTTGATAGAATGTTCATTACTGAATCCCATATTAAAGCAGTGCTAATGAGTAAAACTCATTAGAAAATATTCAAGCAAATTTAAATTACAAGTGTAAGTTTTATATTTTATACAAATATTAATTGGAATGAATGCAGGCCAAATATTTATAATTGGCTCTTGTCTAGTTTATATACTAAAAAAATTAAAATTGAGAAGTTGTAAATGCCAGGTCAAATCAAGTCTATGGCAGAACTCCATTTTCTTAAGAATGAGCCTAAACTTCTTTCTATCCTTAAGATCACAAAATAAATAAAAATCATAATAAGTAGGAGATTATTCTCTGTGTATACAATATACTTATGGTTATGCCATGACTCACAAAAGAGATGAATCTTTTATAAATCTCCATTGAATATCTTACATAGTTTTCCTGCTTTAACATTCCTCCATTTCTTAAACAAAATATTATTTTGCAAAACTCAGGTTGGGTTATAATATGATGTACTTTAGATGATGTTCTCCATACTTGATTTTTCAACTTGAACCTCCCTTTTCCACTCTTACCTAGATATAGGACTCAGTCTCACATTGTAGATGCTTTCAGTTTTTTAATGTTTCTATAAATTACTTTCTTTCCTGTATGTAATGATTCCTATTCTCCTCTTATGTTATTGATTTTCTACATTTCATTTTGCTTTTTCATTAAATTCTGCTTAAAGAAATTGGCTCTTCAAGTTGCATCTTAACGTGACTTCATGTTCTGTACTAATCAACAGAAGCATGAAAAGAAAAGAATGCAGCAATTCCATGCTAAAGAATTGTAAGTAGAGATAATTTTTAAACAAAATTTAACCCCTGATGTTCCAAATATAAGAGTTTACATTAAAAATATAGGTGTGCTGGAACCTGTTCCCTTTGCCTGGAGTAGACCCTTAGCTGGTCTGCTCCTGTGGAAACACCGATCCTGAGACATCCTAGAGGGACCGACTGCATCCAGAGCAGAGGGTAAGACACCTTACCCACCACCACACGCCCCAGAGTTACAACTGGGACTTAGGTAGGGGTTAAGGAACCAGCAGGAACCCAAACCCTGCCCCTCGGGAATACCACCTCCCTTCCGCCCAGAACCTGTTCCCTTTGCCTGGGGTAGACCCTTAGCTGGTCTGCTCCTGTGGAAACACCGATCCTGAGACTTCCTAGAGGGTGCTACTGCATCCAGAGCAGAGGAACCTGGTCCCTTTTCCTGGGGCAGACCCTAAGCTGGTCTGCTCCTGTGGAAACAACTGATCCTGAGACAACCTAGAGGACCTACTGCATCCAGAGCACAGGAAGCTTAGGATCACAGGAACACAGAGACATCTGGAATCCGAAGAGATCTGACACAAGCAAGATAACTGGAAAGACAGACTCCAGTCAGACATAGCGAGCACAGATAACACTAGAGTCAACCAGATGGCGAAAGGCAAGCGCAAGAACACAAGCAACAGAAACCAAAGTTACCTGACATCATCAGAACCCAGTTCTCCTACCATAGCAAGCCCCGGATACCACATCACACAGGTAAAACAGGATTCAGAATTAAAATCACTTCTCATGATGATGATAGAGGATTTTAAGAAGGACATAAGTAACTCCCTCAAAGAAATAAAGGAGAACACAGGTAAACAGGTAGAAGCCCTTAAAGAGGAAACACAAAAATCCTTTAAAGAATTGCAAGAAAACACAAACAAACAGGTAAAGGAATTGAACAAAACCATCCAGGATCCAAAACTGGAAATAGAAACAATAATGAAATCACAAAGGGAGACTACTCTGGAGATAGAAATTGTAGGAAAGAGATCAGAGTCATAGATGCAAGCATCACCAACAGAATACAAGCGATAGAAGAGAGAGTCTCATGTGCAGAAGATACCATGGAAAACATTGACACAACAGTCAAAGAAAATGCAAAATACAAAAGCTCCTAACCCAGAACATCCAGGAAATCCAAGACACAATGAGAAGAACAAACCTAAGGATAATAGGTATAGATGAGAGTGAAGATTCCCAATTTAAAGGGCCAGTAAATATCTTCCACAAAATTATAGAGGAAATTTCCCCAACCTGAAGAAGGAGATGCCCATAAACATACAAGAAGCCTACAGAACACCAAACAGACTAGACCAGAAAAGAAATACCCCCGACACATAATAATCAAAACACCAAATGCACAAAACAAAGAAAAAAATACTAAAAGCAGTAAGGGAAAAAGGTCAAGTAACATATAAAGGCAGACCTATAAGAATTACACCAGACTTTTCACCAGAGACTACAAAAGCGAGAAGATCCTGGTCTGATATCATACAGACCCTAAGGGAACACAAATGCCAGCCCAGACTGCTATACCCAGCAAAACTCTCAATCACTATAGATGGAGAAACCAAGATATTCCATGACAAAACCAAATCTGCACAATATCTTCCCACAAACCCAGCACTTCAAAGGATAATTGATGGAAAACGCCAACACAAGGAAGGAAACAACAACATAGAAAAAGCATGGAAGTAATCTTCCAACAACCCCCCAAAAAAGATAGCTACACAAACATAATTCCACCTCTAATAACAAAAATAATAGGAAACAACAATCATTTTTCCTTAATATCGATTAACATCAATGGACTCAATTCTCCAATAAAAAGACGTAGACTATCAGACTGGATACATAAACAGGACCCAGAATTTTGCTGCATACAAGAAACGCACTTCAGTGACAAAGACAGACACTACCTCAGAGTAAAAGGCTGAAAAACAATTTTCCAAGCAAATAGTCCCAAGAAACAAGCTGGAGTAGCCATTCTAATATCAAATAAAATCGACTTTCAACCAAAAGTAATCAAAAAAGATAAGGAAGGACACTTCATACTCATCAAAGGAAAAATCTACCAAGATGAACTCTCAATTCTGAACATCTACGCTCCAAATGCAAGGGCACCCACATACATAAAAGAAACTTTACTAAAGCTCAAAGCACACATGGCACCCCACACAATTATAGTGGGGGATTTTAATACCCCGCTCTCTCCAATGGACAGATCATGGAAACAGAAACTAAACAAAGACACATTGAAATTAACAGAAGTTATGGACCAAATGGATTTAACAGATATCTATAGAACATTTCATCCTAAAGTAAAAGAATATACCTTTTTCTCAGCACCTCATGGTACCTTCTCCAAAATAGACCATATAATTGGTCACAAAACAGTCTTGAACAGATACAAAAAGTTTGAAATAATCCCTTGCATCCTATCAGATCACCACGGATTAAGGCTGGTCTTTGATAAGGACAGAACCAAGGGAAAACTCACATGCATATGGAAACTGAACAATGCTCTACTCAATGATGACTTTGTCAAGGAAGAAATACATAAAGAAATTAAAGACTTTTTAGAATTTAACGAAAATGAGGAAACATCATACCAGAACTTGTGGGACTCCATGAAAGCAGTGCTAAGAGGAAAACTCATACCTCTAAGTGCCCACAAAAAGAAATTAGAGAGAGCACACATTAACAACTTGACAGCATTCCCACTAAAATCAGGGACTAGACAAGGCTGCCCACTCTCTCCCTACCTATTCAATATAGTACTGGAAGTCCTAGCCAGAGCAATTAGACAACAAAAGGAAATCAAAGGAATACAAATTGGAAAGGAATAAGTCAAAATATCACTATTTGCAGATGATATGATAGTATACTTAAGTGACCCCAGAACCTCCACCAGAGAACTCCTAAACCTGATAGACAACTTCAGCAAGGTGGCAGGTTATAAAATCAACTCAAACAAATCAGTAGCCTTCCTCTACATGAAAGATAAACAGGATGAAAAATTAATTAGGGAAATGACACACTTCACAATAGTCACAAATAATATAAAATACCTGGGGTGAACCTAACCAAGCACGTGAAAGATCTGATGACAAGAACTTCTAGTCTCTGAAGAAAGAAATTGAAGAAGATCTCAGGAAATGGAAAGATCTCCCATGCTCATGGATCGGCAGGATTAATATAGTAAAAATGGCCATTTTGCCAAAAGCAATCTACAGATTCAATGCAATCCCCATTAAAATACCAACTCAATTCTTTACAGAGCTAGAAAGAGAAATTCTCAAATTTATATGGAATAACAAAAAACCCAGGATAGCGAAAATCATTCTCAACAATAAAAGAACTTCTGGAGGAATCACCATCCCTGGCCTCAAGCTGTACTACAGAGCAATAGTGATAAAAACTGCCTGGTATAGGTACAGAGACAGGCAGGAAGATCAGTGGAATAGAGTTGAAGACCCAGAAATGAACCCAGACACCTATGGTCATTTGATCTTTGACAAAGTAGTTAAAACCATCCAGTGGAACAAGGACAGCATTTTCAACAAATGGTGCTGGTTCAACTGGAGGACAACATGCAGAAGAATGCAAATAGATCTATTCTTATCTCCGTGTAAGAAGCTCAAGTCCAAGTGGATAAAGGACCTTCACATAAAACCAGACACACTGAAACTAATAGAAGAGAATTTGGGGAAGACCCTGAACACCTAGGCACAGGGGAAAAGTTCCTGAACAGAACACCAATGGCTTGTGCTCTAAGATCAAGAATTGACAAATGGGACTACATAAAATTGCAAAGTTTCTGTAAGGCAAAGGACACTGTCAATAGGACAAAACAGCAACCAACAGATTGGGAAAAGATCTTTACCAATCCCACATCTGATAGAGGACTAATATCCAATATATTCAAATAACTCAAGAAATTAGGCTCTAGACAACCAAATAACCCTATTAAAAAATGGGGTTTGGAGCTAAACAGAGAATTCTCAACTGAGGAAATACAAATGGCCGAGAAGCACCTAAAGAAATGTTCAACATCCTTAGTCATCAGGGAAATTCAAATCAAAACAACCCTGAGATTCTACCTCACACCAGTCAGAATGGCTAAGATCAAAAACTCAGGTGATAGTAGATGCTGGCGAGGATGTGGAGAAAGAGGAACACTCCTCCATTGTTGGTGAGATTTCAAGATGGTGCAACCACTATGGAAAACAGTCTGGCGGTTCCTCAGAAAATTGGACATATCACTACCTGAGGACCCAGCTATACCACTCCTAGGCATATACCCAGAAGATGCTCTAACACATAACAAGGACATATGCTCCACTATGCTCATAGCAGCTTTATTTATAATAGCCAGAAACTGGAAAGAACCCAGATGCCCTTCAACAGAGGAATGGATACAAAAACTGTGGTACATTTACACAATGGAATATTACTCAGCTATTAAAAACAATGAATTTGATAAATTTTATATAAATGGATGGAACTAGAAAATATCATCCTGAGTGAGGTAACCGAATCACAAAAGAACATACATGATATTCACCCACTGATTATTGGACTTTAGCCCAGAAGCTTGAAACATCATAGATTCAACTCACAGACCACATAAAGCTCATGAAGAATGAAGATCAAGTGGGGAGTGGGGGGCTACAGTCTCTCTTAGAAGAAGTAACAAAATACTCAAGGGAGCAAATATGGATGCAAAGTGCAGGACAGAAACTGAAGGAGGGGCCGTCTGCAGACCATTCCACCTGGCATCCATCCCATGTGCAGTCACCCAAGGTAGATGATGACATGGGAGTCAGTAGGTACATGCTGACAGGAGCCTAACATAACTGTCTCCTTAGAGGTCTGCAAGAGTCTGACATATTCAGAGGCAGATGCTCACAGCTAATCATTAAACTGATCATGGGGTTCCCAACAGAGAAGATAGAGTGAAGACTGAAGGAGTAGAAAGGGTACGGGACCCCATGAGGAGAGTAACAATACCAACCAACCAGAGCCCCCAGGATCTAAACCACCAGCCTGGGAGCACTTAGGGAGGGACCCATGGCTCCAGCTATATATTCAAGGGAGCTATATATAATTGGGAGAAGAGATTCTTGGTCCCATGAAGGCTGGACATCGTGGGGGGTGGTATTCGAGGGTGGGAAGGTGAAGTTCTGTGGAGGGTGGGTGTGGGTACACCATCATAGAGGCAGGAGGAGGGGGGAAGGGATAGGGAGTTCCTGGGAGGGAAGGAGGAAAGCGGGTAAGGGGAAAACACCTGAAATGTAAATAAAAGTTCCAATAAAAAAAAAAAGAAATGTAGAATGAAGATAAAGTTTTGACATTAAACATAATCTTATTTACAAGTGCAGAGGTGAGCCAGAAACTAAGACTTATGTAGCCTCCAGTATATCGACAACTGAGATGATGTACGGTTAGAAATATTTTGTGATCAAGCTTATCATAGAGTAGTAGATGGAATCCAGTTCTCATCATACCCTGGACATAATCCAAGGCTGAAATGTAAAATCCCTGCTAGGCAGAATATACTATTGATGAGAAAATGGTTTTAAAATATAACCATTTGGAATCCAACTTTGGCCTGTTTTGTTTTTAAGTAAATAACTTTACTTAAAAAAATATATAGTTGCAAAAATTATGAAGAGATATGATGATAAAGTTTAATTTAACCTCTTTGTGGTGGTGTTAATCCTCTCAGTATTCTCACAAATCATCACAAAACAGCAGAAATGAAGTCCTATGAAAATGAACACACTGACTGGTTGTTTGGCACTAAACTATTCTGACAGTATGAATATGAGTACAATTACACAAACTCAACAGGTTATATTTGGGAATATATGGGCCTACACAAATGAATACTTGCATATAAACACATGGCCATGAATTTGAATGAGCGAGAGAAAAGAAATATGAGAGGTTGTGAAGGAGAAAAAGAAAAGGTAGACTTACTATAGTCAAATAAAATTGCATGCAAACAAAAGCATGGTCAATTCTTTGAAATCTTGTTGAATCTGGAGCTTATTTGCTAATAATGACACAGGAATGATGGTTATGCCTAACATATATTGTCTCCTATACATATATTATATTTTCAAAAACATGTTTCTTGTTTAATTTTTCTGCTTTTATTTTCTTACTACACATACTACACAGTGAACCTTAACCAGTAAATAAATAATTTTAAGGATATACAGCACATGAGAAAAAAAATGTAAAAGATTTTATGAAAAGTCTGAAGATGAGGAAGCCATCAACTAGACTATCACTGTCATCAACTAGTGATAACACTTTTCGATGAATTTCAAACTAAACAGAATTTTACTTATTCCTAGATGTTAATAGATTGTTGGATATACCTTTATTTATTACCTTTAGCTTTTTTAAAAAAATTTATTCATGTGTGTTATTGATGTTTTCCATGGTTGCTTTAAAAACCAACTTGAAGTTCATCAGAAAAACACAGAACAATTTTCTATGTTCTTTTCCCCATTTGTCAATAGTCCTCTAAGAAAGTATAAGGCTGGCAGGTGGCCTTCAGGGAGATGGTTTACCTTTTTGCTTTGTCTAAGATGTGTGTAGCAAGGAAGTGAGAGACTTCACTTCAGGTTTGCTTCTCACAGATGGTATGCCTTTTCTTATCACTATCACATAGCCTAAGGATTCCTGAGCCAGGGAGGGCAAAGAACACCAGGAGAATAAGGCCCTCAGACTCAACTAAACAGCCTAATTTCTCAATGGATGGTAGGCGACCTTAAGCTTGATTTATGCTTCAAGGAACACTGTATAATTAAATATGGAACAGCTGCATCTGACAAGTACATTCAGAGAAAGAAAACTATTACTCTGAGAATAAAGCAGTGACTTTTTAACAGGCTATTGTACATAAATAGTGTAATGATTGTTTATCTGAGATTATCTCTGAAATAAAAATATGTAAAGATAAACAAGACTTAGGTAAATACTTATAATATATCTTAATTAATAGTTATCATTTCTAATTCCTTAATACCTATGGATTTATTGTCTTAAAATGTATTCTTAATACATTGTACTTAATACATTTCTAATGCAAATACTCTTAAGCATATAAGGTCCTAGGGTTACTATCACTGTCTAAGTAATGTAACAAACAGAAATTTTAATAGACAACTAAACCACTGGACTACTAAGTTATGGAGAGGTGATTTAATCCTGGTGGTAGAGATTCAGAAAACAAAACCATATTCATTTCAATGTGATCACTTTCTGAAATATTTTTTATAGTATACATATGTGCCAAATCAGAGATGCTAATTTGTAATTGAAAGCTTTACTTCATACTTTCCATTTTCAGCATAAGATTATTATCAAATAAAGATAATTATTTTCAATACAGTAATATACAATGCCTTAGTTTCTTTCTCTTTTATGAATTCGGCTTGATGAAATACAATTTAATAAATTTTTATTACTTTTATTTTTTTACATTCCAGTTATTGTTCCCTTCCTGGTCCGCTCTCATTCAGTTCCTCATCTCATTCTGTCATCCTCTGTCTCAAAGAGGTTGCCTCCTTCACAAGGCCTTCATACTCCTTGGGACCTCGCCTCTAGCAGAAAGACACAGCATCAAGTGATAGGATGGGGTTGTCATCCCACAGTCAAATATTCTGTCCCGGAATTTTTCCTGTCTAAAAGAACTGCAGATACAAAAGTGGAGAAGAGACTGAAGGAAAACTGGTCCAGTGACCTGCACAACTTGGGATCCATCTTAAGGGGAATCTCCAAGGCCTGACACTATTACTGATGCTATGGTGTGCTTATAGGCAGGAGCCTACCTTGGCTGTCCTCTGAGAGGCCCAACCAGCAGCTGATGGAAACAGAAGCAGATACTTACACCCAACCATTAGGGACTGAAGTCAGGGAACACTGTGGTTGAACTTGGGAAAGGCTGGAAGAAGATAAGGAGGAGGGCTACCCCACAGGAAGACCAACAGTCTCAATTTAATATTAGTTTTAAAAGTCATAGGGAAAGCACAGATTCAGAATTACTATGGTGTGAGCTGTGGAAATGGGCTAGCGACTGCATTGTCTCCAGCAGGCACTTCCTATTCCTGACCTCTGCTAAGTCTATCTTCTCTCTGATCTGCCACTGAATTCATGCTGGTATCATGAACTAACAATAGTCTGTATCATTGGTCATTGAGAGATCATAACCAAGGTACTACCACAGTCATTCTGATGGTCAAAAAACTCCACTTGCTGATGGTTTCATGAGGGATTTCCCATGGACCTTTCATATCTGTAGGTATACTTTCTTACAATTTTTTCTTGGCTTTCCTCTTTTTAAAATTTTTACTTTAAATTAATACATTACACCCTCACTGCAATTTCCTCTCCTTCCCCTCACCCTATTGTCTTCCTTACATGACTCACCAATCCCACCCTCCTCTACCTTCCCACAGAATAAAACAGGACTCCCTGGAACATCAGCCAAACACAGCACAACAAGCTACAGTAATGCCAGGAACCTTGCTTCACATCCAGACTTCACAAGGACAACCCAGTAAGAGAAAACTTACACAGTAAGCCCCACAGTCAGCAAGAGGATCAAGGACAGCCCCAGCTCCCACTGTTAGAATTTCCACACCAAGCCTATCAGCCATAATATATATGCCGAAGACCTAGGTCACACCACTACAGGCTCCCTGATCTTGCAAGTTCCCATGAGTCTAGTCAATTGATTCTTTGACCTTGTTTTCCTGTTCTAGAGGTATGTCCCTGAACCATCTATTTCCTCAGATCTTTCCTCCTGCTCCTACAGAGAACTTCCAGAACTCAGTCTAATGTTTAACTATGGTGCTTTCCATATGTCCCATCAGTTGCTGGATGAAGTCTCTGGAGGTGGCTCAGCCATTAAAGACTAAGCTTACCACCAGAAATATGAGGGTTTGTTTTACTTTGTAGAGGAATTCTAAATTATATTAAAGATCTGGCAAATTGAAATGCTAAGTAAAACTAAATTAAAAATAATATTTGCAGTCAGATAAGATTACAAAGACAAAAAGTTTACATGATTAATTTGTCTATAATTGAATCTATATTATAATATATGTGTAAATGTTCTCTTTTCTTTATTTCATATATTTTAAAATCAACCATAGCTTCCATGCCTGTTCTGTTTCCATCTGTCATTCAAATTTAAATATTTTAACCCATGGAATCCAGTTAGTATTTAGACTTATGCCCTTCAAAATGTAACCTAAGAATTGACTTTGTACCTCCTATTGTGAATGAATGCACCCAGTGGGATAGCATTTATAATGTGCTACTAGCACACTTTATATTTGTTTTTAATAGTAACTCCTTTGACTACATATCTTGACATGATTATATAATTCTTGCATTTGATTGCTGCAGTTATTTTTTCCCTGCAAACGTTGAAGGGAAAAATTGTACTTCCAAGAAACCATTTGAATCATTACCTTTTCTTGCCTTGAATTCACTGTCACAAATCCTATTTAATAGGAAAATGTTGTTCCAAATATAAACTACATCAGCTCTGTAAGCTACACACCAAGAGGTAAATTCTAAGAACAGATCCTTTATATGAACCACAGCAGTCATACATATGCACGAAGTTCTCAGATTTAACCCCATTACCACAAAACAAAGGACAAAAACTTTTCTTATTAAGCCCTTCCATTTGGAATCACATCTCAGTCACTTGGGGACTAGAGTATTTAAAAAGTGAAACACTCCCTTAGCTCTTTGCCCTAGCCTGATTGCAAAACTCTCTGCTGGAAAATTAGGTAGGTGGAAGAGGGCATTGACTGTGTAGTTGAAGAGGCACCTAATACTCAGAAGCATTTATATGCTCCCCTTGCACAAACTTGTTTCAAATTGGATTTTAAGATACAGAGGAGACAAATGTCCACATGCAAATACATGTGGTTTTGGGTGTTTGATTTATTGTTGGTTTTAATCTAGTAAGAAAATATTTATCCAGTGAAGGACTTTTTTTTTTTCATTTATTTTTTGAGATTAAAATACAATTGCATCATTTTCCCTTTCTCTTTCCTCCCTTTAAACTTTCCCATACACACCTCCTTTTTTCTCATTATCTCCATTGGTTATTGTTACTAATGTGTGTGTGTATATGAGAATATATAAATGTGTGTATATATTCCTAAAAATATAGATACAGGCTGATCAGTCTACATAAAGTTACCTATATGTATGTTTTCAGGGAACTTCAAAGCAAAATTGCTCCACTGTCTTTGTCATATTTGGAAATGAACATTGACAAATTTTAAATCAAGTTAAAGTCAAGAAAAAACACTCAGGAAATAATGTCTTCATGTCCTGATGCAGTGAAGTTCAAGTTCCTGCAAAATTTAACCCCTTTCTTTATGCTACAGAACAAGACACAGAGCTCTTGTAACATAGATGCCAAGAAAAAGGCAATAATAAAAGAAGATGAGGAATTTATGTAAATAAGTAAGGCAAAACACACAAAAGACAGCCCTTCCAGATAGATTGAAGTTCTAAGGATTAACATTTGGTTACTTAAGAGTGCTGCAGGTTAGAAGGGCTTTATTTTTTGACCTCGAAAGACTACGTTTTCCTACTCTGAAGTATGTCAAAATGAAGCCAGTATCTCTGTTTATGCTACAGCTTATTAAAGATGCAAATTAAAAATAATGAAAAGCAGAGAGATTTGCTTAACCTTTGACAAGTGTAAATCTTTAATCTGATCTTAATTTGAACTTTCCTGATTTGCTTTAAGTTCCATAACACTCTGAACTTGAGAGGTGTTCAAAGTAGCTTTCGTGGTCATGTATGGCACATTGAAATGGAGAGAAGAAGGTTAATTTGAAATCCAGTCAGAAAACCACTTTACATTGCACAACCTATATCTGCTCTAGTGAAAAACTGACAAACTGCAAATGCCTCCAAGGAAAAATTCTACTGAATTAAAAGCAAGATTAATGCATTTGGAAATACATTTGCATTCAACTGTAAAACAATGCCATTACATTAACTTCTTTTTTTTCCTGTAGAATAACCAATTATTTCTGAAGTTTCTATGACTAAATTTGGTTATGTAATATGAAGTGAATTTGAGAATATTAAAATCTTCATTACAAAGTATTATGTAAAAATATTCTAATGTGAATATATATATATATATACTTTTAATTTCATACATGTACAAGATCAATTTTCAGCATATCTATTCTACTAGATTAGTGATATTTTCCTTGCTCACAGAGAAGATTCTTTGTGCAGTGAACTGTGGCTAATAGAGAATCACAACTGGTCAAAGAGTAGGAAATACTGGACTGGGACATGCTCAACACTAGATTGAAAATCCATATCACAACCTCCACCCCTAAAGCTCAGAGAAGAACATAGAAGCAAGTGTAAAAAGAGTTTAAAAGCCAGAAGATCGAGAGAACTGCTCTTGAAGTTGAAAAGGCTGTTACATTAGTGAACTGGCCAGAGCAGAAGCTGCCTTCACAAACCAGCACAAGATCATGTGAGGTAATAATTCAGAATGAATGGGAAGGAATTCCAGAAACCCACACCAACTCAGTGGCCTTAAACCAAATTAAGATATGGAATTTGAAAGGGGAAGTGAAAAAGTAAGGAATGAATTTTATAGTTTGTCTACTATTATTTATTTATTGCTACGATTTACAGTAAATATAAATTTTCCATGTCACATTAACAAGTATAAAGTATAACATGAATACTGTTATATACTTAGGGCATGATAAAATTTTACTACTTTAAAGGTACAACTAATAAAAACACTGTAATATTCTAATGACAAAGAAATAAGTCCACTTTTTATTTTTCACAAGCTATTTCTTTCATCCCTTATAATTGAAATCTACTATTGTAAAACTTCCTAAAATTTATACATGTATGAAAATAGTTTAAAAGGTGTTACCATGCAACAAGATGAGACCTTAACACCTTAACACTAACACACATCATATGCCACCAATTAAAAGCTAATACTAAAAATGTGTTACATATTTTTCTTAATCTGATGCTCAAAGAGGCCTTATATACCCCTCCTAAACATTATAGGCTATTTCCAATTTTACTGGACAGCATTAAAAATTGATGGTATACATTATTAGTAAAGGCATAACACATTTAAGTTATCAAATATAGATGAATAAATATTGATATTCATCTAAACACTTCACTCCTACTGACTAGAGTTTCTAGTTTTATAAGAAACTATATCTGCTATCCGAGGAAGAAAGTAACCACCAATCTTACCCAACTAAGAACCCTGCAAGCTACAATATTGGCCTAGCAACAGGATATGGTGATGTATACAATAGTGGCACAACATTAACAACCACAGCAACAGCAAAACAAACAATAAAACCCAAAATTCTAAAGTTAAGTGTTCCTAAGGATTTCATGTGTCCTCCTTTCAGGCAGAATAGCAAACATAGGTCTACATATAAATACAGAGAACCTTGAGGATGTACTATCTAATATAATGAATGTCTTATTATGCTATAAACTCTCATCTATTTTACTGAAGTTCTAGTCAGTAAAAGTAATTTTGATTAATGTATCATTTTCATCTCTGAATAAAAAGTTATATTCTATAATCAACGCCAAATAAAATTTGAAGATTTCAGACAGTACTTAAAACAAAAATTTTGAAATAAACCATGAAAAAAATCTGTTATAAACTTAGAATATGATTGAATTCTCCATTTTGGAGATAGAATTAACAAATACATTATAATAGTACAATTCTGGAAAATGGAATACTATCATGTAAAAGTAAAAGGTAAATAACTTCCATGTGGTAAAGAAAGACATTTTCTTTGTTGAAGAATGAGATTTCTACGTCCTCTTGGGCATAAGAAATATAACTGGAAAGATGAAAGTAGTAGGTTCTCCAGTAGGGCCTATGACCTCTCCAACAACAAGTTTTTTCCTAAATTTACAGTAGCAGGCATGTTCCACCAAACTGAACAAGCTTTAGATCCAATTAGACTTGTTTGGTGGAACATACAAGTTCCACTATTTTGCCAGTGGAATACTTTTGCATTCCTGTTGCCAAGTTAGTTTCCAGCCTTTAGAACTAGGAAAAAAAATGATTGATAACTTTTCTCCCTTGTCAGCTTATATAGCCATTTTCAAAACTATGAGAGTCATCTCGAGGAGGAAACTCTCATTCTATCACCTTGATTTGTGCAGTCACATAAGATGTGGGCAGTGTCTTCGGGAATAGGGAAAACTGGTAGAAATGAGAGAATAAATGAAATTGAGGTGTCCAGACACAAAAGAAACATTTATATACAAGTCCTACATCAAAGGCTTAGAAGACATAGTGGAGAGGTCAGAGAGATTGTAAAACCATGAAGAACTGCTGAGATATATTGTCTTCAGGACAGGAAAGAAAGTTGCACCCATGAACTCTGAACAATATAGTTGACTAAATGAAACCTGACCACACTGGTCAACAGACCAGCATGGGGAAAAAAAAAAAAAACTTTTACCAGATACCAACCCTAGAGAAATATCTATAGGTGGTTAATGGCTACTATGGAAATGAGAAATAGCTCTTTTTTTTTAGAATGGGATTCCACTCTGAAAGAAGTCAATCCTAAACCCATGCAAAAGAGCAACAACTACTTGACTCAGTAGGGGGTGTGTGTCTGTGTAACTGGCAACCTGAGGGTAAAAGTTGTGTGGGACAACTTAATATAGTCAGTAAAAGTCACAAATGGCAAAAAAATGCAATAAAAAATAATAAGTAAAGGCAATGAATAGAAGATAAAACAATGACACTATTCTACTATATCAGTATACACCATGAAAAATGTTGACCTAAAAATAACAAGTAAGATAGAAAATGTCAAAGATTATCAAAACAAAAGTCAAAATATGTGATATACAAGAACTCGTATTTAAATATAACGAAGTAGATGTACATAATGTATGGTGATGATATGTTATGTTTGTACTAATCAAAAGAAAATGTGAGAATCTCTATGGTTTGTAGAACAATGAAGATACAGCAACAGATTTTATATGCTAGTACTCCAAGAATGTACACAGACCCTACTTTGTAGGTGTCTAGCAAGAGAATATCAAAGACTGACAGAGCTGCCAGGAGACAAAATGAAGCTTCCATTATTACAGGAGAATTTGTCATTTATAATGAAGGGATAAACTCAAACAGAGAGAAAGACAACTTAGTAAGAAAACAACTGTTAACTTCTGGGTGTCATCAACTCATGTCATATAATAGACACTGATAGATTAATTTTCCTAAACACACCCCAGCAAAATTGAAGTCATGGTAAAATGTGGGTTCTATTTAATAAAAATAAAGTGAAGGAAACAATGGAATAAACTAGAAACTCATAGTGCAAGGAAAAATATAAAATTCGAAAACTTGAATATTAACCAACAAGTGTAGTGATGAAACTTATAATAGTTAAAACAAAGAATACAGTCTACTAAGTTAGCATACTATGCTCTCTCTAGAGTAAGCAGAACAATGAAGATGTCAGTGAAATATTGATGAAATTATAGGGAAAGTGGTAGACAATAAACTGAGGGTTGATTTAATAAAGATAAGGACACATTCCTTATATGACAGCAATGACAAATTCTATAGAATTCCCATCTTTAAAATTCTTATAACCCATTACAATGAGCAACACCATACGGGAACTACATAGTTCATTTGAACTATGACTGATAGTAAATTAAATGACTAAATATAACAAAATAATCACACATACATAACAGTGCTCATATGAAAATCATGTATATCTATGTATATCTATGATCCACAGTGAGATCGCTTGGTTGTATACATATGAAGAGACAACAGTTGTGGGACTGCATAAGGGTATCCTGGTTCTTGGCTGGGCATGGGCCTAGAACCCCGAGACTCCAAGGGAGAAACGGCAGGAGTTCGGCCACATCCCCAAAACCCAGGGTCCTGACAAGCAGTCTAAGCTCCATGGACTTACATTGTTCAGTCACTAGGCCATTACAGCCCCTCCCAAAGTGCACAGGTAGAGGGTATGACTACAGATGTCAGGCCCTAGAGATTTACATACTAATGAAGGCCAGAGGGCGGAGCCAATTAAACCGCCCCCAGAACCTCCCCCTTTTCCCCTCCCTACTTAACTCAGGTCTGTCCTGAGTTTGGGGGTTACATCCAGATCCATCCACCATCTGCCATGACAATAAACCCTTTTGGAACCAAGGACTTCCTCGTATCATTGGGGCCTGTCATCGCAGAAGCTTCCAGCCTCTGGAACCTTAGACTTTCTCCTGCATGTGAGACCTGCTGCGTGGAAGCCTCCGGGACTCCTCCAGCACGGCGCCCCATTTTCCCACAAACAGTTATATGGAAATACTGGCTTCCCTAAATTTTCCACAACCTAAAACAAAAGTTTAGAGTTTAACAAAAATAACTGTAATATAAACATCAAAGTCCTTCATTTTATAAGGTGCAGAATGTCTATTTCAAAGGCAGATGCTACCTAACTGACAAAATGCATGAAAAAGTCAAGGCAGAAAATTATGTATAAATCTGTTATTTAATAAACACCATAAAGAATTTGATGAAATAAGGCACAACATTAGATTACTGAAATATATGTCAAATAGTGAATCTTAAAAAAAAGTTATTTCTTAACATTAATATTTAACCATAATAGAATCATTGGTAAAATAAGAGAATGTTTTATAGTTGTCATAACTCGACCTGACCCTAAAATGATAAAATCTAAGCAAGTGTACCTAGAAACCTACTAAGTTGCCACAGGTATGAGATAGACCATATGTATAAAGAGGAAAGATCACAGAATACAGATTTTAAAGGAAATCAGACATGTGAAGTTAGGTTGAAAGAAAGAGGATGAAAGAAAGCAAGCTTTAGGAAAGAGATGAAACAATGTCCTTAGACAATGACAAATGAAGAGGTGGAGGGAAGGAAGGCACAGAGGGAGAAGAGGAGGAGGGAAAATACAGAACGTTCTTGTGAAAGGTCAATTTAACCTTCACATCCATATCTAACTCAATTTTCTGGATACATTGTGTGGCTAGTAATGTCTTATTAACTCGGTTATCTCTAACTGCAGCAAGAATCTATTCTTAGCTCTCAAAAGTCCAGCTTATGGAAAGATGTGAGAATGGCTCATAAATTGTAAAATTTATGTTTACATCCATCCAGAAATCACCATGGCAATCTTCTGAAAGTTGTGTTCCAATGGATATCCACATGTTAATGTGTCCATAGCTTAGAATCCTTGGTATATTACAGGGACACTCCCAATAACCATATCCCTTCACTCCAAGTTGAATAAAATAAGAAATCGAGGTGAATATTTATGGTTAATAAAAAGGACATCCTAGAGTCCTAATTCAGTTGCTTCTTGATCATTTCCCTATCTGAGCATCATAGCATGCAAAAACCTGCCTAGACATCTCTGAAAATCAGTTATATCATTTAGTGATGTGAAGATGTAAGAACAATAGTCAGATGAATAATACTGTTGAGCACAAATTTGTTTCATTTGCCTTGGTGGTTCTTTTAGGAATTAGAAATGGTCACCATTAACTTTGTATTAAATATATCCTGCCCAACAAAATTTATAATTATGAATCATATTTTACCAGTGCCAAGCTCATACATCACATTTCATATTTATATGTGTTTAATGTTATGCCGTTGAGTGGCACAGATTACACAATTAACCCCAGTATATTAGAGGGCAGTTGGAATCCTGAGGCACATGTAGCTTATTAGAAATGTGCTTAAGGTTAGACTATTTCTTATAACTGATGGCATCAGTATTTCAAGCATTTCAAACAGGCATTGCTTCTTGGTAGATTTTTTTTAATATCTGAAATTCATATAAATATATGAACACACACATATACATATATATGAAAACACAATAATTTCTTTATCTGGAAGTATACTTCAAGGTGAAAAGAATTGGTTTTCTTTTCAGAATGTTCTGTTAGACACTTAGCACTTTATACTTACGGCAATTTATCATTGGAACATATAATAAAGTTAAAAATATGGCTTATTATGATTTATTTGACTTCAGGAATTTATTGGCTTATGGAGATGCAATGGAACCCTAGGAAACAAATTTGATACCCGTGGCATCTGTCCTGGAATATTATGTACATGGCACTATAATTAATTAATTAATTAATTTTGGACTTTTTTCAGTTTGGACAGCCATGTGCATAATAATACTGAAATCTTATAAAAAGCTTAATATTTGAAACTCTAGCATTCTCCCTTTTTTTCCTTTCACTGAAACATACTCATTGTCATAACACAAATATTCCAAAAGACAATATGTGAAAGCTCATTAGACATTTCTGAATGGATTTGTTGAGCATTGCCAGCAAGAGTGTTTTGAAGAAGTTATAAGTAGAATAGTAGTGAGTGCTAGAGACTGAAGGACATGGACCAGCACATATCATTAATGTGAAGTGAAGCTCAGGAGAGAAGAGCCCAGTGTCAGCAACAGTGCATGCCCCATGCCTTCTTGTTTGCTCAGTGGCCTGCCTTGCCCTCACTGCTTTCTCTTGCCTCCCAGGGAATGACAAGTTCAATAGAAAAGAAGTGTTTCAAACAAATTCCAAAATAGACCTCAAACACTTGTTTAGAGGACCCAAGTGATTTAAGTAAGATGTGACAATGGATGAAACACTCCCTGTTGAAAGTGGCATCTTTCCCCTAAAACAGCTATTTGAAAGTTTACTTTCATGTCTGGAAGCTACATTCTCAGTACTGAGCCATTGAATCAGGAGTGTCAAATCCTAGTTTACTAGTTCAGGCCTAGATACAAGATAATATGACCCAGATATAACCCAATTAGTTTTCATGGAGAATCCACTCAACTTTATCTATTATGGTTTTAGGAAATTTATTAGCGCATAGACCTCTGTGTGTGCCTGTGCATGTGACTGTCATGTGTATATATGTACATGCATGCATGTGTAGGTATGTTTGTGTGTATGTGTGTGTGTGTGTCTGTCTGTCTATTTGTCTGTGTGCCAGTGTGTCCAATTACATGAGTAATGTGTTGGTTTCATTTTCTTAACTAAATTTTTTTTTCCTTTCCTTATATTTCATATTTAGCTCCCCAACTGAAGGTTACTTTGTGGGCACAGTGCAAATCTATTTGGTAATTTTGACAATTTACCATATTATATATATTTCTTCTGGATTAGCTCAAATAAGTAGCTAGGAGAACGGCCTAAGAATTGAATATCCTAAAAATCTGTGCAATCACCAGTAAATAGTATCAATTTTGGAACATAAAACTGAATTGAGTACTGAGGTGACAATAGCCAGCTCAAAAATAATGGGAAAGCCTCGGCCCTGTGATGTTCCTTTTACACAGTGTCAACTCTACTTATGCACAATGCAGTTATATTGGCCATTAATTGTTAATCTTCAGATCAGGTTTTATTTTTCACCTCTTGTGTAGCCAGATAAGAGCCTTAGAATGAATTTATTGCCTTTGGATTTACCACTACTGGGTGATGGCCAAACACTTGGAGCTGAAGTACAATGAAAATCATCAGTCATTTGTGCTCTGAACTATAAATTGTCTTGGAAAGTGGTAATGCTGGTGCACACTAAAATTAAATCTGAACAATCTGATGCCATTTCTTTTTGTAAACATCTTTGGAAATGAAAAGATTAGGTATAGAAGAAACTACATTACAACCATGCATATGTATCATGTGACCTATACTTTTTGACTTTACAATGTAAATCAAATAGCATGTTAAAACCTAGGAGAAATGGAGAAACCATATTCTGTGGCCTTAGATATTATCAGTTTCACTGAAGTAAGCTTAAGATAGAAAAGCATTCATTAAAATGTATTTATTAGATTTTTGCTGGTTATTTATTTCTTCAACATTTATCATATGTATTATGAATTATTTAAGGAGTGATAAGGGTATATAGTCTTTCTTTTTGTGGCTAGTATAAAAACCCATTTCCCATAAAATTTGTACATTTTGGTTTTCCTTATAGTATAATTCGTAACATATACTACAACTTTATTCCAAAAAATGATACTTTTTCCAAAGACACATTTTGAAAGCCCATTCATTCTATCAAAGTAAATAGAATTGATTCCTAAAATGAAGAACAAATAAAAATCATCAATTAAAACATGCACAACATCAGCATCTATGTACAATAGAGGGTTATATGATATGCAGACAGAGCACAGTCATGAAATATATTACACTGTCATCCTGAAATCCCACTTTCCTCTGTAGAAAGTCTTTATTCTGCCAGCCTGAAGCAACATTTGCTCTGAATTGACTTTTTTATACATAAGTGTTACTATTTTCAGAACTATATTCCAGTTAAATTATTTGAGGAGCACTTTTAATTAATTTCAGTTATCAAAAATATTTTGGAGATTTACCTCATGCTTTTTAATGAAACAATATTATGTCTGTAGTGAAACACTTTTGTATATATCACAAATCTTCTTTTTCCTTTTACAGTAAACAAAGATGCCATAAATATTTTTACAATTCTTTGCATAAACATGTTTTGAATATTCTATCAAACTGGGAGAATTGGTTGCTAAGTTGTGAGTTACTGTACCTTGAGCCATAGAAACCACTATGTTGGGGAACTCAGCTGTACTCTCTTGTAAAAGGAGAATGATAGTTGGCCTTGTTGAATGCTTACAGTTCATCATGCAAGGTGGGGAGGGTCACAGGACCCTCACTCAACATCCAGCTGATCCTCCCCAGTTGTTGTGTGCAATTTGTCCTATATTACTTGTGACCTCAGGAAGACTAGGGAAGAAGGGTTCAATTCATGTGGCTACAGGGAATTTCTCTTTTCTGCTGTGAAAAGGCTATCGAGATGAAGCCTATTGAAGGGCACCCAAACACTTATAAGTAATCCCACATCTATATTTTATAAGGAATCCCAATAAACTCATACTTGGTGTATCTAGTAGGGTTGAAAATTGCTAGCTTATAAGTCATATAGCATATGAAAGCACTAAACAACATAGGTAGTTGTAACCTAACAGAAAGCAATTTGTGGATCTAAATACAATAAACAAAAGAGAAATATTATGTATGATGAAAAGAATATTTAGTCAGGACACATGAGCAGATATGGTAGAATCAAAAGCTATGTTTGATTATGAAGATTAAGTAATAAGCAAGGTGAACCCTATAATTACTCTAGAAGTATTATCCCTGTGCACAAAGGTTAAACAGAATTCATTTTCTCTCAATTTTAAATAAACCTTACATAACTCTCACAGTTTTAGTTCTAGAAACATTTTGTCTAATTTTTAAGGACACAAATGCAGATTCATTTGTACCAATAAATTCATTTATATCAATATAATATTTTATACTCTAACTCTATAGATTCTATAAATTTCAAAAATGTGTGTGATGCATTTAACCTTTTTTCCTTTTTAAATTTTTTCCCAATCTGCTTTTATGTCATTTTAATGATATGCAAGTATTAAGGTCAGTTCTAGGTTAAGGAACTAGCAGTAAAATAGATGCAAATAGTCAAGGAACAACCAAGTCAATAAACATAAATAGTCAAAGAACAAGCAAGGCAATAAACAAAGTCCTGTGATCACTCCAGTGATCACTGTTTCTATGGACTTATTCAGGATGAACAAAATAATAGAGCCTACTTCCCTGTCCTAGCCCAAAATCATTTTCTTGCCTGAAGCCTACTTCTTTGCTCTAGCCTAAGATTTAGATTCTTGCCTCAAATTACTTCTTTGTTCTAGCCTAAGATTTAGATTCCTACCTGAAATTACTTCTTTGTTCTAGTCTAATGTCAGATTCCTGACTAAAACCCATTTCCTTGTCCCTGGCCCATGTTGATCTTGCCAAGCAGCCCCCAAAACTCTTCACATCTTCCCCTTTTTTATTTCATAAACAAGACTGAGCTTGTCTTAGGTAATTCTGAGAAGAATGTCTTCCTTACCTGTCATGGAATATGCATTATCAAAAGTAATGCACTTCTGTCTTACTTTGGTAAGGCTCTGTATAGAATCTTACCTGTCCTTGTTTTGCCAGCCTGTTAATTTTAACTCTGTCTGGGGGTCCATTTTCAGTTTCAAGCCATGTACTTTGGCTGCCAACAGGTTGATGCTGTTAAAGACAAGTTTTAACATGATGGGCAGGAATAAAAGTATTTCCAGGACAAAAAGGCTAACACGATCAAGCTATATATGCCATTCTTGAAGCTTGACCAAAATGGAAATACTGACCTCAGCCCATGGATAATTTTATCAGCAGTATCTACAGCATCAAAGCTCAGCAGAGCAGCATTCTTAAATTCATAATCTCACTATGCAAAGTTAAACATCAAGAGAGGTGTTACAATTATGCCAAATACCCTGCAAGTGTCTTTAAACTTTTCTCTAATTATAATGACTACCACTGTAAATATTACAAGTAACACAAATCCATTGGTATTTAGCATAACACTCCAGATGGCTTCTTACTCTTAAACTCTCACCCTCCTCCCAATAATTTGTATAGGATAAAGAGCATCAATCCATTGTTCCAAATGCTTATCTAAATCCTCTTGCATACTCAAAACACTAGTAATGGTTTTTTTAGTTTGTTTGTTTGGTTGGTGATTGGTTGGTTTTTTTTGTTTTGTTTTTGTTTTTTTTTTGTTTTTTGGTAAATTATTAACAAAAGTTGCTGTTGTAACTTCTTGTGTCAAAGCAATTACAGAAGCAATGGTGCTAGCAATTAATGTAATTAAAGCTTTTATACTAGCAATAATCAAGCCCACTACCCTCTTGCTTCTGCTTAAAGCCTGACTCATTTCTTTCAGTGCTTGTAATCTTTTTACATAATACCATTTAAACTTTTTAAAGAATAAACACACACACACAAAATCTAAGTATTACACAGGGTTAGGATCAAATTTTTACTGTCTTCCTCTAGACAACTCAAGCCATTGATGTTCTTCTGAGACAATAATGTGCTGAAGATACATCTCATTTAACAAAATGTTCTTGAAGAATGCTGGAGCTCTTTTACAGTTAAACTTTATTTTTCCATCTAGATCAGAGATATGCAGTAAAATGTATCTTAGCCCTTAGAACTCTTATAAAGCATTATAAAGTAGTACACATTTCCACGTGCTTTACTTCCATACCATCTTCAGTGCACTGGGTTGAGACAAGAATCCCCACATTTATTCATGATATCTTTGGCTGAGGCTTATGATGCCTGTGTTGTCACCATGTAGTAGAACATTCTCAAATGTATCATGATGTGGCAGAAATTACTATAAATGCTATCCAACAAAATGTTATTCAGTGATGTGTGGGATGTCTCTTGAGAAATGTGTCTTCAGCCTGCTATGTCATAGTGAAAACCGTCACAAACTTTTCAGATGTAATATCATAATAGTATAGTCTACTACATGTTTTTAATTAGATATGTATGATTGAGTATAAAATAGCTATGATTGGCATATATTTCTATAAGTCATATAATATGGATATCATGTTAAAATAAAAAATCATATATATATATGATTATGTATATAAATAATAACACATAGAAAATATTTTGTTTTATCCATGGTCATAAATATGACATGTTTTAGAAATAAACTCACAGTTTTAACACATACAATGATTTCAATTAATCAGTTTGGAGCCAAATAGCTATCTAGGCTCCTCCTTGTAAATACATATACACAGACATCATATCTTTGAAAGGACAATAACAATGTAGAATTCTTATTTAACTTTCTTTTTGCCCACTGCCTGTTTCAACACTAATCAAGATGGTACTCCATCTTGAATAATGTACTATAAATAGATACCTAGAAATTACATATTATGAGTAGAATTACCCTACTTTCTTATTTTTTCAAAATGCTTTTTCAAGTGTACATATTCAGGATTTTCATAGAAGTTGTATAATCATCCCGAACATCCTAATCATTTAACTAATATTTTGATTAAGATTGCACTCACATCATACATCTGTTGATCATTGCAAAAATAATATTGGATATGCATATTTTTTATTGTTTATGTTATTTGTACAGGTTTTGCGGATTCATTAATTTGTCTATTATGAGGCAAAGGGTAAACAAGGCTTTTCTCTAACTAACTACCTGACTGTGACTCATCCGTGCTTGAGTTATGAATGTGTGCTATCATTGTGATTCTTGAAAGTTGTGCATGAAGATGTCTCTCATATCATTTTTAAATAGGTACACATTCTACAAACCATCTATTATCTATTTATCACCTTTGTCACATTCATGAGGTAAGAAAAACTTTAATTGTTAAATGAGTTAAATGATTATTACTTTGAAGATATTTTGTTAGAATGCATAACAACAAGTTTTGAAAGAAAATTATCCTGGAAACCTAGATGACCATATCCTGTATATTTTCTTTTATTGATTTGTAAACAATAATGGATTTTATACAAGCATTGTTAAATGAAATATGTACATGTAGTGAAATTCCATTACAAGAGAGACAGCAGATATTAGATAACTTGAATTCTTTTTTTCTTCTTTTTCTTTTTTCTTTTTATTAAATATTTTCTTTATTTACATGCATCCTTTATATAGGAAGCAACACAGCTGTCTTTTACTCCATAACCACAATTATCTTCATTAAAACTGTTGAGAATTGGGCTAGGCACTAATCCATGAGGTTTCTGTTTTGTTTTGGTTGGTTTTGTTTGGTTTGGTTTTACTTTCCAATCATGTTTGGGTCTCTGCAAGGTTTCTGGGTTATCCATCTTCAGGTTCCTGGCTATGCAGACACTATCAGGCAAGGATTCTCTCTTGTGGCATAGGCTTGAAGTTGGACCAGTCAAAACTGATGGGAGACTTCTCCATTGGGAACCACCATGATAAGTTCAATGATTAGCTGCGAGCATCTGCCTCTGTATATGTCAGGTTCTGGCAGACCTCTAAGGAGACAGTTATATCAGGCTCCTGTCAGTCTGCACTTCCTGGCATCCACAACAGTGTTCTGCCTTGGTGACTGCACTTGGGATGGATACCCAGGTGTAAGATTCTCCAGACGACCCTCCTTCAGTTTCTGTCCCACACTTTGTCTCCATATTTGCTCCCATGAGTATTTTGTTACTCCTTCTAAGAAGGATCGAAATACCCATGCTTTGGTCTTCCTTGTTCATGAGCTTCATGTGGTTTGTGAGTTGTATCTTGGGTATTCCGAGCTTTTGGGCTAATATCCACTTATTAGTAAGTACATACCATGTGTGTTCTTTTGTGATTGGGTTACCTCACTCAGAATGATATTTTCTAGTTCCATCCATTTGCCTAAGAATTTCATGAAGTCATTGTTTTTAATAGCTGAGTAATACTCCATTGTGTAAATGTACCACATTTTCTGTATCTATTCTTCTGTTGAAGGACATCTGAGTTCTTTTCAGTTCCTGGCTATTATAAATAAGGCTGCTAAGAACATAGTGGAGCATGTGTCCTTGTTATATGTTGGAGCATCTTCTGGGAATATGCCTAGGAGTGGTATAGCTGGGTCCTCAGTTAATGCTATGTCCAATTTTCTGAGGAATCGCCAGACTGATTTCCAGAGTGGTTGTATCAGCTTTCAATCCTACCCACAATGGAGGAGTGTTCATTTTTCTCCACATCCTCACCAGCGTCTGCTATCACCTGAGTTTTTGATCTTAGCCATTCTGACTGGTGTGAGGTGGGTTTGTGATCCCATGGGTAGAGCAACAATATCAACCAACTAGAACTCCCAGGGTCTAAACCACCAGCCTGAAATCACATAGGGAAGGACTCATGGCTCCAACTGTATATGCAGTGTAGGATGACCTTGTAGAGCATAGGTGGGAGAGGAAGTCCTTGGTCCCATGAAGACTGGATGCTCAGTGTGGGGGAATTCTAGGGTGGGAGATGGGAGTGGGTGGGTGGGTTAGGAGAAATCCTCATAGAAGCAGGAGGAAGGGGATGGGATAGGGGTTTCTGGGTAGGGGGAAATGGGGAAAGGGGATAACATCTGAGATGTAAATAAAATTTCCAATAAAAAAATAATCTAAAAAGAAATCTGATGGGAGAGTAGAGATTCACAGGCAAACCTTATACAGAGCTGGGGTACCCTATGGGATGCAAGAAGAGTGTAGGAGTCTCTGAAAACACCATAAAAACAAAGCCCATGGAAGCAACTAAGCAGGGCTCATAGGGCTCAAAGAGACTGAACAAATACTCAGGGAGACTGTATGGGTATGACCTAGGTCTCTGCCTATAACTTAGGGTTCTGTAGATTGGTGTTCTTTGAGACTCCTATCACCAGTAGTGGGGTTGTCTATGACTCTTTTCCCTGCTCTTGGCAATCTTTTCTCTTACCGAATTGCCCTGTCCAGCCTTGATATGAGGATTTGTGCCTAGTCTTATGGTAACGTTTTAAGCCATGTTCAGTTTGATATGTCTGGGAATCCTTTACTTTCCTGAAGGCAACAGGAGTAGATCCAGGGATCTATCCTACCTCTGACCCATTCTGTCAAATCTTTCTCTGATTTTGTTTGCCCCTTGATTAGAAGTCAATTTCAAATACAACTGAATCCTTCTACAAACTAAACTTACCTTCATTGTTAGGGATTAATATTGTGTACTATGGGTGTGTATGTGTATTCCAGCCCAATAACTTCTTTCAGAAGCAGATGTATTAAAACTGATGAAACAATCAATGTAAAAATATTAATGAAGGTCAAAAAAGACAATCTGAAAATTGACATAGGTTTAGAAAACATGACAATTGGACTGAGACATGTCTCATTGATTAAGAGTACTGATTGCTTTACTTGAGGTCCTGAGTTCAATTCCCAACAACTACATGGTGGCTCACAATCATCTGTTATTCAGATGCCCTCTACTGGATGTGTGTGAAGTCAGGTCACTCATATACATAAAATAAATAATTTTTTAAAAGAAACCAAAACTAAACAAAAATATAACAATGGACTCAAGTAAAACTCTTTTTATTAAAATTCAATTATTCATGATTACATTTAGATGTATATTTTTGAAAGAAAAATTTGAGCTGAAGACATCACCGTTTTAAAATTTATGGAAAAATATTACAAAATATTTAATGACAAGAAATTAGAGAAACATATATTTTGGAAATGATATTATAAATATTAATAACTACAAATTCCCAAGCCTCTCAGAAAGATGCATTTTGAAATTAAAATAACTGAATATATTAATATAATAGTGAAATTGAAATGTAAATGAAAACACCAAAACATTGAATAGGATTTTTACATAAACAGTAAACAACAATATTTATATGGAAAAATCATTTTATTTCAAGGCATAACATAATATGTTAATATTTATATATAATTGAATGGAAATGCTTTACACACTTAATGAGGAGTCTAGAAAAACACACACAACACACACACACACGTGTATATATATATACAAAAACTTAATAAAAATACTCTTGCCCAGTGTTCTTTAAAATTTTTCTAGCCAATATGACCTCTAAATATTAGGGCAATAAATAACTTGACATTTTTCTACAAGACATTGAAAAGAAGATGACTTTGCATAACAATACCTGTTTTAAATATTTTATTTTATTTTTAATTACATGTATTTTTATGTATATGCATGTATGTATATATGTGTATATGTATGTATGCAAGTGTACTGAATGTGCACGTAGTGTGATTGCTGGGGAATAGTAGAAGAGTTAGTCATATGTTGTAGAGCTATAGCTTCAGGCAAGTTATAAGATGCCCATTGTTGGTGCTGGGAACGCAGCCATCAATCTGACCCCTGAATTATATCTTCTTGCTATCTCAAAGGAATTAAGAAATGAGTATACTAAATACATAGAAATTGAAAGTCTAATAATAAAAATAATGGACACAATATCTCCAAGATGGGAGAATATAGGACTAAAAAAATTCATGAAAGAATATCAGTATATTTTATCAATCTATTTTTAACTGTACTAAAATTTTGTTTTGTTTTCCTTTCTGAAAAGGACTGTTAGAGCAAATTTATTGAATTATAAAATTGATTATTTTGCTGTGGACTTCTATTGGAGAGAGAGAAAGTGAGACAGGAAAGGAACAGAAAGAAAGAGACAAAGAAGCAGAGAAACACAGAAAGAAAGCAAGCATAATATGATATCTATGCTTTAAGACAGTGAAACAAGCAGGAATTTAGAATTATTTCCTACAGATATTCCCTTGCCTCACACTGTTTTAGAGTGCATCTCATCTATTCTGGAACCAGACAGAATGCTCTGCTGTTTCTTTCAGGAATATGCTCAGTACTATGTGAAAAAGTGTTCAATCTAGATTCAGAAAATCTCTTACTATTCTTACTCACTTCTCTGAAAATTTAACATCAGATTAATTTAAATAATATAATTTCCTTAACTTTCATTACATGAACATCTTAAATAATAGCACAGAGGAGTTTTTTGATGTATTTCTATTTTAATTTTAATAATATCTGTCTCTAGTTTATAAAGAGCTGCTGAAAATGGTTTACATATTTGTGTGCCTTTATATCACTAGCAATTCCAATTCACCAGCATATATGAAAGACTGATTCTTTACATATTTTAATCTTTATTACAATTCACTAAATGTTTTCAGTTATTTATTTTATAAGAAAATGTAATCCCTGAAACTTGAATTTAATTTATTCTCATATAAACATCATTTGTTAGGGCTTGAAAGTTGACTCATGGGCTAAGAGCATTGTCTATTCTTTCAGAGAACTCATAATGATATTGGTAGCCACACAGCAACTTAAAACATTCCATAGTATCAGTAGATGCAACTCCCTCTCTAGATTCCACAAACATTTCACGTTTTCACGATTTCACGTTTGTGTCAGGTACAAACGTGACACACAGACATACATTTAGGCAGCAACCCATATGAACAAAAAAATACAATGAAAATAATAGCAATTTTAATGATATATTTGTTAGCTTTAGTTTACTTTTCAGTGAATATGAAACAACTAAGGTCAAATTTAAAAAGAATAAAAAGAAAATAAGAACAGAAGGGAAAGAAGTGAAATTAAAACAAATCAAGTATGACTAAGGGCTATACAGAAAGGAAAAGACATCTAGGCACTACCAATATTCCTTCAATCATTCAACTCTGAAGTAATAAAACAGCCACATAAGGGTCAACAACATCAAGAAACTCAATTCCCCCACAAACTCATTTAGTCTCACAAGCACAAATTTTGAGTGCTTTATTTGGCAGCATTTTCCCTAAGATATTGTGTTTATATCATTAATAACCCGTAATTCCTTTTGAGTGGTATCTCATAAACACACTATTTGAATAACTAATTGGGTATTACAGTAATTTTATCTACCTCTATTCATTCACTAAGTCCATAAAATCCAATTTGTTTTCCTTTACAACACAAACCCTTCTACCTTTCAATTTATTTCATTTAACACCATGATGTTCATTGTCAGAAATTCTAATTTTTATGCTGTAGCAACTGTAGAATATCAACTTTGTTTTCTAGAGCAAATAAGTTCATATATGATCCATGAATTTAATATTGCTTTTTTTCTTGGTTTAAAATTGAATTGTAAGTGAATATTATTATAGACAGTCTATTGTTTGATGTTGGGATAACAGACATAATTTATAGATGTGTATACATTAGACAAGGTATAATAAATATTATAGGAAGGTTTATTCCATGAATTATTTTGGCCTTCTGAATGTAAATGTGAGCAAATCAGTCATGTGTCATATCTTTGTCAACCAATTAGTAATTCAGTAGAAGAGAAAGTTGTGAATGATAGTGACTAACAACTGTTATACTGCTTCCTCAAAAACAACAGAATGAACGCTACTTTTTACTTGACAGGCACTAATTTCTATACAACTCAATGTGGCTATTTGTTATTTGTCTCTTACTGAAACAAAGCATATGGAAGTTGAGCACATCACAATGTCAGTCATTGTAACAACTCTGGATAAATGCTGAGATCAGTTCCATCAATACTTAAGCAGGATTTGTCTGTAAAGCTCAAGTTCAAGTGGAAGATTCTGGATTAGATATTAAAAAAACAAAAAAACAATGTTTCAAAGAAGAAATGCATAAACATTTTTAGATGAAGTTAGTATATGCAGATATGTATGTATTTGAATGGTCGATTAATAATAAGATATTTGTCTCAAAATAGAGACAAAATGAATTCTCAGGGATGCAACCAGTCTTCATCTTCAACATGAACTTAAGTTATGTATGAGAGCTTAAGTATGTTCTGGAAGTCAAGACAGCTGTTATCCACAGGGGGTAGAACATGGTTTATGTACTCAGTGATATTCACCTTGAGATAACTGATTTCCCTTTGCTACCAGGTATCAAATGCAAATAGTTTTGAGCTAAGATGTGGTGCTTTGCATCTACTTCCCCTTTATAATTCTTGGATTTTGTCTGGCTTGAACTTTTTCAGTCTTGTGCATGAAGCCACAGTCTCTACTATCCAAAATATCAAACCACAGATCTAATATATTTTTGTAATACTTTTGGAACTGGCACCAATGGAAGTACAAATTCTTGATTTTTCACTGCATGACATAAACTCAGAAATCCACTCTTGCATATACTTTTTCAAACAATTGATATATATCAATGATAAGCCACCAGCTAATAGCTTTTATGATACAGATCTAGGAAGAGGTTGTGGGAGTTTCAAATATAGAGAGTAACTTAGCATCTAAATGTTTAATATTTGTTTTAATAATCCATGATGAATTTTAAAGGCATTATTAAACAAATTACAGAAATTAATATTAACAGTAAACAGTGTGGTATTCTTTGCAGTAGATGATATCATGATTAGCCCCAAAATGATGTTTATTTCTCTATAAATAATGAAATAACTAATGTTTTCAAGTAACTTTAATATAATCATTCTACTTAGTATAATTCAAACATTTATGATAGATATAGTGCTCATTAGTCATCATGACTTATTAACATAGGTATTTTTTAAGCATTGCTCTAAAGAAAGATTTATTTATTTACTTTATGTATGTCCCCTCTCTTCAGACACACCAGAAGAAGGTATCAGATTCTATTTCAGATGGTCGTGAGTCACCATATGGTTGTAAGGAATTAAATTCAGGACCTCTGGAAGAACGAAGAGTCAGTGCACTTAAACACTAACCCATCTCTCCAGCACCAACATAGTTCTTTTTAAAATATAGTTTGTTTTATGTGTGTTAGTGTTACCTGACTGTATATATATGCACCATGGGTATGTCTTATTTACACATAGGCAGTGTTATAACCTTTGTAGCTGCAGTGACAAGTAGATACCAGCTACCTTGTATGGGGCTCAGGAATCTTCAAGAAGAGGAAGGACTCTTAACCATTGAGACATACCTCTAGTTCAAATCAAGAAATTTAAAACATTGTAATAAAGCAAAGCTTTCCATAGAAGTAAAAAAAATAAAGTAAAATACTGTAATTTTTTAAATCCAACAATTATTATCTATTTTTCAGTCTGAAGGAAGACCTCTCGTAGCCAGGCCCACAGGAAATATTTGGAGAGCAGCACAATCCAGATAACAAAACTGATAATTGTGCTTCTTTCACAATTGTAATTGAATAAATCTAATTGCCTGTTCTGCTTAACTTTAATACTGGGTTTCAAACTGTTGTACGGACAGGAAAGCAACATCAGAGGAATTACTCTAGTGTTACATTCCTTCCTATAAAAGTACTTTGAAGTCAGGCAATAAAGTTAAATGGAAAACGCTGTGTACTTGATTTTCAATTATAGCAAAGGCAGGAAGCCACAATTATCTTTTTCATTACTATGAAGTTCTTCATTGCTGCCTGGGCAAAACCTCTTCACTGTTGTTATCTGATACCACTGTGACTCTTCAAGTGAAGAACACTGGAAATCAAAGGTTAAAAGCAAGGGAACAAATTAAAGATATAACAAGTTACAAATGTAAAAATGTACATTAAAAATGACAAAAATTGCATTAACTGTATAATTGAATTCCAGATGCTCTGTAGGTAGTAAAGTTTTGACAAATTTATTATTTCCTGTTCAAGTTTTTAATGTGGCTTTGTTATTACAATTTAGCTATTCATTTTTTTAAAGACATTTGCAGGCAAGATATCTCAGTGGATAAAGGCAATGTCTATCAGCCATGACGATCTTAGAACAGTCTTGTGGAAGGAGAGAACTGACACCTACAGACTGTCCTCTGACCTGCACATGCATACTATAGAGTACACACATTCACATATAGAAAAATAAGATATATAAATACATGTGGAAATCATATTATTAGTGTTAAGTTTTCAAATAATGATTAATAATTTAATTCTATTTTAATATTTATAATACTCTTTTGATAATAATATTTTCTATATTGTGTTCACAAATATTTCTTTTTTTTTGTTTCTTTAAAAATTATATGTAATAACTTCTAGTTAGATTGTACTAGGACTTGTTTCATGGTCAAGCCTGACGATATTTATTGTGAATTATTTTTCTTGATACTTGTAATATATTAACTTTCTTTGATAGTTTCTTACTCTAAATGCTAAAGTATAAAGTGCCTGTGCCTGTGCCTGTGCCTGTGCCTGTTTGTATTCAGGCTGCTAAATCTGTGAAACAAGCCCTGGGTGATTTAAATAAACAACAACCAAAACCACTTAGCTCATCTCATATTTCTGGTGAGTAGAAATATGAGATTAGGGTATAAATAGGATCATATCCATGTGCACATATTTTCCTTGCTATACAGATAAAAACTTCTATTTTTATGCTGTATTGTAAAGTACTGTCCTCTTCGTGTCTTTGTAAGACCACTAATTATTTCAAGAATGCACAATAAATGCCACCAAGACTTTAACATATGACCTTCCTCTGAAACAAGTACTCATTTCATAATTAACACTTAACAATATCACTATACTGGATATAAGCTAGGGCAACAATTAATCTAAAACTTTTATATTAAATGAGCTACAAAAAGAAAAAAAATATTAGAAAAATAATTTAAAATCTCTATGAAATTATAAATTTTTGATTATTTATAATTATTTTATATCTTTAGGTGTTTACCTGTACATATATATGTATATTACCATATTTGCTCACTGCTCATGGAGGACTGAAGAAGGTGTCATATTGTGTGTAATTGGTGTTACAGAGAGCTGTGTGCTCCCTTGTGGATACTGGGAATAGAACCTTGATCCTCTATAAGTGTAGCCAGCTGCTGTTCACTGGTAAGACACTGCTCCATGCCTAAGACCAAAGTCTTTAATGGATCAATTCTTAGAAATGCAAAAATTAGATATCTGCTTTTTGCTTTAAGAAACTTTTATAAATTATATGAAATAGAAACATAGAACACATATACACTTATGTGCATATTGACAATTATTAAAACATTTCACACATATGCTAGAATGTGTGTTATTTAAAAGACGCTGTAGTTATTGAACCATTCACTCTAAACAACTTACTATAAGCTCATAAGGATGCATTACTACATGTTCCTGATCCACTAGAATTTAAGACAATTATATACAAGTAGCTACATATTTCTACTTTTGAAATAGTGAGTGTATTTATAAACTAACGTTCATTCAATATATTTTTAAAAAGAAAACTATGTTCATATTAATATTATGTATTTATAATGGCTTTGCATATGCATGGAACTTTACATTTAATTGCTAAAAGATATTATCACTATTTTAAGTATATTGAGCCTAATATGAAAGAGTATTTATAAAGCTAATTATTTGGAAAGCAATATACATGATACTGAAAGCAACAATTAGACATTGTAGTCAGGTAAAAATTATCATTCCTGATAACTAATCTATTTAAACGTGTGGAATTTTATTATCATGTGGATGCCACAGTTACTTTTGGATTTTAAACAAGTGTTATATTCTGAAGAAGATGCTATTATTTCTGTAATATGTGTTTTTGATATCTTAAAGGTCAAGTCTCTGTAGATGTATTGTTTGGTATATTTCTGGGTCATCTAATCTATTATATTGATTTGCATATTTGCTTTGAACCAGTACCATGTGAAGATTTAATACACATCAATTGACTAAATTTTTATTAAAGAAGTAAAGTGATTTGATATGTAAGATAATGGGTTTTGGGGTTTTTTTGTTTGTTTGTTTTGGGGCTGTTTTGTTTACAGGTCTAGTTTCATTACTTATAAACTATGTTGAGAGATGTCATAATACATTTGGATTTTCTATTCCAATAACATTCTAAATGTAGAGTACTTTCTAAAGTAGAGAAGTTTCTGTGACTGATAGTTGGGTGACTGTATATAATATGGCAAATAATCTGTTATATAAGGGAGAAAGCAATTCATGTTTTAAAACAGCACACATGTTCTTGCTTTATAGAAATCTATTATCTAAAGATTCACTAATGAGATAAATATTAATCCCTTCTGAGGACGTGAGTATATTAACCAATTTATTTTCACTAATCTCCACAGTTTAAAGGTCGCACCATAAGCTTCCTCCAGTACATGAACCTTGAATCACCAACTTAACAACCTAAGAAACATTAACTACTTCAATCATGATTACAGAGAAGAATGAAATGTGTAGGGTGCTATTAATTAAATTTATATTAATTGCTAATATAAATTAAATCTCATATCTGTACAATAAGTCATTTTATTATTTTGGACCTATGGTAGGGATATAATTTCCTCTGCCAGATTTTTAACAAAAAAGATGGAAAGAGGATAAAACAATCAAATTTCTTTCATCTTCTCAAAAGCTTCTCTACTTAATTTTCCAGACTCTTAGCTGACCATCAATGCCACTGTTCTATATTACAAAGATAATTTTCTAATGATTCACAGAATATCACATAATAAATCAAAGAAACATACCTCTTATGAATTCTTAGGAATTTTACCCATTGTTGGGGTTCAGGAACTGCTTCACAAACCACTCAGATTCAAGTCTCAGTTAAACTGGAGTGTTTTATCTTAGCTATTCTGACAGTTATACAATGGAATTTCAGAGTCAATGATACTGACTTGCATATCCCTAATGACAAAGAACATTGAATATTTTCTTTATATGCTTCATTAGAGATTCCTTTGTTGAGAAGTTTAGCTCTGAATCCCGTATTTTAACTAAGTTATTTGACCTGGTGCTGTCTAATTTCTTGAGTTTTATTTTATATATTTTGAATATTAATCCTCTGTTTGATATAGATTTGGTGACGATCTTTTCCCATTTTGTAGGTTGCTGTTTTATCCTACTGATTGTGTCCTTTGCCTTTCATGAGATCTCATTAGTTAATTGTTGACCTTGGTTCCTGAGCTGTAGGGTATGTTCAGGAAGTTGTCTCCTGTGCCACTGTGTTCAAGGAAATTCCCTACCTTTTCTTCTATTAGAAGTTTATATGTTTTATCTGGTTTTATGTTGAAGATTTTAAAAAACAAAGATGTCCCTCAACTGAAGAATAACAAAGAAAATACGGTACATTTATACTATGGAATATTACCAATCTATTAAAAACAAAAACATGAAATTTGCAGGCAAATAGAGAGAACTAGCAAATATCATGTGAGGAAAGACACACATGGTATGGACCCATTTATAAGTGGATATTAGCCATAAGCTACAAGATAACAATGGCAAAATTCACAGACCCAGCAGGAAGAGAAAGGAGGAAGGCATGAAAGAGAATGGATATCAGTTAGGGTGGCATCTTTAGGACTATCTGGAGACCTAGAAAAGGAAAGACTTTTCTGAGTCTATGGTGGGTGACCCTAGATGAAACTCCTAGCAACTGGGGATATGGACACTTTAGTGGGCACCTTCTGTATCCAGGCAAAACTTCCAATGGACGGACAGAATACCAACCCACCCACAAAACCTTTGACCCCAAATTTGTCCTGCCTACAAGATATGCAGGAACAAAGATGGAGTAAGGATTGAGGGACTGGCTAACTGATGGCTGGCCCAACTTTAACACCCATCCCATGGAATGCAGCTACCCCCTGCTTTGATTAATGATTGAAGACAGGAACTTAGCATAACCATCGTTTGAGAGGCTTCATCAAGCAGCTGATGGAAACAGATATAGAGACCTGCAGCCAAACATAGGGAAAGTTCAATGAGTCTTCTCAAAGAGTGTGTGTATTTTCTAGGTGGTGGGGAATGGTAAAAACTGATGGAGCTGAAGGGTTCAAGCATACCACAAGAAGCTCTATAGAGTTAACAAATCTGTA
The DNA here is from genome assembly GCA_021653895.1 of Mastomys natalensis. Taxonomy (NCBI): domain Eukaryota; kingdom Metazoa; phylum Chordata; class Mammalia; order Rodentia; family Muridae; genus Mastomys; species Mastomys natalensis. The sequence goes on along the minus strand of JAJTUV010001608.1, from coordinate 230,064 downwards.
CCCATGGAGTCTCACAAAAACTGAACTACCAACCAAAGAACATTCAAGGGCTAAATCATGACACCCTAAATATTTGTGGCAGGAGTGCAGCTTGGTTTTCATATGGGTCACCTAACAATTGAAGAGGGAGCTATCTCTGACTCTGTTGCCTGCCTTTGGATCCCTTTCCCCTAGATGTGCTGCCTTTTCTGGCCTCAGTAGGGGAGGATGTCCTTAGTTCTGCTGTGACTTGAGGTCCTAGGGCAGGTTCGTATCCATGAAGGCTTGCTTCTGAAAAGGGGGAATGGAAGGAAGAAGAGTATTGTGAGTAGAGGAGTGAAAGGAATGAGGCCTGTTATCAGGATATAAAGTAAATAAACAAATAAGTAAATAAGTAACTCAAATTAATTAATTAATTAATTAATTAATTAATTAATTAATAAAAGCAGTGAGGGAGAAAAGGTCAGTTCAGTTGAGTGCAGTTCAGTCAGTTGGAAGTATATACCTTGAGTGCAATGCAGCACATTTTTGTTTGTCTCTAGGTTGTCCCAGAAATACACACACAACACACACACACACACACACACACACACACACACACACACTGATTTATGTTCTCTCTCCCATGCAGTTCAATGCAGTTAGAGGCAACTGAAGCTTGAGAATGAAAAGAAGCCAGAAGACTAGAACAGATTGCCAGAGTTAGTTTAAAATTAAGCAAAGCATTCAGTCAGAAGCTGACAGAAGCCAGTATGAATCAGTCAGTCAACCTGGAGAGGAATTTGAGCCATGACAGTTTAGTTAAACCATCCAGAAGTAGTTCAAACAGAGCTACTTATGGTTAGTTATCAGCAGTAAGTCTCAGAGGGTAAAATACTCTAGGCCCAAATTATAAGGTGGAGGCTGGAAGATGGAAGCTTAAGCATCCAAGATCCAGGTTTGCAGAAGATTACATTGTATAGAGGCCAGAAGCTTCCAGGCCAAGGCCTAGGGATAGTTAGTACAGAAAAAGAAATGCTTTGGGCTCAACCCAAATTGGATATGGCTCTCATGTTATCATTTCTATTGACAAAATAAAAGCAGCATTTACTACATTTTTATTTTTGTAATCCAAAGGGGAGTTAACAGTTTTGCTCACTACTAAGTTATCCCATCACAAACTTAATTTTAAGCTACTCATTTCTATTAACTAGATCTCTGCAGCACCACTGAAGACCATAGCCAGCATTTTTATCTTTATGATTTTTAAAACAATTGTCTTTCTGGAATGAGACATTTGATGCTTTTATCTTTTGTTGTTCATTCCTGTATCATGATTTCCATCATAATTTTACTTATAGTGCTATATTTGCTATTTAGCAGTCCTTCATTCCCTCTCATTGTAGATGTTTTAACAAGCTGACATAACCTAAAATTTAACTTTTCATCAATTATGTAATTTTCAACTGACTGTTGTAGAGAATTTTTAAAGTATCTGTCCCAGAGGAATAGAAATAGGAAAATATAGCTTTGTGAGGAAAAAAAGGAACATATATTTATTAAAGACTAAAAAATTTCCCTCTACTATGCACTCTATAAAGAAATATGTTCTGCTTGGAATATTTGCCTTGAAAACAAAGTTTTTATTTAACGTGGCAGGTAAGTTAACATTTAAATCAATTTGTATTTCTGTTACTGGAGAGCAACAATTGTTATGTGTGTGTATGTTATTACAAGTTTATTATTTTGTATTTTGTCCTTGTGTCTCATAGGAATATTGAATATCTAAGTTAGAATTTTATTGTTATGTAGAGACTCCATGACCAAGGCAATGTTTAATTGAGGCTGCTTTGCCTTTTTAGAGGCTAGTCCTTTATCATCAAGGTGGGAAGCATAGCATCACACAGGCTGACTTGATGCTGAGGGAGCCAACAATTTTACATCTTGATACAAAGGGAGCCAGGAGGAGGCCCTCTTTACCAAGTAGCCAGGAGGAAGGTTTCCTTTGCCCTAGGCAGAGGCTGAGCATGGAACCTCAGAGCCTCCACAATGACACACTTCCTCTACTAAGATCAGACTTCTGAATAGGACCACTTCCAATGGGCCAAGCATATTCAAACCATGACATTAAGCAACAAAACGGCAGAAGTAAAAACTCGAATTGGATTCTGCTGATTTAACAATCTTGTTAATCATTAGCAATTTTAGATAAATCTAAATATAGTTTCTTTTTTAATTAATATATTTATTTTTTCTTTTCTTTTCATGAGAACAAGTTTCTTCTTATGTACTCTGTCCTGAATATGGTTTCTCCTTCCCCTACCTCTCTTACCTTTTGTCCTTACCTACATTCACAAAAGAATATATTCATTATTTTGTCTGTCATTAAAAAACAAACAAAGGGTTTTAAGGGATAATAATTATATAAAATAAAGCAATAAGTTGAAACAAAACTAACACATCAAAATAGGACAAAAGAACCCAGAGAAACAAAAGAAAAAGATCTGAAGAAAGGCACAAAAAACAGAAAAAGGCACGGAGAACTACCCTACCTGTTGGGACTCAAGGAATGCCAAAAAAACAGTAAACTAGAGGCCACAATATTTATCAAAGGAGCTCTATGGTTAAAAAAGTGGAAATAAGAGAAACTATTATGTAGGAACACACACACACATATACTACATATATGCATATTATATTGTTTATTATTTAACAAATATATTGTTTTGTGTCAATATCATGATAACATGCTGTTTTTATTACTATAACTATGTAATACAACCTGATTCAGCAGTTCTTTTATTATTAAGAGTAGTTTGAGTATCCTGTGCTTTCTGTTTCCATTTGAAATTGAAGTGTGTCCTTCACAAAATTTATAAAGAATTATTTTGATTTTCATAAGAATTGCTTGAATTTTTATATTGATTTTGGTAGAATGGACGTTTTTACCTTACTAGTCCTACGAATCCATGTGTGTGGAAGATGTTTCCATCTCCTAATATCTTCTTCAATTTCTTTCTTCAAAGTCTTGAAGTTTTTGACATACAAATCTTTAACTAGCTAAGTAAGAGTCACACCAAGGTATTTTATATTGTTTGAAATTAGGGTGAAAGGTGGTGTTTCTCTGATTTCTTCCTCTTCTCATTAATTTTTCATGTGTATGTAGGAAGACTACTGTGTTGTCTAAATAAATTTTGTACCCATGTAAATCATCGGCAAATAATAATACTTAGACTTTTCCACTCTAGTACATGCATTCCCCCTTAATTAGTGTTTCTTCTCTTATTGCTCTAGCCAGAACTTCAAGTATTATATTGAATAGCTATAGAAAAAGTGACTAACCTTGTTTTCCTTCTCATTTCAGTAGAATTGTTTGCTTCTTTCCAATTAGTTTTATGTTTGGCTATGAGCTTGCTGTGAGATGTCTTTCTTTCCTTTTATTTTTTTTTAATTAATCATTTCGTTCCTTTACAACTCAAATGATATCCCTCTTCCTGGTTACCCCTCCACATGTACCCCATACCATAGCTGCCCTCTCCCCCTACCTTTTGCCTCTATGAGGGTTTTCCCCCACCCACCCACTCCTACCTACCTATCCACACCCAGCTACCCACCCATACTCACCCTCCCACCCACAAACTCCCTCCCCACCAATCAGCATCCCCCTACTCTGGGGCATCAAACATCCACATGACCAAAGGCCTCCCCTCCCATTGATGTCAGACAACAGCAACCTCGGCTATATATGTATCTGTAGCCATGGATCCTTCCCTGTTCACTCCTTGGTTGGTGCTGTAGTGCCTGGGAGCACTGGATGGTCCCACCAGCCAACATTGCTCTTCTTATGAGTTTTCAATCCCCCTCTGCTCCTCTAAAGGGGTCCCTGAGCTCAGTCTGATGGTTGGAACCAAGCAGTGAGATGCCTTTCTTATTTGGGTATGTGCTTTATAGCCCTAACCTCTCCAGGACCTTTAACATGAAGACATGTGGATTTTGTTAAAAGCCATTTATGCAATAATGACATGATTATTTTTTTGTTTGTTTAAAAAGTGGGTTACATTTATTGTTCTTCATATATTGAATAACCATTGTATCTTTAGGCTCAAACCTAGTTGATCATAGTGGATGATCTTTTTAATACTCTATAGCATTTGGTTTGCAGAATTTTGTTGAGTAGATTTGCATTTATGTTCACTGAAGAAGTCAGTCTGTAATTTTCTATCTTTGTTGGGTCTTTATGTGGTTTGGTTATCAGGGTAACTGAGGCCTCATAAAATAAATTGGAAAAGGTTTCTTCTGTTTCTATTTTGTTGAGTAAATGTGATTTGATGTGATTAAATTGTTTATTTGATCTCAAACTAACTTTGGTAAGTGATATGCATTGAGAAAATTATACATTATTTTAGATTTTCCAGTTTGCTGGTGTACAGGTGTTTAAATATGTCACTCTATTTCTCCTACTATCCTTGGTGTCTGATGTTATGCCTCACTTTTCATTTCTAATTTTGATTTTCTTCACATTTTAGTTAATATGGATAAGGTTTTTTCTATCTTATTGATTTTTAGAAAGAATAAACACTTCGTTTCACTAATTGTTTATATAGTAATTCTGTTACTATTTTATTGATTTCAGCTTAATATTTGATTACTTCCTGCTGTTTATTCTTTTTGGGAGGGGGCAAAGAGTTTTTCCTTTTGTTCTAGAGCTTTCAAATGTGTTGCTTAGTTACTAGAGTGAGATCTATCCTTTTTTTTTTTTTTTTTTTAACATAGGTACTTAGTGCTATGAACTTTTCTTTCAAATCATTCTTCACTGGTTCCCAAAAGTTTGTATATGCTCTGTATTCATATTTATTCAGTTCTACAATTCTTTTTAAAAGATTTTTAAAAAATCATTTACAACCCAACTGCTGTCCCCTGGTCCCTCGTCCCACAGTCCTCATTCCATTCATCCTCCCCACTGTCTCCAAGAGGATATTCCCCTACCACCAGATTTCACACCTCCCTGGGGCCTCAAATCTCTAAAAGATTCAGCGTATCTCCCACTGAGACCAGACTAGGCAGTCCTCTGCTATATATGTTTTGAGGACCTCAGATCTGCCTGGTTGGTTTCTGGGAGCTCCCAGGATTTCATGTTAGTTGATATTGCTGGTCTTCCTATGAGATCACTCTCCTCTTCTGCTTCTTCGATTTCTCCTCTACTTCAACCATAGGGGTCAGGAGTCCAATGTTTGTATGTAAATATCTGCATCTGTCTCAGTAGGCTGCTGGTTGGGCCTCTCAGAGGACAGCCATGCTAGTCCTAAGCACAACATAAATTCAGCATCAGTAATAGTGTCAGGCCTTGGTGTCTCCCTATATTGGGCTAGTCACTGGATAGCCTTTCCTTCAATCTCTTCTCCATTTGTGTCCTTGCAGTTTTTTAGACGAAACAGTTCTGGGTTAAAAATTTTGACTATGGGTTGGTAATGCTATCTTGAGGCTCTGTCTCTCTACTGGAGGTGGACTTTTTGATTTCATTATCCCAACTGTTGGGCATTTTATCTAAGGTCATTTGCACTGATTCCACAGTATTTCACGTCCCAGGTCTCTGGTACTTTCTGGAGGGTCTCCCTACCTCCCACTATCCATTCTGCTGGTCCTGTGGGCTTCTTTCCTGCCCTCCCCTGCCCCACCTGTAAGGCAAAAGGACACAGTCAACAGGACAACCTACAGGATGGGAAAAAACTCTTCACAACCTCCACAACCAGTAGACGGCTAATATCCAAAATATATAAAGATCTCAAGAAGCTTACCTCCAAAGAACCAACTGACCCAATTTAAAAATGGAGTACAGAGCTAAACACGGTTCTCAATAGAGGAATCTTGAATGGCCAAGAAAGACTTAAAGAAATGTTCAAAGTCCTTAGTCATCATGAAAATGCAAATTAAAATGACCCTGAGATTCCACCTCACACCAATCAGAATTGCTAAGATCAAAACACAGGTGACAGCACATGCTAGTGAAGATGTGGAGAAAGAGGAACACTCCTCCATTGATGGTGGGATTGCAACTAGTAAAACCACTCTAAAAATCAATCTGATGATTCCTCAGAAAATTAGATATAGACCTTTCTGAAGACGCAGCTGTTAGCATTCTGTTAAACTCCACCTCCACAGTAACCTAGCAACAGCTAGGTATACCCCTTCCCAAAGCTACCTGGGAACGGCCAGGTAGCCCTGCCCACTATTATAAGAGGGGCTGTCTGGCCCCTCCTCTCTCTCTTGCTCTCTTACTCCTTGACCCCGCGCCTGCAGGTCGTATCCCCTTCCCCTCCCCCCTCCGCGTGGTCATGGCCGGCCTCCACCTTTCTCTGCTCTCCCCTCTGCCCTAAATAAACTTCTCCTCCTGGAACCCTCTGCGGCCGGTCCGTTTTTCTTTTTTTAAACAACAATGGTGCCGAAACCCGGGATACGAAGACTTCGGGGACCTAAAGACCTGTGCACCCGCCAGCTCGCTGCCGTGACCCTCTGAGACCGACACCATGTGGCCCGCCACAACTGCAACTCCACTGCCGCCGCTCCCACTGTTACCAGCCGTCACCGGGCGAGCAGTGGCTCCTCAGCCACAGCCATAGCAGTTCCGTTCCTGCCACTACCAGACAACACCTGCACCGTCATTCTGATGCTGTTCCTGCCGCTGCCACCGCTGCTACAAACTTCTACCACGTGAACACCGACCGCTTTCCACCGCTGCCCCAGCACAAGACCCATCTGCTACAAAGCTCTGCACGGTTATTGGTAAGGAGCTTCCTGGTGGCATGAGAAACCCCAAACGTTTGCGCAGCGCCTGGCCAGCGCTCCCTAAACTAAGGGGTTGCTAGACGTTGACATATTGTGTGATTTTTCCCTGAGCTCTGACGGCTCCTGGGCTGATCGGCTTCTGGTGGGCTAAATCAGCCAGGGTACTCGGGTTTTTTCTGTGACGACTCAAAAAACTCCGATTTGTGCCCACTGTTTCGTTATAAATATTTCAATTAGGACGCTAATTGAAAATTAATAACGACCGTCACACAATAGGTTCAGCTTCTTCTGTACCACCTCAAACTCCACTGGGTTGTCAATCCCGCGGTCTAGTTTACTGTAGGCGCCTGCCAGAGCAGGAAGTCCCGCCCTGCACGTGATCAACCACCGGCTGCCTCATGGCCTGGGTATCTCAGACAGAGACCCTGCCTGTTCTGTTCCCCCATTCCCCACTGGTACCCAAGAAAGATCTCTTGAGCTCAGAGTTAACCCTGTAACCCTGTTCCTCCTGAACCTCCCTCTAGGATGGCTCCCCATGGGTGAGACACTTCCCTTTCCCCTCAACTCCAGGCCAGGCCTGGACCCACTGTTCTCTCTGCCTCAGGAGCACCGGCTCCCAACTGTAGTTCCCAGCGTGTCTCTTCCATGGGTCAGCCATTCGCGAGTTCTCCCCTTCCTCCCTGCTAACCCTGTTCTCTCTAGGACGGCTCCCGGTGGGTGAGACACTTCCCTTTCCCCTCGACTCCAGGCCAGGCCTGGACCTCTGCCTCAGGAGCACCGGCTCCCAACTGTCCACACTGTGTGTCTCTCCCAACTGGCTAGCCATTCGCGGGTTCTCCCCCTCCTCTCCCCAGTCATCTGCGGCTGCCTGGACTTAGTTCCTAGACTTAGTCCCCATCAGTTTGCCTGGAAAGCAGCCGGCCCGAGACCGTGCTTGCTCCCTTCCCTTCTGTGGTTCTTAGCTCTGTTCTAGATCTACTGGGGACCCTCTCTCCCTCTCTGCCTGAGACCTATAAAGTGAGTGTTAGCGGTGCCTTCCACCACAAAAACTGTTTTTATGGGACATGCTTGCTTTTTTTCTTATTCACCACAGCTGCTCGCCAGCGGCACTGGGCAGCGACTTCCCACTGATAGCAGGGAGTCCCGTCCTTCAGCCGCTGCGGCCTGCAGACCTGATTCGCAGCACCTGCCAAAGTAACTGCTATTAGTTACTTAAAACCAATCTTATGGCTCTCAATTTTGTCAAAAGTCTGTTAATACTAACTTAGTTTATAGCTGACAGAATTCCCAAAGCCTCTAGCAGTTGACCCTAGATGGTTTCAGAAGACTTGAACACCGGACTCCTAGAAGATACAGCCTGGACTGCATGCGAACGTACGCAGTAGACTAAACTGGATACCCTGAGTCAAATGACTTAGCTAAATCAAACCGAGGTAAGTCATGTCTCATGTCATGTGTATCCATTCCACAGAGAAAAAGCCCTGCGTCTTCTGCGCTTGGAAGCCAAACTGATTTCATCAAAGAGAATATAGAAACCACGGGAACTATTAACTAGTTGGCTAGTGGACTCTGTCATTTTTTTAAAATAATATAACTGGTAGATTGTTGTTTATTCCTTTTTTCAGACTTCTGACTACATTGACAGCTAAGCTTTCACAGATGTAATCTGTTACCTCATTATCTAAACTCAGTTGCCACCAATTAAACGCTTTATATTTCCTCTGCTTGCTATCCCACTGTCCTAAATTACCTGAGTTCTTATGAACTTGCCTAACTGTTTTATTAAACATTCCACTATACGATCCAGCAAAGGTTCATCTTAAAGACTGCTCATGTTGTTAACTCAATGCTGTTATCTCTTTTGTAAACTTATAAGCTACAGGAAACCCACTGAAATCTACCTCTCACGGACCAAATAGATGCCATCCAGATAAGTACACCTGCCTAAAGTTCCCAGTTACTATCACAAAGGGTGGGATCCCTCTGGGTGTCAAATATACATCTTAAAAAAATTTTCTTTTTCCCAAGTGTGCTTAATCTTATTGCCTACATCTTGTCAAGTCCAGGTACATCCAAGACATCTCCAGAGAAGCAACCTTCAGATGCTCCATCTCCTGCCACACACACAGCTGCTTCTACTGGACCTGTTCCTTCTGGCCTATCTGGATGGCTCCACAGATCCTGGACAGCAGGACCAGACAAACATCACCCCAGGTTCCCCCTAAAGACACGTCGCCCCCAGTGCCAGCAGGAAGTAGCCAGATGTCACGACGACCCTATTCCTACTGCGCCGTCACCTCTTTCTTCCCTTTTTTTTCCCTTTCTTTTTATAATAAGAAGAAGGGAGGTATGTTAGCATTCTGTTAAACTCCACCTCCACAGTAACCTAGCAACAGCTAGGTATACCCCTTCCCAAAGCTACCTGGGAACGGCCAGGTAGCCCTGCCCACTATTATAAGAGGGGCTGTCTGGCCCCTCCTCTCTCTCTTGCTCTCTTACTCCTTGACCCCGCGCCTGCAGGTCGTATCCCCTTCCCCTCCCCCCTCCGCGTGGTCATGGCCGGCCTCCACCTTTCTCTGCTCTCCCCTCTGCCCTAAATAAACTTCTCCTCCTGGAACCCTCTGCGGCCGGTCCGTTTTTCTTTTTTTAAACAACAGCAGCTATACCACTCTTAGGAATATACCCAAAAGATGACCCACCATACCAGAATAGCATATACTCCAATGTTCATAGTGGCCTAATTTGTAATAGCCAGAAGATGAAAACCACCCAGATGTCCCACAACTGAAGAATGTAAACAGAAAATGTGGTACATTTACACAATGGTATACTATCCAGGTATCAAAAACAAGAACATCATGAATTTTGCAGGTAAATGGATGGAAGTAGAAAAATACCATCCTCGGTGAGACAGCACAGACTCAAAAGACATGCATGGTATGTACTCACTAATAAGTAGATATTAGCCAAAAAATATAGGATATCTAGAATACAACACACAGGTTTTAAGAACTTTAACAAGCAGAAAGGCCAAGTATGGACATTTCAACTCCATGTAAGGGGGAAGAAAAGAATCATAGAAGGTAGAGTGAGGTAGGAAAGGAGGGATTTGGGCAGGAGAGAGGAGGTAGAATAGAAAAGAGGATCAGGAACAGTTCTAAAATTCCTTAATTTATATCTTGACACATTTACCTTTCATTTGTAAGTTGTTCGTTTTCCATGCCTTTGTAAGATTTCTGCTATTTCTCATTTTCCTGGATGTTTGTGTGTATGTGTGTGTGTGTGTGTGTGTGTGTGTGTGTGTGTGTGTGTTTGTATTGGTCTGGTATCTAAGCATTGGGTTTGAGAATATTGGAATTATCAGTTCTGATATCATATTTCTTTGCTGCACGTTTTGTTCTTTGCAATCTTTTTCCCTCTTTCATTCTATAGATGTCTTCAGACACAGCAGAAGAGGACATCAGATCCCATTACAAATGGTTGTGAGCCACCATGTACTGGGAATTGAACTCACTCAGGACCTCTGGTAGAACAGTCAGTACTCTTAACCACTGAGCCATCTCTCTAACCCCAACTCTTTGGTTCTTAGGAGAGTGTGTTAGTTCCTAGGTTGCTGGGTAGAATATTCTGGTAGGTTTAACCACTGGGAATTCGGAGTAAAATACAAATACACATCTTGTTCTTTGGAGCTTGTACTTAGGAATGGGGATATGCTTGGGAGGGAGGCTGAGGAGCTCCACCAGAGGGATAAAAGCATGGTGTTTTACTTGACACTGCTTATTCCCCTGGTAATGGGAACAGAGAATCAAGAGAAGACACAATGTGTAGTCTGCTACAGATCTGGGGATGAGACTATTGGTTTGACTTAGAAGAAAAAGAAAGAATGAATGTATGAAACTTGACTACCTGTTTTGCTGGCCTATTTGCTTTTCTTGTCAGGACTGGCTTATTGGTTTCCAGGGAATGCCTACTGGAGTTGGGGGCTCTTAGAACAGGATGAGTAGGGAGCAAGATTACAGAAGAAGATTCATGGGGTCCATTGAAGATCTAGACAGAGAGGAGGGGAAAGCCTCATTGGTGTTCTGCTACAGAGTTGTGGCTGACTGAAGGTTGGGGTTTAGAGGACAGCAGAGTGAGGTGAAGATATGCAGATATGCTCTGTTTCTATGTTCTTTGAGAATCTTTAAAAAAAATTTTTTTAAGTAGATCACTGTTTTGAGCAATTCCCTCAAGAACTAGCAAAACAATTTTTACAGTTCTCAATGCTTAGTGTAACCGTAACTCACTTGTAATTATTTGCTGTATCATAAATTTCCTATTTTAGCATAATCAGATTATGTTTTCTTGAAGCTATCACTAGATAGTATATAAATTAACTTAATGAATTGCACAAATTTCTTTCTCATTTTCAAAGCCTTATTCATGAGAACTGGACATGAAATCACTATATTTTAATGAAACTAAATGTACCCTAACTTTTTATGTGTCCTAGAAGTCTTAGTCTATCATGTAAAGAATTCATCCTGTATTTTAAATTATCATGGACAAGAACACTTGCTTACTTTTTTTATATTGAAAATAATGACACAGATATTCCGATTAAAGCTCTGTTATTTTTATCAGGAAAATGTTATTTTTCTGTCCAACAATCAGTTAAATGATAGGTTTAACAAAAAGTAATTGAAGAATGTATTTTCTATGAATTTTGAAAGGTATCTATTACTGATAATGATAAGAAGCTCTGTTGTTCTTTCCTTCAGGGACTTCTACATATCAATACTGTACCATCTGATATATACACATTCAATATTAGAAATTTTCTTTTCAGTCTGCAGTAGTGAGAAAAATGTGTGCATTTAACTGCTGACATATTTCAAACCTTACATATTTCTCTACTCTTTCATGCCTATCATAGGAAAATGATTGTATAACTTGGGACTACCATTTCTTGGTGATGAATAGATGTTTCAATCATTTAAGGTCTGGAATAGATAATAATCACACTGTAGACCCTACACTATCTACTTACTCCCTCAAGTAATTTCCGGATGACTTGGAAAACTTAGTCGAAAAATAGAATGAGCAAAAAACTTAATAATATCAATAGTTTACCTTAAGCATTCTGAATATCTAAGTCAATATTGGGATGGGGTTTTAGTCCCCTGGGTAGAACACATAGCAAATGAACTCAGATTTGGAATAATCAGTAGACTCCATCAGCAGAATGACAAATACAAATAAATTAGACTTAATATGGAAAGTAGGGAGATTAGAGTATATCTACTCTTCTGGGAAAGCGAAGTCTACATGTCTTCAGAGTACTGTCATTTATCTAATCATCCTAGTGTTGCCACATTTTTGAATTATTACTTTATTATTGATAGAAGGTAAACACTGAGTAAGTTTATTAATGAGGATACAGTGCTATTGAGGTTATATTTGCATAATACTCAACTCTAGAGATTAATGTAACTCATGATATATTAGATATAGAAACAAAATGTTCTTGTTCTCCATAGATATATTCTCAATTTTATTTTATAAACTTGAAAATATGTGGATTGCGTTCTCTAACAATAAAATAAAACAGAAATTAATTGCCAAAATAAAAAATACACTTGTCACTCTGAAGTACTACATTTTAATAATTCATTGTATAAGAAGAAAAGAAAAAAAAGAAGAAATCATATAAAATTTTTCCTTATATATGTAAATAAAACCTTTGGTGAAATTTACAACTTCGACATTTTATGAAAATATAGAAAAGAAAAGACAAAAGACCACTGAATATACATAGACGGGATAAAAGGAATATAAAATATTAAACTACAATTAAGAAAAATAGCACAAATAAGTTTGAAACAAAAGGAAAAGGAAACAGAAAATTAACCATATCAAAGAAAATAAAGGCAAGGTGAAGCTAGAATTAAGGGGGTTTTTGTTCAATATATATTCATATACGTGAAAGAAAACAGTAAGTAATTACATTATCAAAACCTAAAATGATAAACATAAAATGAAACCAATGATAAGCAGTTCTCAGCTGAACAAAAACCAAGAGCTTGTCAGGTAAACAAAGCAAATGCAGTCAAATTGAATTTTGTTCCAAAAAAAAGGGGGTAAATAATGTGAAAGGAAATGAATAGCAACTTGAAGGAAAGTTGTTGATATCTGTGTGTAAAGAAGAGCACCATCAGGTCAGGTTGTTTCCTCATACCATCCATAGAACTAGGCACAGAATTAATTGTAAACCATACAATTGTATAAGTTAGTAGAGGCAAGCGGGCACCCCAACGAGTTCTAAAGTCATAAAAAGAAAGCAGAAGGCTTTGTATTTTAAAGTAATCTGATTAATTAGCTAACTGAATTCTTCTAATTGTTGCCACTACAAAATACGGAAATATCACAATACTGCTATACTCTCATTCACAACACACACATTCACACACAGAGAAAGAGAGACAGAGGCAGAGAGAAAGAGAGAGAGATGTGAATGCCAGTTCAAAGATAGATATAAAAACTATCTTTCCTAAAAAATACTTAATGCAAATTTATGGAAAACTATTTTGACATTATTTGAAAAGTAGAAATCTAAAACTATTTTTATTCATGAAAAAGTTATAAAATATAAAATGAGATTAAAGTAAAATAAAAATAATATTTTCAGAATTTATTTCTGTTTTCTCCTAATGTGGCCTATCACCTGGTCTATTAGTGATATATATTGCTCAAGAATATTTCCTGACAGATAGCACATAACTGTATGATTTTTCATGTCTTCCCATAGTAAAATTATAAAACAATTATATTTTATGTTTTATACTAATAACATGTATACTAAATTTTAGGTATATTCCAAGTAAATGGAAAACCTTCAAGTAAGATTTTTATTGGTTATTTTATTTACTTACATTTCAAATGTTATTCCATCTCGGTTTCCCCAGTACAAACCCTCTTTCTCCTCCCCCTCCTCCTGCCTCTATTAGCGTATTCCACCCACTCCTGCCTCCTCACCCTGGCATTCCCTTACACCGGGGCATCGAGCTTTCAAAGGCACAAGGACCTCTGCACCCGTTGATGCCAGATAAAGCCGTCTTCTGCTACATATGCAGCTGGAGCCATGAGTCCCTCCATGTGTACACTTTGGTTTGTGGTTTAGTCCCTGGGAGCTCTAGGGGCATCTGATTGGTTGATATTGTTGTTCTTCCTATGAAGTTTCGAACCCCTTCAGCTCCTTCAGTCCATGCCCTAATTCCTCCAATGGGGTCCCCACATTCAGTCTGATGTTTGGCTGTGTGCATTGCTCAGGCTCATTTTTCAATCTTATTTTATTAGATGTATTCCTTTTCAGCACTGGGACATTTCTTTAAACTGTTTACATAAACTAATGCCAGGTATACAAGCAAATAGAGGTCAATGTGACCACTAGTAAGTTTGTCTCTGTTAATTTGAATTCAAAGGAAAGAATTACATAGACTGTCATGAGAAAGTGCTCAAGTGTATAATGAGGATATCTACCCTTTTTATTCTAAATAATCTAGTGTAATGGTGGCAAAATAATCATGTGGCAATCCTTGCTTGATGTCTCTCTTTTCAATTCAGTCCTATTGTTAAAGTCTACCAACCATTGTTAACACAACAATCCTTTTACATGTTCATGAACAACACCAAGGGGGGAAAATCCACTAAACTTCCTGTGGGGCTGCATGCTGTAAACCTGGAAGAATGCGTAGAGCTTCTGTGGCCAGGTGCACACAACAGGAAGGAGTTAAGATAGAGCCATCAGAATGATAACAACCTCCACTTGATGAGTTCTTGTTATTTTAAGACACACCTGCTCCAAGTCAGCAGGATTTCTGAAGAAAATAAGAAGTGTGTTGGATGTATCCCAAGGCGCATAAAAGATTGAATTCGATTCTGTCTGGCTGATGTTTGGAAATTTACAACAGTGCTGACTGGGCTGAATGTCTTTCTTAGTAAATTCCAGAAGACACAGTGTTGCTTTTTTCAGAGAAAATCACATTGCCAACCTTGGTTAAAAATGCATCGCTCCCATCCAGCCCTCCTGTCCTCTCTCCCTCTGGAGACAGCACCAAAGTGGAAACATTCAATATTTATAAAGAAAGATGGAATTTCTTTCACTACTTTAGCTTTAATTGATGATAGTTCTAACTCTGTGCTCCAAACAGTTAATATTAAACAGGGAAAATGAGTGGGGTAAGGACGAGTATTAGGGTTCTTATTATGCAGGAGTATCAGGTCAAAAAGTCAAATCACTCACTGAAACAAACAGTACATGTATTAAGAATGTGTAAGTACATATATAGAAACATAGGAAAAGCAATTTATATGCTGATGCAAACAACTATGTTCATTTTGTGTATTTGTTCATTATTGACTTAATTTTATCCAAAGTCTCTTCATCAGTCTTACTAGCCTACAAGTCAATAAAGATTTTTTGCATTTTAGTATGGAACATTGTACTGCACAGATGGAAATTTAAACAAATGACTAGTAATTGTAGAACATTTAAATGAAACAATCTGTCGTTTATCTTAATATGTTTAAAATTAAATATTTTCTTCATTCTTACATATCTTATAATCTCCATGGAATATAGTCAATTTTAAGATGTCACATAATAGGATTAATTTCCAAAATATTCACAAAATTAGTCATATCTATATTATTCATTAAAAACTACTGATAATATTATAAATTACAATTAAATGCAAAATTAGAAAGTGACATTAAAAATAACAAAAAACAATGAAATGAAATCAAACTTATCAGGCAAGTTTGAATGACAAAAATCTCATTCTGTTTTTCCTATTTGCTTTTTAATATAAAATGTAAATTTATTAGATGAAGACAACACAATTGTCAATAAACACAATGAAGTTTATGGTACCAAATGACTGTTATCAGAACAATAACAGTAACAAAGAAGGCAAATGGGTCTGGGGCCTCATACTATATCATCTTACCTTCCCTCTAAAGGGAAGGCAGTTTCCCCTAGAACATATGCATGATTTCAACTGTTTAATATAGTTACAGTTTTGGTAAAAATACCAAAAGACAGATATAAAATGAAGGTATAAAGAAAGATATTTTAGAATAGGTAAAGAAATTGTTCATTGAGGAAATTCAATGAATTATTACTTTTGACAATGACATTGGCCAGGCTCAGAAAGCAGGGACTCAATATTTCAAATTCATGGTGTTTTCCTGTTATTGCTGTTGTTTATCATAAACACATGGAAATAATAGTGGAGTCCACTCACTTAGTGCTGAGATTGAACAAGGGTGGTAACTGTTGCTCAGAATTTGGAATATGAAACAGCAAACCATCACATGAATTCATATTGATCCTTCTGATGAAATGAAAAAGTAATGTTGTGAGCCTAGCCTTGAATGGAAGACCATGTTTCCAGCCCTAAAGTCTCACCAACATGATTGCCAAAACATGAACTGAACAACAATAACTTCAAGAGATGTGCCAAGGTAAACAAAAGACCACAAAGACTCAACCGTACATAGAAAAACTATAGAAAATTAATGAATGCTGAGAGCCAGGGGAGAGCACACCTTTGGAAGCCTAATACCAAACAAATATCTCCCTGAAAACATACATACAACTAATTAATACTGAACAGGTTTTATTAAGATATATATATGCATATAACAATTGTTAATAAGAAAAAAAGACTATGAATTTGAAAGAAAATAAGGAGGAAGGGAATATGAAAGGTTTTGGAGGGAAAAATGCAAAGTGGAATAATTAGATTATTTTATTAACCTCAACAAACAGAACTTGTTCCTCTTTAAATGTCACCTAAATAAACAACACACAGTGTCCCCCAACACAATGGTTTCATCAACATGTATTGCCATAGTTACTGGGTGATGGAGAAATGCACAAAAAGCATCCAAAAAGATGAACAAGAAATAAAATGTATTAATGTAAAGAACATTGAGAATTCCAAATAAATAGTATTATTACAGTTGTTTACTTTGGCTCTTTTTGTATGTAAGACTTCTAACAGTGTGAATGTAGGTCTCTCTAATACTCTTGCCTGTTCTCAGCCCCTCTTTACCCATATTGAGTTGTCTTATTCAGGCTTGATATGAGAGTTTGTGCCTAGTCTTCATACATCTTGCCATGCCACTTTCACATGATAACCTCAAGAGGCGTGCTCTTTTCTAAAGGAAAATTCAGAAACAATACATCCGGAGGACATGAGAGTGTGGGGAGAAGAAAATAAAAATAAAAATAAAAATAAAAATAAAATAAAAAGAAAGGAGTGGCATGGCTTAAAATTACAGTTTAACATCCAGCAGAAATATAGAAGAACTCAGAGTAATACTAATTCCTTTCCCTGTCATGAGCTTACCTTTTTAGGTCACAAAGTACAGAGCTTTATTCCTCTCCCCAGAGAGGACACATTCACATTGCAAATTGCAAGAGAGTAACAGTTGTCCAAGCCATGCTATTTATAACTTCTAGTCTCATAATTTTAGAAGTCCCCTTTTGTAGTATAGACACTTTTGCATCTGAAAATGGCATCACCTCAAGCCATGATTGCATAGGCAAACAGCTAAATGTTCTTTGGGTAAAAAGTATGATTTTGGTCCAGAACTCCTATGTCTCTTCTAAATTAATAAATATATAAACTTGATGAAAGAACTCTGCCCCATTTGCTTCATTCTGACCAACTGAATTTTATTTCCTGTGAGAGAATAAAGATACCTGTGATGGTGGTATCAGGTGTAGATATCTTGGTAAAAAGTAATGACAGAAGAGGTAGTTTGAATTCACGACTGCTGGTAAATTTGCCTCTACATTTCTATCCCTGTCCATACAGAGATTATTTGGCACCATGATTTATATAATGTTCTTTTTTTTTCTCTTTATTTTTTATTGGATATTTTATTTATTTATATTTCAGATGATATCCTCTTTCTCCATTTCCCCTCCCTAGAAACCCCCTATCCCATCCCTCCTCCTCCTTTTTGCTTTTATACTATTTCAATTACATGCAAATATTAAGGTTAGTTCTAGGTTGAGGAACTAACAATACAATGGATGCAAATAGTCAAGGAACAAGCAACACAATAAACTCAAATTGTCAAAGAACAAGCAAGGCAATAAACAAAATTCTGTGAACACTCCCCGTGGTCACTGTTTCTAAGGGCTTATCAGGATGACCATAATATCTGAGCCAACTTCCCTGTCCTAGCCCAAAGTCATTTTCATGCCTGAAACCTACTTCATTGATCAAGCCTAAAATTTAGATTCCTGCCTGAAATCACTTCTTTGTTCTAGCCTAATGTCAGATTCCTGCCTGAAACCCACTTCCTTGACAGCTACTTTTGTTAATCATTTAGCAAAATATGTTACTAATGCGTTGAATATACGAGAGGATTTAGATAGGCATTTGGAACAGTGAATTGATGTTCTTTATACTATTCAAATTATTGGAAGGAGGTTCAGAGAGTAAGAGCCATCTTGAGTGTCATGCCAAATACCATTGGATTTGTGTTAGTTCTATAATATCCTTTAAAGGCATAATTTAAGCCATACCACATTTTGGAAGACAATTATTTAATAATTTCCAGTAATTTTGGCAACAAAAACCTAATGTCCTTATTCTTTCAATTGCTACTAATTTCTGCATGCATTCTTTCCCATGCCTCCCATTAACATCTTTCTAGTCCCATTCCCATGTAGATTAGCCCCAGGGAGCTATAGCATTCTTGTTTCTCTTTAAAGGGGTGTTCCAATATCCTGTCTCTTTCCAAGTTCCCTGCTTTATTTGTTATTTTTTTCTCATTCAAATTATAATTTACCAATTCAGTTTAAAAGATAGTGATTATCTTGATCATTATATCACACTTTTTTCTTTTCTGAAAAACAGTATTCTAAGTTGATATCTTTGTTCTCAAGGACAGTAAAATTGCTAAGGTGCAGTAACCATCCAAATCAAATGACCTGTTTTAGCTTCCCCAAGCTTGGCATTACACCATAGCTGCAATAAATAAGAGCAGCTATTTATCAAGTTACTTTGTGGCTATAAAATGATATATAAAATAAAGATTATAATATTATAATAAGTTGAGCTGGTCTACAGAAACACAGACTGAATGTAAATAGACAGTCAATAACAGCTACTGATGCTGCTAACAGGGCTCAAATTAGTGCCAGCATTGACTGCTTCTCTGACAATTGCTTTATGAGTATTAAGTGGAATGCAAAACATCAAAGAGTTCAAACGAATCCCGCTGTTCTTCCCTTCAAATGCAGCTCATGGTCACTTTTATACATCTTTGTATCCACTCACCTTCTGTTCTAGCTTGTTATAACATTGATTCCAAGTCCTTGATTTTTCCTTAGTCACATATATATAAGTTGTTATCAAATACTTGCTGAGATCAAGGTAAAGACTCCCACTGCCTTTGCCTCATTATCTTCCTTCTGCACAGTAAATACTTGATTGGACCATTCAGAACGTTTGCATCAGTTTCACATCCACTATCTGCAAATGGTGTACAGTAGACTCCTCTTTTATGAAACCTGCATACACTTAATTAGAAAACATAACATCCTAAACAACAACTATTTCCACAAAACTTTTTATTTATTGGTGCTTTTGTTTTGGTTTGGGCTTGTTTGTTTGTTTGGTTGGTTGGTTGGTTGGTTTGGTTTTCAGTTGATGTAATAATACACAATATTTTTCTTTGTCCAGGTTCAAGGGTTAACAAGAAACTTCATGTTTCAGTATTTCACAGCTTGTAGCTGATTCTTTCCTATTGGAGAACTGACCCATGTGACTATCAGGATCATTTTGATACCTGGCCTTTTATGCCATTTAAAATGAAATAACTATAATACACATATAGTAAAGTTAAATAAATCATTTTTTTTAAAAGGGGGACTGGATTGATGGCTCAGTGGTTTAAGAGTGCTGACTGCTCTTCCAAAGGACCCAGGTTTAATTCCTAGCACCCACATTACCATGTGGCTCACAACTGTCTGTAACTATAGTTCCAAGAGATCTGATATCTTCATACCAGTGAACATAAAATAAAGTTAGATAAATCATTTAAAAAATAAAATCAAATGAAATAACTAAGGGAATGACATATTGTCCTAAATTTATTTTGTGCTTGATTGATCACTAAACAAACTGTCAGCAGACAACAGTCACATTCACCTCAGTAGTGCCTTTCTGGACTGTCCATGTCCATGACATTGATTCAAATGTACTATACAGTGCCTGGAAAATACTGAGAATTTCAGGGAAAGAAAACGAAACTAGGTATGTCAAATTTCTTGCTAATTTAACCATACAGACACTCTCAAACATGGAAAGCACTTCAGATTTCTGTTTTAAAATACTGAGCTTTGGTATCAGGAGATAATTCACAGGTAAGTGTTTACTCTTTGTTTGGCCAGTATTAAAAACAGGAGTAATTTATCATAGCCATAACTATTTTGTTGAGATAGTAATAGCTATCTGACATCATACTAATTGTTCAATTTCTGCCTTAGTTTTCCTTTCTCTGCTTTTGTTTCCAAAAGTAATTATTATAATAATATTCAATACATATTCAACAATTAAGCCATTATATTTCTCTCACCATATACATTTCCTGTGCAAGGTCATTCAATAATGTGTAAATATTCATTCTTTTCTTTAAAATTCATGGTCCCCTTTTGCCTAGGCATTCTGACATCAGCTCTGATGCCATGTAAAGTTGAACTTGAAGCTGCTTTCTTTTGACAATAGCTGTATATTAAGTGTACTGTGGACAAGGCTATGCATTATGGCAAAAATTTGTTTTACTAAGTCGTATAACATATTCATTTACTAAACTGTTATTTGAAGACTGACTATGCCATGTTCTCTTTTTTTTTTCTTATCGACGTAAATGATTAAATTGGAAAGATAGTGTTTCTGTGTCTCAGTTCTTGTTATATAAACATGATATGTCAACTGCCTTTCCTTGTTCACAGCTATGTTAAAATCACTCATGTATATTCAGTTGATATTGGGTAGTTTAAATAGCTAATTTCTAATAACAGCTTATTATTTACAATGTATGTGTCAATACATTATTAAGACAGTTTAAGCCGTAATTTGACACCAAAATAACATAAAAAATTTAAAATTGCAGAACATACATATAATTTCTCCTCTTGGTAATCAATATGACACACCTAGAAAAAGGTTGACTCAATTGAGAATTTGCCTCCATCAGATTTGTCTGAGGGAAGGCAAATCTGTAGGGCATTTTGTGGGTTTTGATTCTTTATATGTGTATTTTAAGACATTCTGTTTTCTTTTTGAGATTAGAAAATTAATCTATAATTTTTCTATTCCCTATAAACCCTCCCATATATACTGCACTACTTTTTTTTACATTAACTATTGACAGAGATTTATAAATATAGCCTACTGAGATTCTATGAGGTTAGTTGTATAAATATTTTGAGGGTTGAGTAGATGGTATTGGATGCCAAATTGGTCTGATCGTTCCTAAACAAGACTCAGAATTCCTTAGTTGCTTATAGTTCTTTGTGTAGAGTTGAGGCTTTCTTTCCTTTTCCCCATTTACTATACCTGTATAATGGTGGTGGTGTTTTTCAGTTCATATTTAGGCAGGCATATTAGTAAGACTGTAAGCATTTAACTTCTGCTATGTCACAGAAAACTTCTTGATTTTCTTATTTTACAATCTTTCTGCCCCAATGTTCCTTGTACTGTGAGAGAAGAAATTTCTCTGTAGGTGTATCAATTGAGACTGGATTTTGCAACTCTGGATTGTTATTGTTTGTAATTTTACTACAATGGTATCCATGAAGGAGTTTGCTTAATAAGAAATAAAGATTATTCCTATCTGTGGTAATACTTCTAATATAGATACATATTATCCTTGATTAGTAAAGTGTTCTCCTCCAAGATCCATTATCATTAGAGCTGGGTGGTTGACTTGATTTGCCCTAACAGGCATGAAGGATTCTTAGTTCTTATTTCAAAGATGCTGTGTATCACAAAGTTAAATGTGTCACTATTACACCTGTAGTGTAACTGTGACATGGTCAATTGTAGCAGTTGATAGGTATCACACATGGGTGGGGCTGTTTGTTACTTCCCTAATTTGGAAGAGCTCATGATATCTTATGGTAACATCAAAGCTAATGCTTAGGAAGTAGGCGTTCAGATCAGGTCCAGATCAGGAATTCTGAGGCCCTTTGTCAGAACTGCATAATACAATCAGCAACAGAAACTTAACTTACATAGCAAGGATGACAGAAATGATAAAAATACAATGTATATTTTGGGAGTTTCTTAGACTACCTGAACCAGCAACTCAAACTGAGCTTCTCATGCCTACAGTTAGGTGTTTGCTCTTGAGGAATGTTTGTCAGCCCAAATGAGAAAACTCATTGTGTGTGTGTGTGTGTGTGTGTATACATATAAATATTTATAGTCTATTTATATATGCATGTTTGTATTATATAAATATGCTATATATGTATATATATGCATGTATATTAGGTATATTTAAATATATACATATATGTATATATGTGTGTGTAGTATATTTATATATATAGTACATTTTATATATTGTTATTTTATATGTTTATAAATATGTATAATATATTTTATATATTCAGATGTTTATATACATATAAATATAGTATATATTATATATATAGATAGTATATTTAATCATAGATATTTTTTCTTAAAAAAATAGTTTTCATAGTTAATACTGGAAAACATTAAAATACCAGACTTATTTATGGTTGTTTGAACCTCCTTTCTGCTATATTCATCTTCTTCCTAATTCCTAGTAGAGGCCCATTTTTGCCCCATTTCTTCAATCACATTACATGTATCTTGACATTGTGGAGGATTTTCTTGACTAATGTTTGATGTGTTGGATCTCAGTGCATATTCCGTGGTGCACTCCTAGGCTTGTGGCCTAGAAAACCATCAGAAGCAGCAGTAAGGAAGCTAGTAAGCAGCATTTCTCCAATGTCTCTGCCTCAGTTTTTGCCTCTAGGTTCCTGCCTTGAGCACCTGTCATGGTTCCCTTTGATGATGAACTGTAACACATAAGCCAAAATAATATTTTGGTCATTTGTTTTATATCAGCAACAATAACAAAGAGGATAAACATTTAAAAATTAACATCACCATACATAGTTTTATTTTATTAAAAAACATAGTTAAGTTATTATTTAAGAAAAAGGAAAATTATTTTATTTGAAAATAAGACATCCTATTTATGAAAACATAGATTTTATAACATTGATGTGAGACACAAAGTCCTATATCTATTATCTTTGTTTCTTTCTATAAATCATTGTTCAGGACCTTGGACCAATTTACTATTAGTTTCATTGATCTTTCCACTGATATTACAAGACTGTAAAGAATTTTGTCAAAGGCTTTCTGAACATCTAAGTTTAAAATCCCCTTTAACTCCCTTTCCACATTTGTCTACCTGGAGTGAAGTCCCTGAAGAATTTCACAAAAGTAGTGAGTGATTCCTTTTATTCTCCAAATGTGCGTTGTTGGCTCTTAATCAAGCTGAGCTTTTCAAAGCCATCCTCCTTAGATCTCTAAAAATAGTTTCTCTAAGTTTCCAACACCAGTGATGTTAAAAGAAGCTCTCCGAAATATCAGAGAGTGACTCAAAGACTGGTTTCAGTTAATATTTTGTTTTCCTTATAAATCTAAAAGGGTGTTATTTTAATAGAAAAACTATCCAATGTTGCCTGTTTTTTATTTAAAATTTTAAATTTAAAGAAACTCTCAATGTCCTGTGAATTAATTACTATACTAACAATGACTAGCAGATTTTATATCACCAGAGTGATCAGTTGCTCTCAGGAATTCTAAATTCTGGCAGACGTTAGAAAAACGGATGTTGGGGAAAAATTAGTATTGTTAAATTTACTTGAATCTGCTAGTACTTTTTTATGACAATTCAGTACACATCTTTATTTAGTATTGCATGCACAATTACAGAATCTTATGTGAATTGGTTCTGAAATATCTGATAAAGATATAGAACTCTTTTTTTTTTTTTTTGTAGGAGGCTGATCGAAGGAGTAGCACCTATTTTATTACTGACTCAAGTTAAAATGTATGTGATTAAATATTCTTTTGAGACTTATTTATGAGTACACTGTAGCTGTCTTCAGACACACCAGAAGAGGGCATTAGATCCCATTACAGATGGTTGTGAGGCACCGTGTGGTTGCTGGGAATTGTACTCAGGACCTCTGGGAGAGCAGTCAGCACTCTTAACCACTGAGCCATCTCTCCAGCCCCATGACTAAATATTTAATGACACTACCTTTGCATGCTTCAGTTCTAGTTCTGCAAGTTCCACTAAATTTTTTCTGAATGCAGCAACTCTTCTTGTCTTAAAATCTATCAGTTCTTGTTTTGCAGATTCGGATATTTTTTCAAACTTCTGACAGCACAACTGTTGGGAAGTTTCGGCCTGTAGAACATCTTTGTTTTTCGCTCTTGCCTTGTCCAGGGCTTTATTGGCATTCTCATAATCCACCAACGATCTAGACCTTCTATAGAGGAGGTCCTTAGCTGCTTGAGACTCCCGCAAGTAGTACTTTAGTAGGTCAGAAAGCTTGAGGTCCTCGTCAGCAGACACTCGAGCTTCTATTTTTCTTGTTTTATCAAACAGTTCTGAAACTTTGAGGAAAAACTTGCATATGTCTGTCGAGTCCTGAGTTCCTAAAGCATATAGTGAAGACCCAATCCTATTGTAGTCATCAGCAGCACTTTTGTGAGATCTTGTCATTCTGTCAGATTTAGCAGATGCGTCCTTAACTCGGTTGTGATATTCTAAAAGGAATGTTCGCTCATGTTCAAAGAAGTCGTCTACGTCCTTTACTCCTGAAACAATTACTCCATCCGCTGACTTTACCATGTTTTTAAAGAAATCCTCGAGTTTTTCTTTTTTTTTTTTCCTCGAACACTCAAATCTTGATTATATTCCAAGAAGACATGGAAATTTAAATCTTTTCTCAAAATAGGATGCGCTGCAACACGACACAGGAAGACCTCATGCATTGCAACTGTCTTCTTAAAGATCGCCAGATACTCAGCCTCTAGTTCCTGTTTCATCTTTGTGAATTCTTCCTTTGTCATCGACCCTTCCCCTTCTCGGAGCTTCTGCAGTTTTTCTCGTGAAGCATCAAAATCAGGTCTTGGTGGTGCTGGTGGAATGATGTAACCTGCATAGTCTTCATTTTCAACAAAGGAGTCATGAAGCCAGATAAATTCCTCATGTTGTCGAACGACTGAAAACTCATTTTGCTTAAAATTTGGCAATGAACTCTTGGTGTGAACAGTGAATTTGACTTTATCCCTTTCGCTGAGAGCGTCTGAGATCTCCACTTGCAGAGCTGCATCACTTTGGAGATCTACATTTATTGCTTTAAGTCCGCGGTCTTCCTCCGAGAGGACGTCGGGGCCGTCATCCAGACCTTCCATCATGGCTGCTTCGAGTCCAGGGCTCACGCAGACGCACAAGCAAGGCCACGAACCGAGCGGGCCCCGCCCCCTGCCCGAAGATATAGAACTCTTATCTTCTTCCTTGGGATAAATGCATAAATATTTTAAATTGTTGAAGCCTCAGTTTCCCCACAAAAACAGAAGTTATTTAGATATACTTTAGAAAATGGAGCAGGAAAAAGACAACAAGATCACAATGAATGCCTGTCTTCAAAACTAGTCGCACATGTAATAAGAATGTATTTACAAGATTATTTACACACACTTTTATATTTTATCTATATTTCTCAATTTTTTTATCTGTGCTGGCATTAATCTGATCACACTGAAGCAGCCTCACTCTTCCTCACCACCAACATTACTCCAACTTCTGTTGCCATTGTTTTGATAAATAAATCTGTACAAATATGGTGATGCTTCTTTACTTCCAATCTGATGGTGATTTTTTTTTTTTTTTTTTTTTTTTTTTTTTTTTTTTAAGAAAACATGACTCTTGAAAGGCTGTGCCAGAGCCTCACAAATACAGAGTTCCCTGGGACTAAACTACCAACCGAAGAGTACACGTTGAGGGACCCATGGCTCCAGCCAGCCACATATGTAGCAGAGGATGTCCTTGTCAGGCATCAATGGGAGGAGAGGCCTTTGGTCCTGTGAAGGCTCCAAGCCCCAGTGTAGGAGAATTCGAGGCTGGGGAGTCAGTAGTGGGAGAACACCCTTATAGAAGCAGGTGAGGGGAAATGGGATAGAAGGGTTGGGGTGGGGAGAGAACCAGGAAAGGAGATGACATTTTAAATGTAAATACAGATAATGCCAATTTTTAAAAAGTAAAAAAAATCAAAGAACTTAACATTGAGAAAAAAAAAGACGCATCTCATTTATTTTAGTGTATGTTCATTATACTTACAAAATAAATCTATACTAAATGCTCTAGTCTAGTGCTTCTCACTTTTCTTTTCATTTTTTATTAGTTATTTATTTATTTACAGTTCACATGTTATCCTCCTTCCCAGTTTCCCCTCCACAAGCCCTTTATTCCCTCCTCCCTCTCCTCTGCTTCTGTGAGGATGCTCCCCCACCTGTCCACCCATTTCTGCCTCAGCAGCCTAGTGTTCCCCTATCCTGGATCATCAAACCTCCACAGGACCAAATGACTCACCTCCCAGTAATACCCAGTAAGGCATTCCTGGGCTACATATCCAGCTGAAGCCATGGGTACCCCTGTGTACTCTTTTGGTTAGTGGTTTAGTTCCTGTGAGCTTTGGGGGATCTGGTTGGTTAATATTGTTGTTCTTCCTATGAGGTTGCAAATTCTTTCAGCTCCTACAATCCTTTCTCTAACTTCTCCATTGGGGACCCAGTGTTCAGTCCAATGTTTGGCTGTGTATATCCTTATCTGTATTGGTCTGGCTTTGGCAGGGCCTGTCAGGGGACAGTTAAACGGGCTCCTATCATTAAACACTTCTTGGCATCAGGAAGTGTCTGGGTTTGGTGTCAGCAGATGGGATGGATCTCTAGGTGGGGTGTCTCTGGATGGCCTTTCCTTCAGTTTCTGCTCTACTCTGTCACTGCATTTCCTTTTGACAGGAGGAATTCTGGATTAATATTTTTGAGGTGCATGGGTGGGCCCTCAACTGGGGGGCCGTGTGTATCCACTGGATATGGTATCTACAGATTCTATCTCCCCATTGTTGGGTATTACAGCTAAAGTCCTCCCTGTTGGATCCTGAGAACCTCTTGCGTCCTTGGCATCTGGGATTTCTAGTAGCAACCCCAAGTTCCTCCTCCCTGACTGCTACACACCTACTTTCAAATTCCTGACCCTCTGTACTTCTCCCCCATCTCCTCCCATATTTGAAGTGATCTGTAGGACCATGAAAGGACAGCAGGTTTCCCTGCAAGGACCAACTTGCACTTTACCATGCTCCCAGACTTCAGGCTCCTGACACAAGACCTAAGATTTCCACTGATCCTTTAAGGCATGTAGGACAACACCCATACTAGTCTCTCCACAGGTAGAGGGCTGTGACTACAGGTCACAGGGCCTCAAGCTAGATCTCCATATTTATGAGATACCTAAAAGCCAATTCAGCATTCCTTCCCAGATCTTCTTCCTTGCAAAAGTTGTTTAACTGCTGGCCTGCCCTGAAAATACCAGGATATAGTTTTCATCCATTTTCCGCCATGACAATGAACATCTTAAAAACCGTTAGAAGTCTGCAAGAGTCTGACATACTCAGAGGCAGAAGCTCACAGCTAACCATTAAACTGATCATGGGGTTCCCAATGGAGAAGATAGAGTGAAGGCTGAAGGAGTTGAGAGGATTCGCGACACCATGAGGAAAGCAACCAGAGCCCCAAGGGTCTAAACCACCAGCTGGGAGCGCTTAGGGAGGGACCCATGGCTCCAGCTATATATGCAAGGGAGCTATATATAAGTGGGAGAAGAGATCCTTGGTCCCATGAAGGCTGGACATCGTGGGGGGGGGCATATTCGAGGGTGGGGAGGTGGGTACGGGGAAGGGTGGGTGGGGGTACACCAACGTGGAGGCAGGAGGATGGGGGAAGGGATAGTGAGTTCCTGGGAGGGAGGGGGGGAAATGGGGGAAATGGGGTAAGGAGAGAATATCTGAAATGTAAAAAACTTTCCAATTAAAAAAAAGAAAAAACGTAGCCTAATTCTCTTCTTTGGGACCTGCCACGGGGAACTGTAGAGAAGGTTTTCAACTACTGAGCCACAGCCTAATATCAGGCAGATGACCTCTCTATGTTCCCAGCCATGGAGGCCACGAACTCAAGCAAGTCAAGCCAGCCACGACCCAGGCAAGAGAGTCACTGTGACCAAGACTCTCATCCCCGTGGGACTCAGATAGAACTTCTCCCCTCCCTCCTTCAGCTGTAGGCCTATCTAGCCTGTTTGCCTCACTTCATTCTCAATCCTTCTGAGGCCTCTCAGCTGCACCTGAGAGCCCAGGGGCCTAAGAACCAGCTGGTTCCGGGCCACCTTTTGAACAGGGGACCCCTAACCCAAGAGCTCTGGTCCCCCATGGGACCTCAAACTGTGTTTCCTCACCCCCGGAGCTAAGTCCCATGACTTCACATAGCCCCACAGCTGGCAGGGGCAGACGCAGGACCCACAATTCAACCCAACAACGGATCCACACGTATACTACAACCCATCACTGGTTCTCCTTTTTCCCTCCCCTCCTCTCTCCCTCCCAGTTCCCTCTCTACCTCTATTTACCAGAGATTATTCTATTCCCCCTACTGAGTAGTACTGTAGCATCCACACTTTGGTGTGACCTTCTTTCTTCTTGAGTTTCATATGGTCTGTGAGTTGTATCGTGAGTATTTCAAGCTTCTTTTTGGCTAATATCCACTTAGCAGTAAGTACATACCAAGTGTGTTCTTTTGTGACTGTGTTAGCTCACTTAGGATGAGGATGGAACTTGAAAATATGATTCGGATGGTGATTTTTAAATTGCAAAGTTCTTTTAATAGCGAGTTTTATGTTGAAACACTTGAGTTTCTTCATTTATCTTAATGCCAATGATAAGGAGAAAAGACAAGAAGACCAACCTTGAAATGTATACCAATATAAATACGTATCTTGGACATTGTAATATCATAAGACTGGATATTCTCAGCAAGTAAAATGTTGAAGTACATTATCTAATAAAGAAAAGGTTTTACTCTATCCACACAGCACGTTTTCCCAAAAAGAGATAAAAAGATTTACTTAAATCTAAGTTCAAACTTTGGAGAAATTGCTGGAATTAGGGGCCATAGGTCCACTGAACATTCAAAACAGGCTTTAGATGATCTGTCACTTAATAAAATTAGATATAAAACACTGTACCCATAGATCTTGCTGCACTTCTATATAAATTTATGTCTATCATATCTATACAACATATAATATCTATTTTAAGTAAAAATTCTTATGAAGTATATTGTACAATAAGTAAACACATTCGAACTACCAATTTTGACTTGTTCTGATTTTGATAATTTTAGTTAAATAGAAATTAAATATCGTTGTTTGCCTCATAGATAAGAACGTGTTTATTTAAATATAGACACAGACATACATACACACACATACACACAAACATACATATATATATGAGAGTGTGTGTGTGTGCGTGTGTTGATGTTTCCTTGTACATGCTCCAACATTCTGTTTTTCCTTAGTAATTTTTAAATAACTCAATTTAAAGTTATGATTGTCTATAATTTTTTTTTTAAATTCTAAGTTACATTTAAAAAGGGCAGTGTTCAGTTTACAGTCTATTTATTGATTAAGAACAATATCACAATCAGAGAAAATATAGGCAACACAGTTGGTTCTTTTACGAGAATGTTGGAAGAATATTTGCTAAGATACATGAGTTTTTAACTATCCTCTTCCCATTTCCACAGGTTAATACTTTATCAATTAAGAAGGAAGGAGGTCTTAGCTATATCAAATAATATACTAATATGTATTTAAATCTTTTCATTGTTGATAATGTGAAGGATAATATGCAGAATAAATAAGTCTGTTGGTTATTATATTATCTAAGCAGACTAAAATTAAGAAAATTATCCTGTGCTGTCTATCAGAGCAGGAACTTGGGGAACTATGTGCATGAGATTGATAAGATACATCCTAATATATAGGGATGAAAGATCAATATTGAGGTAATTATCTTTACCTGCTAACTCTCTGCTTAGTAAAGACATAATGAAAACTATTCTATCATATTTGAAAAAAATTTAATATACTTGACTCTTACAAATTCTTGGACATACATATTCATTCAGATAACAGATAGTGATCTCATATTGTGATCCCATAACTGAAAAAGCAGCAACAATGAATTCACTGTAAAGCAGTCCAGTTATCACTCATGACTTAACTTATAAGGAAGTTTTTCTACACTCTGAATAGAAATACAGGTCACTGTTAACTTTTTGTTGGTCCTAGGATGTGTCATGCTTATGCTAATTTATACAAATCTAAAAAGTATTTTAATTTTTGGTTTTCTTTAGTTCTAGCCTTTCTAGAAGACATTTTAGTTTGTATACTGCCTTAAGTTATGCTGTAATGAATAAAACAACAGGAAGAAAATATACTTAGTTTACTTGAGAGTAAAACTACACATTACATTCTGTGTTCATAAAATTTCATTTGAAGGTAGAGGCAGACATGTGTATACACACAATCTGATATAATGAATCTGATACATTTGAACATTGGCAATTGATCTAAAATTATGAACCAAAAATGTCCTGGGAATTGTGCAATTTAAACTGTGTTGTTTGATATAATTTAAACCTCAAAAAGATATGAAAAAATGAATACATAAATATATCAAGAAATTCTTAGAAATAGTTTCTAGAAATAAATTTTGACCACATATTCTTAGAAGGAAAAGTGATATAGACAAGAAATTGAGGGCCAGCTAAAGAATTCAAGATACTTAAGAAAGAATTATATGGATTATTTTTTACAATTTAGGCAAAATATAACTGCATAAAGCAGCAATGATAAGAGAGTAATATTTGCAATGTATCAACACTTGAGATAAAGGTCAAGAGTACTCGACAGTATGGAACCAATTAGACATCCCGTCTTCATAAAATGCTGGTAGCATGAAGGAGGATAATGCTATTTGGCTGATGCAGAATCTCTGAAAATACAAGTCTCAAAAATAAACCAATATATGACTTTAATAAATGAAGTAAAATAACACATAAATGTAGACTACAAGCTGGTTAGGTCAATGGTGATGCATTTGCTTACCAAGTTCAAAGACTTGGCATTGATACCCAGCATTGCAGATAAAAGAAGCACATAGGGACATATAATTCTACACAACAAACTCAACAAAAGGAAAGGAGCATAGAAAATATGAGTCCCATGAAAACTGGAAATAGTTGCAAAGGTAATACGTTCTAATATCTAAATTACGAACAATAATTTTAAATAAAACAGCAAATATTGGTCTAGGAAATTTTAAGTTTAGATAATATGCAATTTGTCGTTAACAATTTAGTAATGCATTTCTAAATTATCTAATAAAACAAAACTGTATATGACTACTTCATATTAAATGATATTAATATCAACACTAATCAACAATTTAATAAATTACATGAAGATTTCATTCTCTTGTCTTCCCAGTTAATAGTGAAAATGTCATCACTCATATGAAGTGACAGTAACAAAATTTGGGAGTAATTATATGTTATGGAAAATCCAAATTTGGATAAATAATTGAAACAATTTAATAATAAATGAATACTGATTGTCACTCCAAATTCTGTTATGAATTCTGTTATGGTATCAGTTCATCTTTGTGACAAAATTAAAAGCATTCCAATGATATAAGCCTCAGTTTATTAAGACTTTACAGTACATTGTATAATAATTACTTAATGTTTTATTTATTAATGTCTTCATTACTTTCTATTTTCATGTTAACACAACTGATAAATTCTATCATTATGCAACCAAGAGTATTTTTTAAGATACACTAATTAAACTCAGTTTCATCTGGAAATTCTTTTAAATTAGAAGGTGTGGACATGTTTTGTTTGAAACTTAATATAGTTTCAAACGAATGAAAAAAATTTGAACACCTATAGACTGAATTACCTATACATGAGAATTATTCTTGCATTTGATGCCTAATTACTTTTCACTATAAACACATCTAACTCAGCTGTTTCAGAAATAATGAGCTTAGGGCCAAGGAGATGGTTCCCACGTTAAGAGCACTCGCTCCTTCTGTTTCTATTTTGTGGAATAGTTTGAAGAGAATTGGTATTAGGTCTTCCTTGAAGGTCTGATAGAATTCTGCACTAAAACTATCTGGTCCTGGGCTTTTTTTGGTGGGGAGACTTTTAATGACTGCTGCTATTTCTTTAGGGGTTATGGGACTGTTTAGATGGTTTATTTGCTCCTCATTTAACTTTGGTACCTGGTATCTGTCTAGAAAATTGTCCATTTCATCCAGATTTTCCAGTTTGTTGAGTATAGGCCTTTGTAGTAGGATCTGATGATTTTTTGAATTTCCTCTAAACCTGGGAGCGCTTAGGGAGGGACCCATGGCTCCAGCTATATATGCAAGGGAGGTATATATAAGTGGGAGAAGAGATCCTTGGTCCCATGAAGACTGGACGTCGTGGGGGGGATACTCGAGGGTGGGGAGGTGAGGTACAGGGGAGGGTGGAAGGGGGTACACCAACGTGGAGATAGGAGGAGGGGGGAAGGGATAGTGAGTTCCTGGGAGGGAGGGGGGAAATGGGGTAAGGAGAGAACATCTGAAATGTATAAAAAATTTACAATAAAAAATTTCCAATAAAAAAAAAAAAAAGATCTTAAGTCATTCTACCAGTTGAGCTGTGTGTCAGAGGAGTATTGATCCAATCATTCCTCTAATGTAATTTTTCTGTTGTTTCTTCTTTGTCCATTTAATAAAGGAAACATTGCATTTACAAAAAAATAAAAAAATAAAATAAAAATTACTGATTAGAAAAAAAAAAAAAAAAAAAAAAAAGAGCACTTGCTCTTCCGTAGTACCTCAGTTCAATTTCCAGTCCCCATATATTGATTCACAACTGTTAACAACTCCACTTCCAGTGGATTCAACACCCTCTTCAGGGCCCTGTTTGCACCAGGTGTGAAATGGTACACAGACTTATATGCAGGCAAACACTTATACCCATAAGCATAAGAAATACAATTTTCAAAAGAGAAATGATTTGTTTGTATGTATATTACTTACGTGTGTAGGTAAAAGCATGATTAATGGCATGATCATGCATGTGGATGGTAGAGGTTAATATCTAGTGTCTTTCCTAGATTATGATTAATCTTTATTTTTGAGACTGGGTTCACATGAACCTGCATTCATCAGTTCACTTACACTGGTTTCCAGTGAGCTTGACAGATGTACGATGCAGTTTTCGCTTTCTAACTTTTACTCCCGAAGTTTTGGGATATATTAGGCATTGAGCACTGTGTGTGGTGTGTGTGTGTGTGTGTGTGTGTGGTGTGTTTGTGTTTTCCACATTGTTCTTAGGGTTTGAATGGTACAGCTTACTTGATGTTCATGTACTTTATTGGCCGAGCTTTGACAAGCGGAATAAGCTCTTTTTGTTTGTTTTGAGTCAAGTCTAAAACACTGAGAAACCATTTTAATAAGTTTTCTTATTAGAAGTGTAAAAATAACCATATTAATTTGATTGAAGACTTGAAGCAGCACAAATCTGCTTCAAATTATTGAATATGTATATTTGATTTCATTTTTCTTATTAAAATTGACTTAGCTTCATTATGTTATACTCTTCTTATAGTTTCCTTTCCCTGAACTCCTCCACTTCCTCCCTATTCACCCATCCTTTATGAATCTGCAACATTTCTGTCTCTCCCTATAAAACAAACAAGCATCTAAGGTATAAAAGTAAAGTAAGATCAGATAAATCACAAACAAATAAGAATAAGACAAAGAGAAGAAAAGGAGCTAAAGGGAAAATACAAGAAACACATATAAATAGAGGGATACATACACTCTTTCAAACATCAATCCCATAAATACACAAAATCATAAGCTATGATACATACACAAAAGACATGTACAGTAACAAAATAAATTCCCTGACTCCACATGGCAATAAAAGAACTTTCAAAGATTACATTGAATTCAGATGGTTTTGATCATCAACTCCTGGGCATGGGGCCAATCATTAAGAGTGGTGTATTTATCCAGTGAAACTCCCTTGGAGAAAACTAATTTTTCATTTCAAGTGTTCATCCATTGGCAATAGCTTCCTAGTTAGGGACGGGGCTGTGTCCACTCTCTTTTTAGTTGTAGGACTACATCTGCTACAGACTCTTCAAACACCTGTACAAAGTGCCATGGTTTCTCTGAGTTAAAACATGCAGAAGCCCTCTAGTATCTGGATGGTCTAGTTCCCTTGGGGCCTGTCCTCCATCCCATTTGTTGGTACTCTATTTCCATCTCCTTTTCTTCAATGTTCCCTGATACTTGATGGGAGATATTTGCTGAAGATATCCCAGGTAGGATTGAGAGTTTCATGATCTCTCACTCTTTGCATATTGTCTGGTTGTGGGGTTCTGTGTTTGTTTCCCTCTGTTGCAAGAAGCTTCTCTGAAAATGACTGAGTAAGAGATGTGTCTATGAGTATAGGAGAATGCCATTAAGAGTCACTTTATTCTTCTGTTTATTTAACTGAACAATCAATCATATTTAATTCCCACCTTGGTCTAAGTATAAATAAATTAGTACTGTATTCTAAACATTTCATATCTATAACCAAAATGATTAATGTATAATCCTTTGTAACATCAAATAATACTTAAAATACTTATTGTAAATGTGAAAAATTACTTCAGCACCAGATCAATCGATATCATATAGAATTGTTCAATATACTATTTATACATACTATTTATCTAAATAATTGAGGAAAGATATTTTAGCACAAGGCAAAGCATATTACTGTATAATATATGGATTCATAAGCTATGAGCTTTTGAAAAACTGAATTTTAAATCATGCTCCTACTTTGAAATTTTTTTTTACTTAATTTTGTACAAAAGCATTGCAATGATAATTAAAATTAGATATAACTAGCATAATTATTGAAAAAAACTACACAGTATGGAGGCAAAGGTAAAGTTGATTAAACGGGTCTGATAGCAATTCACATTTTTGAAGACACTCTGTTCCTTTTCCTGGTGAAGTCCATGTGGTTACCCTTGCTCAGTTTCCTACTTTGCATGGTAAATATGCATCAGGGTAACCACTAAGACCCAGATTATTTTTCTCTAATTATAAATGTCATTCAATTACTAGTGTTTCTAAAATGAATTGGGTAATTGTTTCTAACTCACAGTTTATAAAGAATTTAAACTCATGTAAGAAATCTAAGTTTTGCTACATTGAATGAAGTAAACTATGTGAAATCAGTTGAGGTTCACCCTAGATTTGTTGGTCAATAAATATTAGTATTTGAAAGAATTCATTTGCCTTTCTTTCTTTCTTTCTTTCTTTTCTTTCTTTCTTTCTTTCCTTTCCTTCCCTTCCTCCTCCCTCCCTCCCTCCCTCCCTCCCTCCCTCCCTCCCTCCTCTTTCTTTTTTTCTTTCTTTCTTTCTTTCTTTCTTTCTTTCTTTCTTTTCTTTCTTTTCTTTCTTTCTTTTTATGTATTCACTTACTATTCTGTTCTCAGTCTCCTTCCTGTTTACCCCTCCCACACTCTTTCTCCAATCATCACTTGCCTTCCTAACCTTGTCTGAGGGGGTGAGTCCCCTCTCCTAGTACCACCTCCCACCCTGGCACTTCAAGTCGCAGCTAGGCTGGGAGCTTTCTCTCCCACTGAGACCAGACAAGGCAGCCTAGCTAGTAGAACATATCCCACATACAGGCAACTGCTTTAGGCATATTCCCTGTTCCATTGTTCAGAACCCACAAGAAAGTCAAGATGAACATAAGCTTTATATGTACCGGGCGGTGGTGGCGCACGCCTTTAATCCCAGCACTTGGGAGGCAGAGGCAGGCGGATTTCTGAGTTCGAGGCCAGCCTGGTCTACAGAGTGAGTTCCAGGACAGCCAGGACCACACAGAGAAACCCTGTCTCGAAAAAAATAAAAACAAAAATAAAAAAAAAAACAAAACAAAAACAAAAAAGCTTCATGTGTGCAGGGAGGCCTAGTTCCAGCCCTTGTATTTTCTTTGTTTGGTGGTTTAGACTCTGACAGTAGCATGCTGTCCTCTGAGAGGGTCCATCCAGCAGCTGACTCAGACAGATACAGATGCCCACAGACAAACTGTGGATGGAGCTTGGGAACTCTCATGGAAGAATAGGGGGAAGATTGCAGGCCCCGAAGGGGATAGGAATTTTGCAGACAAATGGATGAAACTTGTAAATATCATCCTGAGTGAGGTAATCCAGTCCCAAAAAGACATGCATGGTATGTACTCACTTATAAATGAATATTACTCATAAAATGCAAGTACCATGTTACATTCCATGGGCCCAAAGTAGCTAAACAAGAAGAAAGAGCCAAGGAAGAATGTTTGAATCTCATGTAGATGAGGGAATAAAATAGCCATAAGATAGATCAAGGGAGGAAACTGGGAGGGAGGGA
Source organism: Mastomys natalensis (assembly GCA_021653895.1). NCBI lineage: Eukaryota > Metazoa > Chordata > Mammalia > Rodentia > Muridae > Mastomys > Mastomys natalensis. The sequence continues at coordinate 193,601 of JAJTUV010001608.1, read as the reverse complement.
ATCAGAGGATTCAGGATCAAGTGTGGCGAAGGACATGAGAGATGGCTAGATATTCATGAAAATTAAAGGAAATCTGCAATTGACAGGGGTAAGGAGGTGAGGGCATCTCAATGACAAGGTAGAGACCTGGGACAAGGGAGTTACCTAAGAATCAATGTGGGTGTCCTTAGCTGTAACTCACTACATTGAGATATGGAATCTGAAGAAGTCACCTGTAGTCTGGCAGGAATCCCAATAGAGCAATAGAGATACCAACCCACCCACAAAACATTCAACCCAAAATTTATGCTGTTTACAAGAAATACAGTCTTCGGGGAGGGATCAGAGAAACAGAATGGGCAACCAATAACTGGCTCAACTTGAGACCCATCCCATAGGCAAGCACCAATCCCTAACACTATTAATGATACTCTATTATGTGTATAGACAGGAGTGTTGTTCTTTGATAGGTTCCACTCAGCAGCTTATTCAGATACATACACCCACAAGCAAACAATGGATGGAACTGCGGACTCTTAGAGAAGAATAGGAGGAAGGATTACAGGCCCTGAAGGGCATAGGAACTTCACAGGAAGACCAAGAGAATCAACTAACCTAGACCACTGGTCCCCCCAATTGCTTTCTTAATAGAAAGTCCCAAAGTCAAATTCCATCAAAAACAACTTTGGTCAATCCAGTCAGAGAAGTATCCCAATCCTTGGCACCAACTTCTGTTTTAGCCCAAGTTCCATTGCTGTGAAACGACACCATGGCCATTGCAACTCTTATGAAGGAAATAATTTAACTGGTGCCTACCTCCAGTTTCAGAGATTTAGTCTATTTTCATTTTGGGAAGAAGCATGATAACACACAGGCAGACATGGTTCTAGAGAAATAGAGAGTTCTACATCTCAGACAACAGGAATAGAGAGACACACTAAGTCTGGCTTGAATGTTTACAATCCAAAGTGACAATCCAAACCCAGTGACATACTTTCTACAATGTGGCAGCATCTTTTAATTCCTTTCAAGTAACACTACTCTCTAATGATCAAGCATTCAATTATATAAGGCTATGGGGCCACTCATATTCAAACTGCAGTTCATTTTAATGAATAAATAAGCATTCTCTAAATCCAAATGTGTTTGTAGCCACTAATGGTTACTTTAGAACACAGTGTTATTCTTAAATGGCACAATATTTGTGTTATTAATCATGTCTTTTCATATATATCATTCCAATTTCATCCTCCATAATTTGTATTTTGTATATAAATAATGACAATTCATAATTAGTGTTATGGATATATATGTGATTTGTTAAACATAATGTCTTTCCTTAGAAAATATTTCTATAGAAACTATTATTTATATGAAAACTTTGCATTTATACATATCAAAGAAAGGAAAACTTGATATTTTTATTTCATTATTTCACAATAGGCATTATCATATTTTTGAATTTATATAATTCATCAGTTTCTTACATGAAAAACTTAATGAGTTAAAATCTAGTTAACATATATGATCTTTCAGAATAAGATTATTTTAAAATGCTTAATGATTATATTTTATCATATAAAATATATAAATGAAACATATACAAAGCATAATTTGCTGAGAATTCAAAAGAACAGTTTTGTTGAGTGGTTTCACTGATTGTTTTGAAAGTTGACAAAATCTCTAATTTTAAAATGTGCCAGTAATAGGCCTGACATACATACATGCTAACACCAAGTCTTGGGTCTCTGTGTAAAAACACTGAAACAGAAGGCTATAAGCTATTGTAAACAGGCAGCATCTGTGGAAATTTACCAGCCTGAGTAGTCATAGATCTTATAAATAGGCAGCCTCGGCGGACAGTCCAACTTAGATAAGGACAAGTGAATCATAGGCAGAGTCATAGTGACCTGTCCCCTGAACCTACACTCAGCTGATACCCTGTTCTGAACGGTATCTGTACTCCCCTTGAACACCTATACTCCGGTGTCATTCCCTTCCCCACATCCTGCCTTTTTGTGTTTATAACCCCTGTGTGAATAAGTAAATTATGATGCAATTTAAATAATTAAATAAATTTTAAAAAATGTGCAGATGCTGCCTGAGAGACGTTTGCTGTTTCCATCATTTTTATTCTCACTAAAACCTTTTCTATCACTTATTTTGGTTTTGTTTTAACTTTTGAGCTTAAAATAAACCTACAAATGTTTGCCCATTTTCTTCCTCCAAGTCCTCCAATATATCCCTCTTAAATCTCTTTCAAGTATATAGCCTCTTGTTACATTAATTGTTACTGAATGCTTATATGTATAATGGTGTTGCTATGAATGTTTTGAGGACTGACCATTTAGCACTGGAAAGCCAATTGGAGACGGATGTTCAGGATCTGTCTATGTGGAGAATTCCTGTGGATAGTATCTTGGGTATTCTGTACCTTTTTTGTGGGGATACTATCCACTTATTAGTGAGTACACACCATACTTGTCCTTTTGGGTCTGAGTTATCACACTCAGGATGAAATTTTCTAGTGCCATCCATTTACCTGCAAAACTCAGGATAACATCTGACCCTTTGCAGAGTTAATAGTAAGAGTTCTTGCTTGTGAGCTTGTAATGAAGACCCTTATATGTGTGCATTGGAATTGGCTCCTTTGCAGCCTTTGGGGTCCCTGTGACTTGGGCACAGCAGTCTACACATTGATATTTGGCAATTATATGTACAGGAAACAAAGAAAACCTGAAAAATGGAAATGCACTAAAAATAAGTTTCTGTACTACAAAAAAATCATCAAAACTGAAAATAAAAATTATACAAGTAAAAACCTATTTGTATGCTACAGTACATATTAATACTCAAAACATAAAAAGGTCTCACAAAATTCTATACTCAAATACAAAAATTCTCTTAGAACATGAGCAAGAAAACAGGATGAATATTTTGAAAACAAATTAAAAATGAACAGTTAAAAGAAAGTTGATTGACATCACTATTATTCAGAGAAATGGAGAACAAGTCACACTGTAATATACCTTACTATTAGTATATACATTATAGGAGACATATTATGTGATATATATATATATTATATTATATATAATATATTATATTATATATATATTTGTATATGTATATAAACAGTAAGATATATATATATATATATGCAGCAAAAATAATTATATTACATAAAGACCTAAATGTAAATTTTGTAGCCATCTGGAGAATACCAATACTAAAACAGGATCTACCTCCATATTGAGCAATCCCACTTCTGGGTGTATATGCAAAAAAAAAAAAAAAAAAAAAAGAAAGGAATGTGTTATATGTTCCGGAAACCTAAACATTTCTGCATTTATTATGACATTAAAATTTCTAGCCAAGGTAAGGAAATAATCAATGAGTCTGTCACTGGATGAATGCATAATGAAAAGAGAAAATACATGTGCAGTGGTGAACTATTTTGGTATTAGTAAAAATAAGGAAATCCTGATATTTGTGACAGTGTGTTCCCTTGTGTGTGTGTGTGTGTTTGTGTGTGTGTGTCCATGTGTCTATCCAATCATGCTCACTCTTTGCTGAGAACCTGTGAAACAGAAGCCTAGCTGGAATGCCTTTTCTTTTTCTGTACCTCACTCTGTTTTCCTTCTCTTTGTCTAATATGGTCTTTCATTGGACCTGGAGCTCACATCTTCATCTACACTGACTAGCCAGTGAGTGATATCAGATCCAAGGGTGTGTGCATCCTAGTAATGAGATTGCATGCACATTGCTGTGTCTAGGTTTTAAATGGTTGCTGGAGATCTGGACTCAAGTATTCATGCTTGCACAGGCAAACTTTTTTCCCAGTGAGCCATCACCCCAGGCACCCAGGTTTATCTTTAAAAATTTATAATACTGCTGCATGAGCCCCAAGTAATTCGCTGAAAATCTCTTTGAACGGGAAACTGTGTGGAGGAAACAAGTCATTGATCTAATGCCCCATTTTACACTTGCAAAGTGATACTTAGAGAAGATTTGAGATGTAGCAGATTTTCAATATGAAGACTGTGGTGTCCACTCACTATGCAATTACATCTCTGCATTCTCTTAATGTAACATTTAGTTTTGGTTTTTTTATTTGCACAGGTCATTAAAACATTTTAATCTCATCAGATCTGGCCCTATTTTAGATACTACTTTTGGTCAACTGTTCTGAACCATTTCATTTAAAATTTGTAATTTCTTCCCTTGGGAACACCCATTCCCAATTCCTATTGATGCATTCCGTGTCTTCATTCATTCATTTGAAGCAGCTCTCTAGCATGAGCTCTCCATGGAGGCATCCCTGCTGTCTTTTTGGATGTCCAGGGTAGGAATTAGTCTTTCAGCTATGTTCATTTCTCTCTCTTATGCCTGGCTACCCTTTGAGTGAAGACACGAACCCTAATTTCCCAGATAAGTGCCATACATTAAGTGCTAACTAAAAATGGATTTCTTTTTATTTTTTTTGTTCTCCAGGAGTCTACAATACACTTGATCTCTTTACTCACACGAGAATTCCTTGGTTTAGTATTAGAATACATTGTAATAAGGTAAGACATTACCTTATTTAAAGAAGGCATTTCTAGAAGAAATAATTTGTTAGCCAATGGGATAAGAAAAATATGATGATAGAATTATATAAACAAAAATTTGTTTTCAAATATTTGTGATTATAATTTCAATTAAAAATGAAAATGTGATAGTCTAATTACAAAATCAAACATTCAATATAATTAAGAAACTGCTATATTTTGACATTAAATTTTAACAATTAAAAAAAATATTGCAAATAACAGAGGTTTAGAAACTTGCTACAATTCCTCTACATTTTTTAAAATAATAATAGACAGCCTTTCAATTGGTCACTTCTTAATTTGGCTGATAAAATTTAGTTGATAAAAGCTAAAACCCCTTTAGGATTCATGTGTTCTCACTTCAATATTTTATAAATGATGACAGAGACCATATTAAACTTATAGTTTATGATTTTTTTTAAGTTACAATATAATTATAATATTTCACCCTTGTCTTTCCAAATCCTTCTAAGTCTTGCCATATAAAGCTTTCTCTCTTTCAAATTCATATCCTATTTTTAAATTAATTTTTATTGCAAGCATTTTATGTGTGTTTATTTATATCTGAATATATTCTATATATATACACATGTATTTCTAAATCCATCTCACTTTGCTATAGAGAATAGTCAGCTTATATTAATTTTATTGAAGAAGTATATGTACTTAAAATTGGAAATACAGATCTATTCTTAAATGACATTAACAATTCAATAATAAAACAACTATAATGGCAATATATTCCACATGTAAGAAAAGTATTTTGGAAATTCATAATTTTACTTGGTTCTGTTTAGACCAAAAGATCAAAGTAATCACTTTAGTCATTAGTAAAGGTAAGTAATGAGGAACAGACCATACATTTAAAATGCTATAAATAGCTGGGCTGTGGTGGCGCATGCCTTTAATCCCAGCACTTGGGAGGTAGAGGCAGGCATATTTCTGAGTTTGAGGCCAGCCTGGTCTACAGAGTGAGTTCCAGGACAGCCAGGGCTATACAGAGAAACCCTGTCTCAAAAAACAAAAACAAAAACAAAAACAAAATGCTATAAATAGAGAAGTGACATATTAAAACTAATGGGGTGATGTAATATGGATATAAATAAAACAGTGAAAGCTTTTTCCTAAAAATGCTTTACTTTATTGTGTAGAGACTTTGCAGTTTCATGTGAACCATTTGTTAAATATTGATCTTAGTGTTTGCACTAATGATGTCTCGTTTAGAAATTTGTTTCCTGTGCCTGTTCAAGACTGTTCTCCACTTCTCCTATTTGATTCAGTGTATTTGGTTTCACATATGATGGTTCATTTGCATATTAATTTTGTACCCCGTTGCTTTGATGAAAGGACTCATCAACTGTAGAAGTATCCTGGTGAAATTGTAATACTCAGTTAAGTGTAAAATCATATCACTTTTAAATAAAGATACCATGACTTGCTCTATTTCAATTTACTTCCCCTTATCTCCTTCAGTTGTCTTATTGTTCATTCTAAGACTTCAAGAACTTTGTTAAATAAGTGTAAAGAGAGTGAACAACTTTATCTTATTCATGATTTTAGTTGAAATGCTTTTGAGTTTCTCTAAATCCTTTGTTTGATGCTGACTCTAGGCTTAAATATGTTTTCTTTATTTTACTGAGGAATGTTCCTTGAGCTCCTTTTATTTGCAGAACCTTAACTATAATGGTGTGGTGAATTATGTGGTAGTTTGAACAGTTGCAGCCCCATAAAAAATGTCTTTGAATGGTTGGACCTACAGCGTGGCACTATTAGAAGGAAGTATGACTTTGTTAGAGGAAGTGCATCACTATAGAGGCAGGGCCTTTAGGTAATATATAGTGAAGCTATGTCCAGTGATACAGTCTCCTTCTTCTGCCTATGGATCAAGACCAAGAACTCTTAGCTCTTTCTCCAACACCACCGTGCATGGATGATTCTTACTATGATGGTAATGAGATGGTAATGGACTAAACCGTTAAAACTGTATTCTTTTAGAAGAATTGCTGTGGTCATGGTGTATTTTCATAGCAATGGAAACCAAAACTAAAGCAGAATATGTCAAATGTTTGTCTCCATCGAATGAGATAATCAAGTGTTCTTTCCCTCTTAAATCTGTTTGTATTTGAATATCATTTGTAAAATTACATATGTTGAACCATTGTTGCATCTCTGAGAAGCCTATTTGATCAATGTGGATGCTCCTCTTTATGAGTTTCTAGAACTGGTTTGCAAGTATTTTTTTTTAATTTATTATTCTCTCATACAATACATCTCAATGACGGCTTCCTCTCCCACCACTTCTCCCAGTTCCTCTTCCACCTCCCCTCTTCCCCAGCTCCTTTTACTATCCTCTGTTTCCCCTGGAGAAGAGCAGATCTCCCAGGAGCATTAACTGGACTGTGCTGAATAAGATACAAGATTGGGAAAGGGAACCCAGTAGGGGGGAAAGGGGTCTCAATAGCAGTCACATGAGTCAGAAACATCCCCACCCCAACTATAAGAACTCCCACACAAATATAAGGCCAACAACCAAAATATGTATGCAGAGGACCTAGGGCAGGTCTCTGTAGGCTTTACTTCAGTCTCTGTAACTTCTCATGAGTCCTGGTTAGTTACTTCTGTTAGGTGTGCACTGCTAGTGTCTTAGATCCCTCTGACTCTTCTTTTCTTCAGTGGGGTTTCAAAAACTCCAAGGGAAGAGACACAATGGTAAACTCCAACCTGGGCTATCTCTCTTTGCCTAATGTTTGGCTGTGGATCTCTGTATCGGCTTTTATCAGGTGCTGGACTAGGCACCGGTCTACAAGTGTAACAAGACACCATTACGAATCATATCATTGACTTATCTGGTGTATCATCAATTTGCTAATATAAGATTGTTCCATTTTTTATGTAGGCAGTCATGTCTATGAATGTGCCTCAATGAATTGTTTGGTTGTGTCCCATAGCTTTAGGAAAGTTGCACTTTCATTTTCATTCAATTAAAAATTAGTATCTTTCTTGACCCACATTTTTATTCTTAATGATTTATCCATTTTCTATTAGTTTGTAATGTTTCTGTTGTTTCTTTGCAGTTGCTGTCTAGCTTTAATCCATGGTTGTCAGATAGCATACAGGACATTATTTCAATTTTCTTTTGTATGTAGAGATTTGTGATCAGATATGTGCCCAATTTTGGACAAAGTTTCATGAGACACTGAGAAATATGTAAGTATTTTTATATGGGTGAAATACTCTGTAAATGTTTGTTATGTTCATTTGGGTTTATGGCATCATTTAGCTCTAGCATTACCATTTGATTTTATGTAGATGACCTATTTATTGGTAAGAGTAGGACAATGAAGTCACCTGTATTATTCTGTGAATGCCAAGACAAGATTTTAGCTGTAGTGATGTTTATTTTTATGAACATGAGCACTCTTGTGTTTGTTACATAGATGATTAGTATTGCAACATCTTCTTGGAGGATTTGTCCTTCATTGATTATGAAGTGTCCTTCCCTAGCTCTTCTAATTAGGTTTGCTTTGAAATCTATTTAGTCAGATATCAAAATGACATCACTGTTTGCATCTTGGATCCACTTTCTTATAATAATTTCCTTGATGTTATGATAATCCCCTTGAATGTAATGGAAGTATGAAAGCTATTTTATATTCTGATCTATTAATTCCTGTCTTTTTGTTGGGGAATTTAGATAATTGGTGTTAAGACTTATTAAAGAACAATGCCTATTGATTCCTATTATTTTGTTGTGGTAATGTGACTTTTGTTTCTCCCCTTATGATTTTCTGATCTGAGATTATTCGTCTGAGATTATCTATATTTTTTTGGATGTATTTAACCTCTTAATTCTGAAGCATGTCATAGAGCTGGGTTTGTAGCCAGGAACAACTGAACTTTGGTTTTACCACTGAAATTATTTGTTTTTATTTTTATTAACTTTTCTGGATATAGTAATCTGGGATAGCAAGTGTATTCTTCTAGAGTTCGTCAGATATCCACATAGGCCCTTCATGATTTTAGCTTTTCCATTGAGACATTACATATTTTATATTAATACCTCTACTTTTATATGTTACTTGGTCTTTTAACATTGTAATTTTTAGTATTCTTTCCTGTACATTTAGTGTATAAACATAAATAATCCCATTTCACTGATTAGGAAATGTACAAACCAGTATTTCTCGTACAACTGAAATGAGTTAATAAAACCTGCACAATAATACAATTGTCAAAGAACTTCTATTTGTCTTGATAACTAAATTGACTCACTGACTTGTGAGGCTGATATGTTTGATAATAAAGTCTACCAACTATGAATTCAGCACTAATCCTCCTACATAGAGTCCACAATGATTGTAGGAATATAATCAAGCAACTAAAATATGGCTTTTGTCATCTCAATACTTTCATTAAACTATGTTTGGAAATGTACTCTCTCAAAATATATGTGGGAATAAAGTCATATATATCACTTCCCCACCCAGGCTAAATCAAGGTCTGCTACTCTTCCAAATGCTACAGCCTTTGAGCCTCTCAGGATGACCACAGTAAACAAGGACACAGAAGGCCCTCAGTAACCAGGGACACAGGAGGTCCAAAGAAAGGAGGAGCACAGGAGGCCTGATCTAAACACAGACACAGGAGGTGTACCCTAATCAGAGACAACACTACCTGCCTCCTAGGAGACCAACTCTAACTTAGGTCAGAGAACTGTACCTGTCTTCAAGGAGGCACGCTCCGCTCAGAAACATCCAGGCCAGTTAACACCAAAGAGAAACAGATGGCCAGAGGCAAGCACAAATTCATAAGCAACAGAACCCAATGCAATTTCTCACCAACAGAACCCAGTTCTCCAACCACAACATGCTGTGGTTACCCTAACTTACATGAAAAGCAAGGTAATAACCTAAACTCCCATCTCCTGAAGATGATAGAGGCCTTTAAAGAGGATATAAGGAACTCCCTTTAAGAAAGACAGGAAAATACAATCAAGCAGGTGAAAGAACTGATCAAAATGGTCTCAAGAAGTTAACTTTCAAAATACCAAATAAACCAATTAAAAAATAGAGTACAGAGCTAAACCAAATTCACAAAAGAAGAATCTTGACTGGCCAAGAAGCACTTAAAGAAATGTTTAAAGTTCTTAGTCATCAGAGAAATGCAAATCAAAATGACCCTGAGATTCCCTCTCAAACCAATCAGAATGGCAAAAATCAAAAACTCAAGTGACAGCATATCAAGCTGGCAAGGATGTAGAGAAAGAGGGACACTCCTCCAATGCTGGTGGGATCTCAACCTGGTACAACCACTCTGGAAATCAATTTGGAGGTTCCTCAGAAAATTGGAAATAGTTCTACCTGAAGATCTGGCTACATCACTATTGTGTATATACCCAAAAGATGTCCCATCATACCTCAGGGGCACATCCCCAACCGTGTTCATAGCAGGTCCATTTGTAATAGCCAGAAACTGAGAAAAACCCAGATATCCCTCAACAGAAGAATGTATACAGAAAATATTGATCATTTACACATTGGAATGCTATTCAGATATTAAAAATGAGGACATCATGAATTTTGCAGGCAAATGGATGGAACTAGAAAATATCATCCTGAGTGAGGTAACTCAGACCCTAAAGACATACATGGTGTGTACTCACTGATAAGTGGATATTAGTCAAAATGTACAGAATACCTAGGATACAAACTACAAACCTTAAGAAGTTAAAAAGCAGAAAGGTCCAAGTGAAGAGGCTTCTATCCCACTTAGGAGGGGGAAGAAAATAATCATGGGAGGCAGAGGGAGGGTGAGACATGGGTGGAACAGGGGAGGGAGTGAAGAAAATGGGAACAGGATCAGATATGGGGTTGTGACAGGAAAGAAGCTCAGAGGACCAAGAAAAATGAATGAAAATAAGCTGTCTCTGGTTGGGTGGGAACCCCCTAGAAAGAACCAGAGACCCAGGAGGTGAGAGATTCTCAGGACTCATTGTGACCTTAGCAAAACTGCCCAACATTGGGAAGAGGGAACTCGAAGAGTCCACCTCCAGTAGATAAAAGGGAACTCATATGGAGGGACAGGGTTACTAAACCCACAGTCAAAATTTTCAATCTAGAATTGTTCCTGTCTAAAAGAACTGCAGGTCCAAAAGTACAGAAGAGACTGTAAGGTAGTCCAATGACTGTTCCAACTTGAGATCCATCTAATGGGGGGCACCAAGGCTTGACACTGTTACTGGTGCTATGATGTGCTTACAGATAGGAGCCTGGCATGGCTGTCCTCTGAGAGGCAGTACCAGCAGCTGATTGAGACAAAGACAGATAATTATATACAACCACTGGATTGTATTTGGGGAGCTCTAAGGTTGACTTAGGGAAAGGACTGAAAAAGGTGAAATGGAGAGCAACCTTATAGGAAAACCAGAAGACTCAACAAACCCAGACTCCAGGAGTTCCCAGAGACTGAGCCACCAACCAAGAGCATACATGGGCCTGTCTGAGGTCCCTGACACATATATAGCAGAGGTCTGCCTAGTATGACCACAGTGGGAGAAGATGTGATTAATCCTTGAGAGATTAAGAGTCCAGGAAAGGGGAGGGCCTTGTGTAAACCCTCTTAGAGGCAATAGTGAAGAAGAATGGAATGAGGAACCGTGGAAGTGGAGATCGAGTAAGGCAAAGACTTGAATGTAATTCAATAATGTCACTCAAAAAAAAAAAACAAAAACTAGTTATGTATCTACATATTTATTTTTCCTTAATCGATTATAAATATAAGATTTTAAGTAGGAATAATAAGAAAAGAGATTGTTATATCTATATAATCTGCTTAGGTATTTGTTAAAGTAACTAATACAAAGAAGGATAGTTTAAGTATAGGAAAATCATAATTAATTGATATTTTACATCATCTTTCCATTTTATAAACATAACAATAATGAAATGAAAATATTATGTGAATAAAATTACCTAGGGACATAATAATAATACGTGGGGTAATAAAATTAAACACAACAAAGTTTCTAAACTAAATTTTTGCCAAACATTTCAATAAATGTATCTGAGTAAAGCTGTTAAATAAAGATATTAATTATGATTACAGATAAATTTATTTAACTAAACAAGCTAAGTATACCAGTGGAGACTTACAGATTAAGTCTCCACTCTGATAAGTCTGAGCAGAGTGTTATATAATTGAACCATGCTGTTCACACCTCTGGGTCCTCTCTAACTTGTAGGGTAATGACCATCAGTCTGTTTCTAGACGTACACAGGTGTTCAGTCATATCCAATGGAAAACATTTCTACTAAACAAGGTTTGGTTTCACTTAATTTTATTTTCACAGAAATAATTTGATGAATTCTCCAAGGTTATTAAGAACTGTAGAAACTCATTGATCAGTATCATCTTGAGAATCTACAAGCTACACATTATTTACAATCGCAATATATCCTACAATTTATATATGTAGAATTCTTACTAAACAGGATAAAGCAGGAGCATGGAATGCTTTGGTTTTCTGTAGACATGTAAGCTATGATGGTTTCCATGGATGGACAAACAATTAAGATATAGCAATATGAAAATGTTCTAAGGATTTGGAGGAAGAATGAAGAGTCTCATCTCTTTTATAACCAGGAGGTAGAATAGGAACAGTATATTTGTTCCACTTGAACTAAAAGAAATTAAAATTTCAAGTGAGTTCCAAGCATATTAAAGGAATGGTAAATACAAATTTTAATATGTAAATAATATTAAATACAAATTTCTTATATATTGAAATTAGTATCATTTTACTGTGTAGTGAATGTACAAGGCTAAACAATAACATCATGAGTGGAAGAGGATGGAGCTCTACTGTGATGTTTGGCTGGGCTTCAGTGGGTGGTATATTGTTTAAAGAATCCTCCATTTTCTCAAAAATAAATTTATTTTTCTATGTTCTACCTTAGAAATCAGTGACTGTCTTGCTTATGATCAAAGACCTAAATTAAAAGTACAGCTGCCATTGTAGAAAAGACTGTCACAAAAAAAAAAAAAAAAAGAAAGAAAAAAAAGACTGTCACAGCCTTCTGTACCATAGAGGTATGCCTCCAAACCTATAAAATGATAAAACCTAGATATACCAACAGAGGCTACCAAACACCTTTCTGACTGACTTAGATTCTGACTATCTGAATAGAGACCTAAGGAGATGAACATGTTTACTATATCTAAAAGTATAGGAAACAAATAGGAGTTGGCTATAGTCACTGGGATGAATTCTGGAGTACTATCCATTGGTATCTCAAATAACATAAAAGAATTATTCAATGCTTTCACACACATAAGTAGTTTATCTAGACATAGTATTTTTCCACAAGAAGAAAAGGAAAAGATTTTCTTCATGCATACTGGGAGAGAAAAACTTTGTAACTGAGAATCAGAGTAGAAATGCAGTTATGGATAAGCTATGATCTTATTTAAGAGATGAAAATGCACCCGGGCCACATAGTTTGTAAAAGGAATGATTTGAGACTTTGGCAGGCCTCAGAAAAATAACAGCTGCAAGCAACTGCAAAATAGTATTTATGGAGAGAAAAGAGAAAATTACATGCATAAAGAAATGATCTACACTGACAAGCTTTAAACATATTTGGAAAACTTGGCCACCTATAATTGACTGAAGCTTAGCTGCTGTGATAGGCTGAAACTTAGCTAGTTTATAAGATTTTATTCTTAACTTAAATTTTCATTAATTTTATGTCCTAAGTTAGATTATAGTTTGTTATACTAGGACACACTGATGGGTTTCCACAGGCTAAAATTAGTTTAAATTAATAATTGATAAGCAGATGGTTCTGGATATAAAGGTTATATACCTATCATCAATATTTATCTAGTCATACATATTTATATCCCAAGGAAATAACTAGATATATATGTATTTATCTATGGATGTGAGATAAAACTTAACTGTATGAATATAATAAATACATCTGAAAACATAAATTATTTTTGGGGATTTAATTTAAGCAAGCCAAAGTCTGAAATTCATACAGTGATAGTATCTATCTACACACACAGAAATTTATATATAATGTCTACCTCCTTTCTCTGATGGAAAGAGCTAATCTTGTGGCATCAACTTATTACAGGTTGAGTTTTCTAAAGGTCTGATTTAATCTGTATGTTTAGGTTGCAACTTGTGAATGAGTAGATTTTTAATCTCGACTTTATTTTAGAGACAATTTGGGAGATGACTCCATAGTCATAAAGCTTCAGAATATTTGGTTTGCTTCTTTCAACATCAAAATGTTCACTGCCACTTTCACTTTGAGAAGTGTCTCCCTGACAACCAGTGAGATTTGATAAGAACATATATAGCAGCCTCTCTGGATCCTGTAAGAAACTAATGAGAAAAGAGCCTAATTGTGCCAGGTTTGAATGTTTGCATGACATACTTTCACATAATTTGGCATGAGACATGTCTTCTGTCTATTTGATCATTAATTGGCTGTCAGAATTAGAAAGGGTTGCTTAACAAATGTTAATTAATTTTTACTGTAACTGTATTTTAGACTATAAAGCAGAAAGAAACAAAATTGATTAAAGAGTGAGGGTATGGATTTAGTAGAAAAGGTCAAAAATGAATTAAAATTACACAATTTAATTTTAAAGCAAAGATGACTTCAGGGAAAAGAGAGAGGAGTAGAGTACAGACACAATCATGAGAGGTCTGGAAAATGGGCAGAATTCACCTCCAATTAACATCCAAAGTTTCACGTTGGTTGTGATAAAAAATGAACAAAATTAGATATGATCATGGCATTAGTACAAAGGAGAATAATAGAATGAGTCTGTCATCATTTCATATGGCTTAATCTGTGTGATCAGCCATAGCCAGGTGGATAAATTATATCAAGGTTGATGTAAGAGATTGAAGGTCATATACATATACTATAGAGTCATTTGAAAGTACTATCTTTGATGTTCATAACAATGATTATTTCTGTTCTGGTGCTTCCTGACTTTAACATAAAATCTATGCATACTGTCACAACACATACAACTTCACTTCTGATATAAAACTTATTGAAGCCAATATTAAGCCAAGAGTAAAGTTTTGTCAAAGTAAATTTCAAAAAAATTATGTTTACCCAACCTCTTTGTGTGTTGGCTTATTATTTTTTTCTTATACAGTTGGACTCAAAGCATTAACTTTACATTCTGAAGCTGTCACTGTTTTTTTTTTTGTAATGATCCTGACACTATGCGCCATCAAATTCTAATAGCCCATTATACTATCATGGGATTTTGCTATCATTTGTATACTGTGTGTTATTATGTATGCATGGTTCATGTGATAAAAGGAATATTTGTCTGCTACTTCAATACACTAACAATAAATTGGCTATGAGTCCTCTCTCCAAAAATTTTAAAAGTAACTCAGCAGCTCCCACATTCCACATGACACAGATTAAGTCATATCATAACATGAAAAAATATGGTAAGAGTTGAAAGCTCAGAGGAAATACAAAGATCAAGGAGTTATACATGAGGTCAGGCATTATGTAAAATATACTTAGTGATTTATTCTAAGTAATCTCAAAATTACAATACTTATTCAGTATTTATTTATTTTTTCTCATAATAAACTAATGAGGTCAGCTCCAATTACAACCCCTTTTAAAAATAGATGAACTGAGAATAAAACATTTTGCAAAGATTGCATATCTTCTATTACTAAAGGTAGAATTTCATCCCAACCTTACAATATATGATATTCATTCCTAAATGTTTTTATAATCTGATTAGAATGTTTTTCTGCCTATAAATAGAAATTCCTGCTTTTATCATATTTTAATATATATTGGAATCTCTGTTAAGAATTCTTCTTCTATTAATAGGTTCTATATACTATGAACTACCTAAAGTAGGTAAATATGTATTGTTTCACATGGCCCCGTTGTGATAGCATGATTAAAATTCAGATACATAAGAGCAATTAAGGGTCCAGTGCACAGAGCTTCCTATCATTGGCAATACGTCACATGAATCCAATCATGGCACAGCACTCATTCATAGTGAGAGAAGACAAAATCTCATAGGCTCTAGCCCTGGTAAATATTCTAGCAGCCTGACTACTGAGGGCAGAAAACAATTGAGAGGAACATAAAGCTGCACTCAGTGCTTCCTGCTGCAGTGACAGTCCTCAATTCAAGGTAATTCAGGTAAGGGCCATTCCTCAGAGGCTTTGATCCTCCTCTTTTGGGATGTGCAAATCTTAAACAATGGAAAAATGTTATTTAAGAGAGAGATACTCAGTTATGGTCTTCTTGGAGTGTTTCTCCTTCTCTGTCTCTCTCTGTGTGTTTGTCTCTGTCTCTGTCTCTCTCTCTCTGTCTCTCTGTGTGTGTAGGTATTTCACATGAATACCTTTCAACATATGATAACAGTTTATTATCACTAAACTTGAACTGTAAAATCAGAAATACTCTAAAATCAAAGGTTTTATTAGAGTCAAAGAATTGCCACATGTACAAAAATAATTTTCTATCTGACTTTCATGTATGCAAATTTTAAAATATAATTAGAATGTGTGTATAAGCATCTATGATATATAATAGAATGCTGTCACTAAAAGAAAGGAACATCCAAATAGACTACATTATGTATAAACAGATGTCCAAAATTTGAAAAAATAATAAAAAATTCAGAAATCCAGAAACAATACTATTCTTAGACATTTTTAAAAAGGGTGATCAACTTGGACAATAATTAACCATTTTATAACTCAATCATGTCTTATCAAATGATGCATCATGACATTTACCAGTAATGGAGCATTAGGCTCCATATTCAGAGTTTTTAGAGACACAATTTTTCAGAGATGTCTTTATACATTGAATATAATTCCTTTAAAATTCTACATTTTCTGTGTGAGGTATTATGTTTATGTTTTTGGATCATTGGAATAGATGGAATTTAGGTATATAATTACCTTTTAAAATAATGCTTGTTTTATTGGAACATATAAATAGATGACCTCAGGGATTGTGTTGAGGACTGGTAGATTTAACTAGAATCAACCATAAAAGCAAAACCAGCATTGGTCAACCTCAAAACTTTGTAATTTTCTAGTGAACAACAGACTTATACCAATCTAAAGAGTGGTATGTTTTTAAAATAAAATGCAGTAAAATTATTGTCTTTCATACTTTAACTAAGTCTTGACTTCCATTAAAATACAAAGAAACAAAACAAAATTACTGACATAACTAATTTTAACTATTACAGGAAAAACATGAAATTTTATATTTTTCATTTCCCTCTTCTGGCATAGTGTTTGCCATGTGACTCATGGCTATATACATTGCTGCAGTGGCTAGTTCAACTTTACAACTCACTAAACAGCTTATATCCTCTGCAGCATTCTCTGAAACCTTGTGGATTGGCTACAACATGATGACCTCTCTCTCTCTTTTTTTTTTTTTTTTTTTTTTTTATGCTACTTTTTGTAGAACACTTTATTTTTTTTTTCAGTCTGTCACACTTTTTATTTTTTTTTATTTTTTTTATTGGAACTTTTATTTACATTTCAGGTGTTTTCCGTTTTCCCCTTTCCCCTTTCCCCCCTCCCTCCCAGGAACTCCCTATCCCTTCCCCCCTCCTCCTGCCTCTATGATGGTGTACCCACACCCACCCTCCCCAGAACCTCACTTCCCCACCCTTGAATACCACCCCCCACGATGTCCAGCCTTAATGGGACCAAGAATCTCTTCTCCCACTTATATATAGCTCCCTTGCATATATAGCTGGAGCCATGGGTCCCTCCCTAAGCGCTCCCAGGCTGGTGGTTTAGACCCTGGGGACTCTGGTTGGTTGGTATTGTTGCTCTCCTCATGGGGTCCCATATCCTTTCTTCTCCTTCAGTCTTCACTCTATCTTCTCTGTTGGGAACCCCATGATAAGATTAATGGTTAGCTGTGAGCATCTGCCTCTGAATATGTCAGACTCTTGCAGACCTCTAAGGAGACAGTTAGGCTCCTGTCAGCATGCACCTCCTGACTCCCACGTCATCATCTACCTTTGGTGACTGCACATGGGATGGATACCCAGGTGGAATGGTCTGCAGACGGCCCCTCCTTCAGTTTCTGTCCTGCACTTTGCATCCATATTTGCTCCCTTGAGTATTTTGTTACTTCTTCTAAGAGGGACTGTAGCCCCCCCACCCACCCACTTGGTCTTCATTCTTCATGAGCTTTATGTAGTCTGTGAGTTGAAACTTGGGTGTTTCAAGCTTCTGGGCTAAAGTCCAATAATCAGTGAGTGAATACCATGTATGTTCTTTTGTGATTGGGTTACCTCACTCAGGATGATATTTTCTAGTTCCATCCATTTATATAAGAATTTATCAAATTCATTGTTTTTAATAGCTGAGTAATATTCCATTGTGTAAATGTACCACATTTTTTGTATCCATTCCTCTGTTGAAGGGCATCTGGGTTCTTTCCAGTTTCTGGCTATTATAAATAAAGCTGCTATGAGCATACTGGAGCATATGTCCTTGTTATGTGTTAGAGCATCTTCTGGGTATATGCCCAGGAGTGGTATAGCTGGATCCTCAGGTAGTGATATGTCCAATTTTCTGAGGAACCGCCAGACTGTTTTCCATAGTGGTTGCACCATCTTGAAATCCCACCAACAATGGAGGAGTGTTCCTCTTTCTCCACATCCTCGCCAACATCTACTATCACCTGAGTTTTTGATCTTAGCCATTCTGACTGGTGTGAAGTGGAATCTCAGGGTTGTTTTGATTTGCATTTCCCTGGTGACCAAGGATGCTGAACATTTCTTTAGGTGCTTCTTGGCCATTTGCATTTCCTCTGTTGAGAATTCTTTGTTTAGCTCCATACCTCATTTTTAATAGGGTTATTTGGTTGTCTAGAGCCTAATTTCTTGAGTTCTTTTATATATTAGATATTAGTCCTCTATCAAATGTGGGATTGGTAAAGATCTTTTCCCAATCTGTTGGTTGCCGTTTTGTCCTATTGACAGTGTCCTTTGCCTTACAGAAACTTTGCAATTTTATGTAGTCCCATTTGTCAATTCTTGATCTTAGAGCACAAGTCATTGCTGTTCTGTTCAGGAACTTTTCCCCTGTGCCTAGGTGTTCGAGGGTCTTCCCCACCTTCTCCTCTATTAGTTTCAGTGTGTCTGGTTTTATGTGAAGGTCCTTTATCCACTTGGACTTGAGCTTCGTACACAGAGATAAGAATGGATCGATTTGCATTCTTCTGCATGTTGTCCTCCAGTTGAATCAGCACCATTTGTTGAAAATGCTGTCCTTGTTCCACTGGATGGTTTTAGCTCCTATGTCAAAGATCAAATGACCATAGGTGTCTGGGTTCATTTCTGGGTCTTCAACTCTATTCCACTGATCTTCCTGCCTGTCTCTGTACCAATACCAGGCAGTTTTTATCACTATTGCTCTGTAGTACAGCTTGAGGTCAGGGATGGTGATTTCTCCAGAAGTTCGTTTATTGTTGAGAATGGTTTTCGCTATCCTGGTTTTTTTGTTATTCCATATAAATTTGAGAATTTCTCTTTCTAGCTCTGTAAAGAATTGAGTTGATATTTTAATAGGGATTGCATTGAATCTGTAGATTGCTTTTGGCAAAATGGCCATTTTTACTATATTAATCCTGCCGATCCATGAGCATGGGAGATCTTTCCATTTCCTGAGATCTTCTTCAATTTCTTTCTTCAGAGACTTGAAGTTCTTGTCATACAGATCTTTCACCTGCTTGGTTAGGTTCACCCCGAGATATTTTATATTATTTGTGACTCTCTAAAGCCATGCCCACAGCTCTTCACTTATGATTTTTCTCCTTTAGTTCTAGAACTATCTTCTCTCTATTCTAAAATACAATTGTCAACCCACAGCCTTTTAAAATTTTTAAATGTATTTTTTATTGAAAATAAGGTTTTATATAATGTATTCTGATCATGGCTCTTCTACGCCATCTACTCTCAAGTCTTCACCATGTTCCTTCATAAGCAAATCCACACCCTTTGTTTCTCTCTCATTAGAGAATATAAGCAAAAAATCAAACCAGGATAATAACCCATAGTGTTTAACTAAGCCTCCCATTAAAATGCAACCAAACACAACAATGTTTACTAATACCTTACTCAATTTATACTCCTATGACAGTGCATTATAGATTGACTGGGTAGTTTCAGCAGAGAAATACAGTTTCAGAAAAATCATAGAACACAAAAACTGGTGCTGGAAAATTAATATGACTTTTTATTATTTGTAGATTACATTCCCACTCAATTTTCATAAGCATACAAAAAATTAATTTTGTCCACATGTTCAACTAGTTCAAAAATAATATTCTCAATGTATATACTCAACAAATCCATTTCTGAATTAATGACTGTATCAGACTGTGACTCTTTAAAATCTAAAATTTGTCACTGAACGTCTTATACTTTTTTATTATTCAGTACATCTGGCTGAAAGGAATATAGTAACTAAACTACTATTCACTTTGTCACTGCCTGGTCATGAAAAAATCTGATAAAACACAAATACAACGTTCATTTTAATCTTTCGGTCATTCTCTTTCCCGTCCCTCTTTTCCTTCTGATTCCCACTCTTCTTCTCCTACCTGCCAAGCTCTCACCTCTCATTACCTTTCCATTGCCTTCTCTGTAATCCTGTCTCCATCTTCTTCTCTTCAGTCTTGATTTCCTCAGTCTTCTTCCATCTGACTTACATTCTTCCCCCCTCTCTTGTCCATCTCTTCTCTCTCTCATACCCCTTCCCTCTTGCCCTTCCTCACTCTTATCCTATTCTCCTCTTCCTTCTCACAATCCATCTTCCTTCCCTATTCCTCTTCCAGTTGCTCATCTTGAATGGAATAAGCTGCTAAATCACCTGTTTGCGTTGTCAAAGGTTTTCACACTTTCTTCTCATCTGAATAACAACCAGATCATTTGATTCAACAACAAAACAGAACTGGAATTTCACAGAGATCAAGCCACTTGTTTTAAGAATAACTAAATTGAACTCTAAATTTTTCTGATTATTATTATTATTTTTCTATTACTAGTTGGTAATTTCATCAAAGCTGAATTGAAAGTGGTTAATGTCAATTTTAATCAAAAGATTACTGAGGTTGCATATACCAATGTAAATATTAGGATTAACTGTTATTAACTATAAAGGTTAGTCACTTACCATTGAATAAAAATTGCCTTAACTCCATTCACTACTTTTCATTTTATTATTTAAGTCTCCATAAAGGGAAAAATTAGGAAAAAATACAGATTTTAACAGTGGTTCTCAACCTGTACCTGTAACCTCATTGGGATCACATATAAGATATTCTCCATATCAGATCTTAATTAATTAATTAATTAATTAATATATATTACATTCATAAAATATAAAAATTGCAGTTATGAAGAACCAACAAAGTAATTTTATGATAGGTGTCATCTCAATATGAGGAATTTTATTAAAGAGTCACAGCATCAAGAATACTAGAAACCATTGGGTTAAAACATAACAATACAGGTTTCAAATTCATCAAAGGAAACAATTAATAGAAAAAGTATCTGAAAGTAGGAAGAACTATTTTGCTAGTGCACTCATTCCCCTGTAATTATGCATGGAATAAGAAAGTCCCATTAAAAACCAAAATGCAGACCAAGAATATATTAAAGTTGCTAGTGTTTTTAAATTTTTAATTAAAATGTCCTTGTTATTGTTGCAGTGAGAAAGGCATTTTCAATTTCTTATGTAATAATAGTGGATGGGGAGTCACAAATGGAGGAAATCAATTACATTTGGCTTTACCATATGGAGAGCTAAGCATTTCAGAATTAGATTTTTCTGGCATATGCACCTTTGCATTTTACTAGGCACCAAGAGAATCTGCATTATGCAGAGATAAAAAGAGACAAACCTTGTCTGTTTATTTCCCAGTGTAAAGCCAATATGTATAAATAGCCCTATCAATAAAAAGTAAATTTCAATATAATCTCTGATGGGATATTTTCTTTTCACTTAAATATTACTTGCAAAATATAAGTAAATATCATGTAACATATACACTGACTGTCCAAGGCCTGCATCATTGCAAAGAGATGTGGTGTTTATTCATGGTTAACAGAGGGAAACCAATGAGGAATTTTATTAAAGAGTCACAGCATCAAGAATACTAGAAACCATTGGGTTAAAACATAACAATACAGGTTTCAAATTCATCAAAGGAAACAATTAATAGAGAAAGTATCTGAAAGTAGGAAGAACTATTTTGCTAGTGCAAAAGTAGACCACGTTCAAGCATATTCAAGTGGTTGCAAGCTTACTCAGATATTTTGTGAGTGTTGTTGGATGTGTTGGTCATTTGAGTAACAGAGGATATCAGAACTACACAAGTAAAGGAAGAAGTGAGTAGTTGTAGATATAATATCAAAAGTATACAAAGATAGAAGTTTGGAATCTATATCAAGTCATCTATCCTTACTTTAGTCCTCCCTCCCTCTCTCCATTCCTCCATCCCTTCGTCTCTCCATCCATCTCTTCTTTTCTTGTCTTGTTTTCCTTTTCTTCTTTGTTTTCTTGCTTCCTTCCTTCTTATTTATATTTCTATCTAAACCATTCACCCTTAGACTTCATGTACTTATGTACATGTTCTTCCACTGAACTATGTTCTAAGTCAACTGTCTTTAAATATGATTCAGTATGTTTTTAGACTCTTTCTAAATAAATATATTGGTGAAGTGATCTGTCTGTCAATAATCTGGTAGTGTATTTGTGAAGCATTGGGAAGAAAGGAAAATTATCTGAAGTGACTGTCCTGATTTTTTCTATTTATTCAAAAGTGAGGAGAGGTGACATACCTCAAGAGCTTCTACTGATTTATGTCAGTTAAGTCATTCAAGGCTTTATTAAGAAACGGAGAATGCAAAGAAATAACCTCTCATGGTCACATGTTTCCAAAATTGGTCCTTAAAGTGGTAGTACATTCTATGTTTCTGTGTATCAGTATCAATGTTAAGTCCAGTAGAAAAATCTTCTAATTTGAGTATTTGAGACATTTGTTACAATTGTGAAAATAGCTATAGTTTAAATTATAGAAGTAAAGGTCTCAGTTTTTAGATCCTAGTATTTCTAGAGAGTTTATAATTTCTAATATAATCTAATATTTTATTATATGAAGTCTAACCACCTAACATATTAAGACAAAGCTGTAAGAGATTTGTAGCAGGTAAATGGACAGGTTTCTTCTGTAATAAGATGGCACACATAAATCAAGCATCTGATTTCCAAGAGCTCTACATTTGGAGCTTTGGTGACCTTTACTATTGACAGTGTTCTCTAAAGTACCATGGACGTTATGTGTCAAACAAACAAACAAACAAACAAACAAAATCAAAAACCAAAAAACAAAAAAGAAAAGAAAATGCTACAGCTTTTCAATCTATGTTTAATGAATATACATTATTGACAAAAAATTCTCCCAAAGGGAATACATTTTAATAAAAGATCATTTTGTAAATCATTTTGCTTCAGTAATGACAGAATCTGTATTCTTGGAAGGAAAAAAATTACTATATTAACAACTATGTGTCTGTATACATAAAGCATATTTTTGGAAATTCTACTTCAATATGTAAATACACAGGTGATGTCTTGTAAACCTTCTGTCCAGTTAAAACCTGTAAAATAAAGGCTAGAGCCAGAGATTGGGCAGTAGAGGGGGAGGCAGAGAAAAAGGCTTAGGGGAGGAGAGAGTGAGAGGAATTAGATATAAAAGGTAAAGCAGAAGGGAGGCAGAGGTAGAAGCAGAAGGAATTATTGAGTTGTGTTTTCCTTTACTGGTTTCCTTCGGGTAGGAGATCTTACAGCAACTAATTTGGCGGTTAAAATAATTACCACTACAACTTCCTATTTTCTTCACTGAATATAAACTGTTATCTATTATCTTACATTTCATTTGCATAAAATTTTCCAGATACAATGTATTTGTATCACATTTTATCTTCCCCCAGGGCCCAGGTCCACCCAACTGCCCTAACCATTCTAAGATTTTGTCCTTACCACCCCTGCCCCCTCAAAAGTAGAATAGATAGCAATCTATGGAGGAGGGACTGCATAAAATCAGAGATTCAAGAATGGATGGAGATGGAAGTGGGGTAAAGAAAGGAATGTGGTGAAGGATAGGTAAAACACAAGAACAAGTGAGGGTCCATGTGGAAATCTGAAAACTGTAATATATACATTACTGTAATATATAAATATATTACTGTATATATCACTGTAATATACATTACTGTATATATTACTGTGATATATAATATATATACTGTAATTAATATATATATATATTACAGTATGTACATACTTGTACATATATGATGTTATTCTAAATGATATGAACAAATAATGGATTAGTCAGAGCCCCACGGGTAGTCTTAACATCAAATGA
Source organism: Mastomys natalensis (assembly GCA_021653895.1). NCBI lineage: Eukaryota > Metazoa > Chordata > Mammalia > Rodentia > Muridae > Mastomys > Mastomys natalensis. Next base: position 169,534 of record JAJTUV010001608.1, on the reverse strand, counting down.
AGATTTTAGTACCTAGAATTGGTGATATTTAATCAAGTTGTTCTCCGTAGGGGTCCCATGGGAACTTCTAAACAACCCAGGCTGCTGCCAAGGCTTCTCGTTACTACTGGTGATCAACAAAATGACAGCAATGCCTTATTGCTGAATACAATGCCTACACAACTCATTGAACACAGATTAATTGAGTTGGTTCTACCTATCACTTCCTTTCCTATGGACTAGTGCTCACAGTACTGGAAGGTATTCTGTATGCTATCATATGAGAAAGGGAAATATTGTATATGTTACTTTTCTCTCCTCAGATGAAGTGATAGATTAGATCCATATCCAAGATATATGAATACATGGCTTGGGCTGAGGCCAGAGCACTTCATTCTCTATTCTAACTATCCTTAGGCTTGGGACTTGGAGCTTCTAGCTTTTTTACATTCTAATCTTTTAAGCTGTTGGATTCAATCTTGTCAGATTCGGCTTCTCTATTTTTGTGAAAAGGTCTACCTTGATGTCTTTATCTCTAGAAACTCTAGATAGATGGATAGATAGATAGATATAGATAGCAACTGTAATGTGAGCATTTTAACATAATTAAAAGTTAAAATGGACATATTTGAATGGAATATCCTTTCAAGATGTAGAAGGAATTCCAAAACAAATTTCCTCAGATTTTTAAAGAAGAACTTTCAGCTTCATATAGAAAGACAAAATTTCAGAACATCTAACAAAATTCTGAGCTACTGGAGGTATCAGCATCCATAATTTCAACTTGTCCAACAGAGCTATAGTGATAAAACAGCAGAGTACTGGCATAAAAACAGATATTAATCTATGGAAACAAATTGAACACATAGCCAGCCAATCCTTGATAAATAAACCAGAAATATACACAGGAAAAAAAAAAACACAGTATCTTTAACTAATGGTGCTTGTAGCAAAATCCAAATTTATCCATTCATGTCACCCTGCACAAAACTCAGCTCCAAATGGAACAAAGACCTCAAAATTAAACCAGAACAGAAGAGAAAGCAAATAATAGCTTTGAACTCCTGACATAGGAGAAGACTTTCTTGACAGAACATCTATGACACAGGAACTAAAATAAACAACTAATAAATGGGATATCCTGAAACTGAGTTAACACCAGAGTTAATCAAATGAGAATAAACAAGCTCAAGAACATTAGCAACAGAAGCCAATTTGGCAATATCAGAACCCAGTGCCCCCACCACAGCAAACCATGGATATCCTTTTTACACACCCAAAATACAAGATACTGATGTAATAATCCCATCTCATGAAGATAATAGAGGCCTTTAGGGAGGATTTAAATAACTCACTTAAACAAATATAGGAAATCACAGGCAAACAGGTTGAAGCCCTTAAAGAGAAAACAAATGAATCTCTTAAAGAAACACAGGAAAATACAATCAAGCATGTGAAGGAACTGACTAAAACAGTCTAAGCCATAAACATGGAAATAGAGACAAAAAAGAAATCACAAATGGAGGCAACTCTGGAGTTGGAAAACCTAGGAAAGAGATCAGGAGCTACAGGTGCAAGCATCTCCAACAAAATACGAGAGATAGAAAAGAGAATCTTAGATGTAGAAGATACCACAGAAGAGATTGACACATCAGTCTAAGAAAATATAAAGTGTAAAAATCTCCTAACCCCAAATATCCAGGAAATTCAGGACAAAATGAAAATATCAAACTAAAAATAATACAAATAGAAGAGGGTGAAGAATACTGTTTCAAAGGGCCAGAAAACATCTTCAACAAAATTATAGAAGAAAGCTTCCCTAAACTAAAGAAAGACACAGCCATAATCATACAAAAAGAGTACATAACACCAAATGGATTTGACATAAAAGAAAATCCTCCCATCACATAATAATCAAACATTAAATGCACAGAACAGAGAAAGAATATTAAAAGTGATTAGTGAAAGAGGCCAGGTAACATATAAAGGTAGACCTATTAGAATTACACCAGATGTCTCAACAGAGATTCTAAAATCCAGAAGATCCTGGATAGATGTTATGAAGACCTTAAGAGAACACAAATGCCAACCCAGGCTACTATGCCCAGCAAAACTCTAAATCACCATAAATGGAGAAACCAAGATATTCCATTACAAAACCAAATTTTAATCTTATCTTTCTAATTATGCAGCTCTACAACAGATACTAGAAGGGAAACTCCAAAGCACAAGGGATAAATATATCCAAGAAAACACAAGAAAGTAATCATCTCATAACAAACCCTAAAGAAGAGAATCACATACACATAATACCACCTCAAACAACAAAAATAACAGGAACTAACAATCATTGATCATTAATATGTTTCAAAATCCACTCCACAAAACACAAAATGTACCTTAACCTTGCACTGCTTGACCAAGAACCTTGGAGTAAATAATCCAGGCACCAAGTGGAAAGCCAAATATTACTTATCTACTGAAAATACCTAGCTATAAAACTATTCCTAATACCATTCTGTTTTACTCATAGACCAGTGTCTTGCTCACTCACCATTAGACAACCTTTCTCCTACATTATATGTCAACAAGTAAAGAAACTCACATTCAGATAATATATAGAGACAAAGACATTGTACAGAGCCCCAAATAGGAAGTCTCTATCAAATTTCTCCCCACTAGGTTCAGAAAACTCCACAGAACAGGAGGCCGAAAGAATGTAAGAACCAGAGGGTAGGTGTAGGACAGGCTCCAGTTGGGGTCCCACGAGGATCTCCAAGGGCAGGTGCAATCGGTGGCTGCCTCTGCCTGCAAGCGGTCCGGAGGGATGGAGTGCAAGCAGGGAGAGTCTGCTACTGCCTCTGCTGCCGGCCATTGGGGCGGAGAGGGGAAAAAGTGTCACAGCTCTTTGAAAAGCGTTACAGCTCTTTGAAGTGCCCTGGTGAGGCACCGGCTGGCCAGTGAAGAGGGGAGAGACCACGACAGAAGCTCTCGGACAACCGGATGAATCTCGCACACCTTTACTTTTGAGTTGGGCCCATATATACAATTTGAGGTGGGTTAAGGTCAGGCAGCAGGTAACCCCTATTGGCTTGGTCTGAGAGCTTGGGAATGCCTCATCTGCATGGTGGTGCTACTCCTACGTGACCTGACCGATGACCATGGGCCTCTCTGTGGGAGGGACTGTGGAGGACTGAAGCTGAGAGAGCCAGAGGCCTAGGAAGAGCTTGAACTCCTTCTGTCCCAGTGGTTATCTGGGGTTCCGGTATCGGGGTCCCGGGGTTCAGAAAGCTCATTCAACCAGGCACCTGACTTTTTCCCACAGCTCACTGCCCCACAGGTAGGGAAGGCATTAAGAGAAAAAGGCCTTCTAAATCAACAGAATTAATATGTGTGAACTCACAGAAATCATGCAAAGGGCCTGCACTGGTCTACAGTAGGTCCTTTGCATAAATATTTTGGGTTCCAGTTTAGTGTTATCGCACGTGCAAACTAGCTTGTTTCTTATGTCTTTTCTGGGGCTCTTTTCTTTTGTTTAGTTTGTCTAATTCTGATGTTGATGATTCTTTTAGTTTACTATAAACACATAGAAGACCATGTGTTTTTTAGCAAGAGACTGAAAGGAAGTAGATCCAAATGGGAGGTGCGGTGGAAAAGAACCGGGAGGAGATGGATGTAAAATCATAGTAAAAATATATTATGTGAATAATATTGTTTTCAATAAAAGGAAATGCTTAAGTAGAGCATAACTATTCTTTACACATTTAACCTTAATTCTCAACAGTTTTATTTATTACACACTTAGCCTATAATGGAAATAATTTATATCATTGAAGTTCAGTACATCATACTTAAATGCAATTAGATATTTTCTTATTTAGATAAAATGATACTGCTTAGCTGTGATCATAGTTTCTGAAGAAAATCTGCATTTTAATCTGACTGTATCATTGACTATTTGGTTTAAGAAACATTACTGATTTTCTTAGTCCTTAATTCCCATGCCTCTCAAACTAACATAATAACAGGATACTTTACATTGTTGTTATAACAAATGAATATGAAATTATTCTTGTAATGATAGTTAATTGTGTAGTCATTATTGACTATTTACAAGATGACAAACTGTACTTAATTAGTATAAATAATAAATCATATCTTTGATAAACTCAGGAATAATCATTTAATATGTTTACATTTATTAATAATAAATTAGAACTAATTTGAACTGGCTGATGTTGAAGAAAGGGATTATAAAGATCAAATAGGAGATTTTAAGAAATCAACACTAGTCAATGTACATAGACCTTGTTCAAGGTAAGACTCTTTGTAGAAGTCATTGTTTCCTGAAGAACTAAATCGTTTCTTCATTTATGTGGGTTGTATTAGCTGAATAAATTATGAAATTTTAGTTCACTCTCAATCTTCCCACAGCCTTATAGTCAGTATGAAATTCCAGCACATACAAGATTCTCAATTTTCCTTCTCAAGTCCTCCCACACCTTTTCCTCTAATTCCACATGTGTATTTAGGGAAATGCTGAGTCCTTTATTGCCTTTAGTCAGTAAGGAGTAGTGTAGATTTTGTCTTCTTGGTTTGTTGCCAGAGTATTAACCATCATGTAACATCATTTCACATGCTTCCTAAGTATACTATTTAATCTTACAGCAGATTTTCATTTATATATATATATATATATATATATATATATATATATATATATCAGAATTCTATTCCAATATGAAGTATTTTAAATCAGCTAGACAGGACTCAGAATTTATAAACAACTTTCAGTGGCTGGACCAGAGCAGACTGCTTAAAATTCTACCACAGACCAGATCAGCTCCTGAAGGTTTGGACCATGAAATCAGTGTGGTACTGATGTGAATCTCATCCCTCCATGTATGTTCTTCTGTCCATCACTATCCTGTGTTAGAGTAACAGAAGATTCTCTAAGCACAAATAAAATTCCCAGAGTTTAGAACCATGAGCCAAAATAAACATTTTCTACATAAATTCATAAGGTATTTTGATTATATAATATCTCCATTGAATGTTTTAAGAACTTCATTTGCAATATATTATGAAGACTGAATTAGAATTCCAATATTTTGATGATGATGATTATATGTGGGCTTCATACATCACTAGACACTTGTTGTACAGCATCACTGATTTATAAACACATTCTAAGAAAGAAATGATATAATCATAAAGCTTCAAAATCATGTCAGACAAAGATGTGCACTGGCAAGCTAAGGGCACGTTGCTCTAGTCAATTAATTCAGTATCCCTTAGTAGGCTATGAAAGTGAATTCAATTGCATATGAGGAGCATGGTTATAATATTTCTTGTCAAAATACTATAGAAATTGTGTTAATAGAGTTTTTACCTTTTATGTATAAAGTTTACATTTGAAATGTACCTGTGAAATATAAATGTCACCTTCATTACTTCAGTTGATGGATTAAGATAAAAGTCATGCTTAAGCTGTGCAAATACATGTCGTGGACTGAGCCAAGAGTATTACTATCTCTGTTGTAAGTATCACTAGGTCTAGACCTGGAAGTTTCTAGCCTCTGTATAATCTAATCTAACAAGGTGACTGATTCAATCAGGGTTCTCATGGTTTTTGACTGAATTGCTCTGCTTGGCCTCATGCTAACTTTGGCAATCTGTTCTAATCTTCTGTTCTCATTCTCTGGCTCATTCTATCTTCACCTGTGTCTAGCTTATTCTCTCTGCATTGTGTCTGTGTACAATTGTTCCAAGAAAACTGCCATCCACACATACCACACACCACACACTACACACCATACACCACATACCATATACCACCACCACCTCTCTCTCCCTTTAAACAGCCTATCTTTCTTGTCTGTTCTTATGTGAATTGGGTATATATTATCTCTGACTCATTCTGTCAAATCTTTCTGTGTTTTGTCACTTTGTCACTCAATTAGTCTTCACTTTCAAGCTATGCTTTCACAAACTAACCTGACCTCCATTGCTAAGGATTAATGGTATGTACTAAGAGCATGTGTATATTCCAGCCTGGATTATATTGTAATCCAGGGCATGTCTGCATTATGAATGGATCATGTAGACCTAGAAAGTCTAGAAGGTTTGTGATGTGATCCCTTACGAGAGCAGTCATGTTGCTGGATTGAAATTCCTTTACAGCAAATTATGTTCAACATAATGTAGACTGTAGAAATCTTCACAATTATGTTTTCCTGTTTTATAGAAGTTACCTGTTGTTACTATTTGTGCTTTCTTTTTTTATATAAAGAATTTTTCTTTTTTAGTTATCTGTACATATTGTATGTATTTTTGTTGGTGCATATCTGCCCAAAGAGATCAGAAAAAAAAAAAAAAAAAAAAAAAACACCTGAGTCTCAGATACTGGAATTACAGGCGTTGTGAACCAGCCAATGTAGGTATGGGGAACCATATTTCAGTCTCTACAAAAAAGTAAGTTTATTTAACTGCTGAGCCATATCTCCATCCTTTATTCATGTTGTCATTTAACTGGTAGAATTAGGGACATTAGTGATGCTACTGGAAAAGTTGGGTGTATTAATTTGTGAGTAGAAAAATATATGTCAAAACCGAAATTATAAACCACCTTCATAAACATAATTATCCAGTGAATTATTTTCATATCATTTACTTTTTCTACTTTTAGGATGATAAAAATATTTTATACATTTTACAATATGCTAAAAATATTTTGTGTTTTAGAAAACTTCTTATATGGTTTCTATCATTTTATTTCTTTATAGACAAATTTCAAGCAATATTTGAGGAAAGTTATTGTATGCACAACTCAATCACTTTAATTGCAACATTTATCATGCAAAACCTATAGCTGCCAAGGTTCTGTTGGCACTGGCAAAATGTGTAGCTTCTCTACAGGGAATTTATTATTTGGCATCAAGGAATATCTGCTTCATGGTCATTATCATGCAGAACCTGTTCATATCTATGACATAACACGTTTGATTATGGACTACACAAAAATTCATTCCATTTAAAATGGTTACTATTCAATAGTCTGCTTATGATGAATTACCAAACATAAATATGAACAAGATAAAACAAAATGACCTGCAAAGTCACTGATATAAAAAAATAATATTCCATGAATACTGAACAACTGTTTGTTTTTTAGAAGACCATACTCCATGTACAGGCTGCATGTTTTGGGATAGCCCCCACTCCAGATGTTTGAGACCTACATGAAAACCAAGCTGCACATTTACAACATATGTGCAGGAGGCCTAGTATCCACCATGATCAAGTAGGCTTTATCCCAGGAATGCAGGGTTGGTTCAATATACGGAAATCCATCAACGTAATCCACTACATAAATAAACTCAAAGAAAAAAACCACATGATCATATCTCTTGACGCTGAGAAAGCATTTGACAAAATTCAACACCCCTTCATGATAAAAGTCTTGGAAAGATCAGAATTCAAGGTCCATACCTAAACATAGTAAAAGCAATATACAGCAAGCCAATAGCCAACATCAAACTAAATGGAGAGAAACTTGAAGCAATCCCATTAAAATCAGGACTAGACAAGGCTGCCCACTCTCCCCCTACCTGTTCAATATAGTTCTGGAAGTCCTAGCCAGAGCAATTAGGCAACAGAAAGAGATCAAAGGGATACAAATTGGAAAGGAAGAAGTCAAAGTTTCACTATTTGCAGATGACATGTTAGTATACTTAAGTGACCCCAAAACTTCCACCAGAGAGCTCCTAAACTTGATAAACAACTTTTTTTTGGTTTTTCGAGACAGGGTTTCTCTGTGTAGTCCTGGCTATCCTGGAACTCACTCTGTAGACCAGGCTGGCCTCGAACTCAAAATCCGCCTGTCTCTGCCTCCCAAGTGCTGGGATTAAAGGCGTGCGCCACCACCGCCCGGCTAAATTAGTACATTTTAAGACTGTCTACACATGTTGTTATAAGACAATCATTTGATATATAATATTCTGATTATAATTATATTGTATTAATTATGTAAGAAGTTATGACTATAATATAAAATATGAAGATTTTTAATTCATCCATTAAATTTTAAAAAAATAAATTTGTTATTCCATAATTTCAATACAGAAAATTAATAATGTTTATAACGTGATTTGTCAATTACAAATTACTAGTGCATAATACAATTATTTAAGATAAGATTGTAAATTTTTACATTAAAGGCAAGACCAATTTTTTAAAAACATGAAATGTTTTATACATTTAAAGCTTTCATCTTTAAGAAGATCTAGAAGTATATAATTTTAAACTGTATGTTGTACATGACAGCAGAGATAATGAAGTGAATGAAGAACCAAAAGAAACTAGACACCAGGCACGAGCTTATAAAGGAGAAAACCACCCAGTGGAAAAAAAAGAATGTTCAAAAATTGCTGTTAAATGAGTGTAAACACATAAGACTGCAAAAGACATTTTATTACAATGGTAGCTGTCAACGGTCAAGTCATCAAGAACACCAAAAACCATTACCTGATACTTACAAAGTCAAGTCCAAGTGCAGTCAACGAATACAGTGAACCCAGGACATTTCGAACAGAACAAGAAATGTATGGGAAGATCTCGAATAGCGAATGGGAAATTATCCTGACAAACTCATGGCTTATCAAGCAAAAAAACAAATGAAGCAAAATGGCCAAAGTATTGGAAAAAGACTCTACACAACCAAATTTGGGAACAATAGATTGAAATATACCAACCTAATGATAGGGGAAGAACTCAAATATACAAGAACAAATAGCCTATCAGAAAAAAATGAGCCTTAAAAAAGGGAAAGTTTAAACAAGAAATTTCACTGAAAAATGGCTGAAAAGCACCTAAAGAAATGTTTCAACATCCTTAGTTATCAGGGAAATGCAAATCAAAACAACTCTGAGATTCCACCTCACAACAGTCAGAATGGCTAACATCAAAAACTCAGGTGATAGTAGCTGCTGGTGAGGATGTGGAGAAAGAGGAACAAGTCTCCATTGTTGGTGGGATTGCAAGCTGGTACAACCAGTCTGGAAATCAGTCTGGTGGATCCTCAGAAAATTGGACATAGCATTACCTGAGGACCCAGCTATACCACTCCTGGGCACATACCCAGACAATGCTCCAACATATAACAAGGACATATGCTCCACTATGTTGTAGCAGGCTTATTTATAATAGCCAGAAGCTGGAAAGATCCCAGATGTCCTTCAGCAGAGGAATGGATACAGAAAATGTTGTACATTTATACAATGGATTATTACTCAGCTGTTAAAAACTATGAATTCATGAAATTCTTAAGCAAATGGACGGAACTAGAAAACTCTAGCTGTTTTGACTCAAACTCTTCTACAACGTGATTGATTCAGTCTAGCTTCTCTCAGTTTTCCACTGAATAACTTGGACTCAAACTAACTCCAGCATTTTTTCCTAATCTTCTGGATCCTTCTTATTCTATGGCTACAACTACCTCTGGTGACCTATACTTCACAAACCATACAAACTGAACTGAACAAGTTCATGCACAGAGAAGGATTTTAAACCAGCCATATGGGTGCTCTGACAAGAGATTACATCAAAAGACTTTCTAAGTCTGAGTGATCAGCTGCAAAGAAACACCTTTAATCATTTTGGCTGAAATATAGACACACCTTTACTACACACCTGTAATCTCTAACAGTGACACCTAAGTGACAGCACATAAAGTGATGAATCAGAGAAAGATTTGACAGAATGAGTCAGAGTTTGGATACACCAAACTGTCAGGAAAACAACCAGACCACTCAGAGGTCCCAGGGATTAGACTACCAACCAAGGAGCGTACAGGGAGGGATCCATGACTCCAGATACATACATAGCAGAGGATGGCCTTATCTGAATCAGTGGGAAGCGAGGCCCTTGATCCTGTGGAGGCTTGATGCACCAGCATAGGGGAATGTTAGAGTAGGTGAGTGAGTGAGTGGAGGAGCACCCTAATAGTGGCAAAGGGGAGGGAGGAGAGGGGGATGGGATAAGGGATCATTTGACATGTAAATGAATAATATGATTAATAACATATTTAAAAAATAAAGAAGATTTAAATAAGCAGCCCACACACTGACAGAGAGGAGAGGGAAAGGGAAAGAAAAAGGGAGACACAGAGGGAGATGTAGACCAAGGGATCATAAATTAAAGGGTCATATTACAATCTACTATATAGATGATGGATTGAATTTCTTTCTTTTTTGACTTTTAAATTATTTGAATTCTCTCTAGTATCCCTTGACTTCTAAGTAGCTAAAAAAACTATCACCATTTTCTATGATCATGATGCCACACTTAAATTGCTTTCAGTGTCTTTGACTTGAAACAAACATCCTATTAGCTGTTTCTTAATACTAAGAAATGAAAGTTTAAAGGTTAGTCAGATTTCTTCTTTCAAAAATCAATGGATCAAACAAAAAAAAAAAAAAAAAAAGAAATCAATGGATCTCAACCCTGTTATATTGATAGATCAAATTTCAGTTCTGTTTTGGTTTTGGTTTTTCGAGCGAAGGTTTTTCTGTGTAGTCCTGGATGTTCTGGAACTCACTCTATAGATCAGCTGGACTTGAACTCAGAAATCTGCCTGCCTCTGCCTCCCAAGTGCTGGGATTAAAGGAGTGCACCACCACTGCCAGGGAAAATTTCAGTTTTTTAATGCTGTGTTTTTCATATGAACACTTTAGCTCTTCACTTTTCATATCCTTGTAAGGGTCTGTAATTATCAAAGAATGGTACCTCCGGACGACAAAAGTATGTAACATTTACTCTGCAGAGAACATGCATACAGTGATCCACCATGAATCGGGATGGAAGACAGAGGTATGAACTTTGCATGATAAATTTAAAGACTGTTAAGGTAGGAGTGGGTGACTTTTACTCTTCTTCCCCTTGATTTGTTGGCTCTATTTCCAGGGATATGGATGCCTTTGTGATTGGTTAAGGCTCTGGAGAGTTTAGGGAACTTAACTATACTTGGCACAAGCTAGGTGGTGGGGCATCTTCTACAGTTCCTGATTGGCTGCCTGTGAGGTTGGCTCAGGCTAGGTAGTGGGGCAGCTTCCTATATTGGCTAGTTTTGGTCGGGAATTGACTTGCTTGGACTTTTCCAGTTCTGTGAAACAGAAACTTAGGCCCAGTCTCCCAAACTGCTGGTTTGCAATGTGTCATGAAGTCAGCTTGGTTCTGAATAACTCTGTCCTCTCATTCTCCTTGGTACTTAATCTCTTACCAATTCAGTGTCATTTAGGCTGATTTCTAAACAAGTCATTATTTCTCTTTCTACCAACCTATTACACAGAACACATTTTCTACATGGACTATCATTTCTGCTAGACTTTTCAGTCTGCCTTACTTTACCAGGACTAAGTTAATTAATTCAAATGTTGAAAGTCTTGACTCCTATGATGTCTGTGATTGTCTTATCACTTTTCAAAGATGTAATAACTGTGTTTTGGCAAACAAATTTCCAAGTTTAAGAAATAAAATAAATACGAATACAGGCAATATAAATTGGAATATATATGCTGTGATATTTTTCTACTGGACATATTTTATTCTATATTTAGATAGACATATCCTCTTACGAAAAAAATGGGGATCATTTAAAATTCTCATTCTCATTAAAGCATTTACTGTTTAATATTCTGAATTCTTTGAACATATTCATGCCATTATATGGAAAAATTATTAGAAACAAAATATTGAAAATAAATTGTTCTTAAGGAAAGTTTATTTGAATGAGAATGCTTCTAGTTATACAAATATAATGTGGAAAAAATAACTCATCTTGAATGCTATTATTTAAGTGCTTTTATCATTTTTTCTGTACCAGAAACAAATTGTGAATTCAAACTAAATCGTATGCAATCGATTTGATACTGCAAGATGTCAATCATATTCTATGTCCTTAAAATGTTTACTCTATACTTAGTTCTGTTATCTAATCAAGAAGATGGATTCTTCCAATATGCAATTTAAGTGAGGACTGGATTTAGTCAGACATTTCCTAACTGATGCTCATTTATGAAATGCAATACCTCCTACTGAGTTCATTGTCCAAAGCATTTTCAGCTGATTTTTTTGCACTGTAATAAGGAATTGTATATAAACCAACCATATCACTTAGTAAGATACTTGGCAGCTTTATGTTTGAAGTTTTACCCAGAGTACATGTTCATGCATTTGCCCATTCTTCTCTGAACATGCCTTGTTTGAATCACCTGACACTGGAGCAAAACAACTCCAGTCCTTTTGGTCAGTGGCTGATGAGAGGAACTTGTAAATGGTTAGCTAGATGGTGAAACAGAATGAGATAATTTTTACTTCTTTGTTTTCTGTTTCATCTCTGGCATTGTCTGCCTCTTCCCACTATTGTATTCCTTCAGAAAACATCTTTCTCTGTGGCCCCAGTTCCTGTGGATGTTTCTCCTGGGGCTAAGGAGCAGCTCCAGGGCTCTATTTTATCACTAACTTCATGTATCCCTCCAATGTGAGGAGATACAGCTTCCTGCTGTTTCTAATCTCTGCCTAACTTGCTCACACATTTTGTTCCTTTGGTCTTCAGTCACCCATGTAACTGATTACTTGTGCTGAGTTTTCTCTGATTGAGACACCTAAAGGGTTTTAAGTTTCCCTGCATTCAAATAGATTGTTGTTTCTTTTTCAGGCATAAAGAAATAAAGACTCAAGAAACCCTAAGGGTATTTAACACATAAGAGCAAGTATTCTGATTAGTAGTGTTCCCATACCAAATTAACCAAAATCCAACTTCATGGGAATTATATTGTCTCACACTTTACATTAGATATCTCTAAAGACAATCTCTTTCCTATGCTCCTCAAAGACATTTTATTTTTTCTTAAGGTGTACACAATACAATATTTAAAATCAATATATTGAATTCATATTTCCAGTGCCTTTATGCACTTGTCAAATACTCTTCCATACACCCAGAGTTCCAGAACATATGAACTATAATATCTGCTCAAAAATGTAATGGGAAATAAAGACTCATCAAAGCAAAACTAGGCAAAAGGAAATTATGCTGTTCAATTCATGGTGTCCAAGACACAAAGAACAAACAGTGGGTATCCCAGTACCTTTTCTACTGTACTTCTGAAAGGAAGATTTTTCTATTATACACCATTTCCTAAACTAACACCACTCCCAAACACTGTCACAGATGAGTGACCATATTGAGCAAGCATTATACCTATGACTCCTGTTCCAAAGCAAGAACCACATTTTCTCTTTATTGAAGAGTTGAATGGAATTTAGTTTGTTTTTTTTAACTATTATTTTATTCTTAGAGTTAACTAGGAGATTTTTGGTTGAGAAAACAAATATAACATAATTAATTATGTTGTGTGCTATTAGTTATAATTATAGCCTATAATAATGTAATTTTGTCATACTTCTATTGCAAATCATTAAAACTTTATTTTCCTATAAAATATTATACTCAATAACCACTTCATATTTTATTTTAGGTTATTAACACATTCTCAATATTTGCTAGGCCTTGAATATCTTTTTGATATTTTACCAAAATATAAACTCTCTGTCTGATTTTATCTTTTCAGACAGACACTCCAGTATAATTTATGTATGTTTTCTAGCTATAAATGCTTTTACCTGACATTATTTTATAAAATCACATGATTCTGTAGTATTGTATTGTTGGGTTTTACTGTGTCCTGGACCAGTTGTTGGGTTAAAGTGTGCCCTTGTCTGTCCCATCACTGGGTTAGGCCCACTCAAGGAGACAGAGATTCGGAAAGTTGGACTGCATCTCCCCACGGTGGCCACGTGTGGGCATGTATGGGAAGCCACACGACTCCCGCTCTGGGTGGGGGAGCACTGTCTAAGGTCCCTGGGGACTGTCAGAGTTGGCTGGGTGTTCCCGGGCCAAAATACATGGTTCTCTTAGGCCTCTAGGCACCTCTGGGAGCCTCGAAAGAACTGAGAATGAAGTGGGGGTGAATGGGCTGGATTGGCTGGTGGAGAAGTAGGAGAAGGGAGAGAAGCTCTGGCTGTTTCCCAGGGGAATGAGAGTTCTTGGCACGGTTGCAGCGGCTCGCCTGGCTTGGGTTGGTGGTCGCCATGGCTGGGAACACAGAGATGTCTTCTGCCAGGAGATTAGATGGTGGCTCTATAGGTGAAGACCTTCTCCATTGTTTCCCATAGTGGATCCGGATGAAAGAGAAGTAGTCAATAGTTTTAAGATGTTTATTGTTGTGGTGGAAGGTAGATGAGAAACTGTACCCCAGTTTTCTCAAAGTGATCCTGAGGTTAAATACCTTTTGCAGGGAGGAGGGTCTGGGAAGGAATGTTTAATTGGCAACGCCTCTCTGGCTTTAGGTATCTCATTAATATAAGGCTCCCATGGCCTGCAGTTATGCCCTCTACCTGTGGAGGGCTAATAGGGACATAGCCCTATGTTACTAAAGTACACAAATCTATGGAGGGCTATGCCCTCCTGTCAGGAGCCTGAAGTCTGAGAGCATGGCAAACACCTATCATCCCTTGCAGGATACCTGTGGGGTCACCTGCTGGGTCACCAGGGTTTCAAATCTAGCTTAACCAGAAAGCAGACTGCCTTTCATGGTTCTACATTGTATTGTATTTTGCTAGTATCTAAATGAAATAACTGATATTTATCTAGTGAATTGATTATGTTGTTTCATCTTGGACATCTACTATCATGATTTCATCTAATTATAATTTCTTCTTAAAGAATCTGATACAATGGAAATTAGGATAGCATCATGATAGATTTTGTGGGTCATGAATAGTTTTATTCTACACTAGTCTTATACTTTATATTAATAAAGCATGCATGTTTCTTATCCTCCTACATTTTATATTTTATGAGAATAAGCAACTTGTCATTTACATACATTTAATACTGGGTAAATGTTGAGTGAACGAATAACTTTCTGAGGAATTTAAAGAATAGGTTTTAGAACTATAGGTTGAAATAGCAGAAATGCACTATAACGTTTTTTTTATAAATATTACTGAGAATCACTTCAATCCCTAACTATATAACAACAATGAATTTAAAGTTTACATTTGAATTAATACTGAACATGAATTTATCTTTCAAAATGCTAATGAATTTTATTTCTCTATAAATTTTAATCATAATGTCAGTAAGTTGTTAGACATAAAATTCTCTCTTCTTAACTCAAATATGACATGCAACCTAAGAAATTATATTATTGTAAGTTGAATTTCAAAAACTTCATAAGAAAACTAAGTTCAGAGGTTCTCAACCTTCCTAATATTGTGACCCTTTAATACATGCTATAGTGACCCATAACCATAAAATTACTTTCATTGCTACTTCATAACTAATTTTGCTACTCTTATGAATCACAATGTAAATATGTATTTTCTAATGGTCTTAGCTAACCCTTGTGAAATTGTTGTTCAACCTTCCAAAGGATTGCAACCACAGGTTAAGAAAGACTCTTATAGAACAATTTCACAAAGAAAAATTATAAATAAAATTTTCCACTCCTAATTTCTTTATGTTACTAGCCATGTAGTTTAAATTATCCAGATATATACAACTCAGATCTAATATTCAGAATTACAGCAGCAATTTTCTACTCTCCTTTGATTGAATTAACAATGATTACATCAATTTCATTAAGTAGACTGGCTATTAAATGTGGACAGGTATGTATCCGTGCCTGCTGGGGTTTGGAAAGAAATCGAATAGGAGGAAGAAGATTAAAACTTGCTGACCACACATAGATAATTTATTTCTTAGCTACTAGGCATGCAAATTATCCCAAATTGCTGATAAATCTTACAAAATTCCAGCAATTAAAGTCTAGAAGTGTTAATATGTCCTTAGGAACAAGAGTTAAGTGACTGAAGATTGAGCTGAAAATACTCAACCTAGATATCACTAAATATGAACATACTATATAATGGTGTCTTTACCATGAGCATGCAGCACTAGCAGATTATTTCAGCAAAAAGAAATGCAAAACATGCATAAAAAGGGAGATAGCTATTGAAAACCAATTTGAACCTTGGTGTCTACAAACGTATCTTCAAGATAATGCTTGCAGTAAAATAATAGAAATTATATCTCAAACTCTAGAGGATGTCTTTTTGATAGAAGGATACATGTTTTGATTTGAAAGGGATTTTAAACGGTATCTATACACTTGACATAATTGAATGCTTTGTTGCTAATTTTCCCTATCAATAAAATAAATAACATTTCCAGTCTTAATGTAATAATAATGATTGTTTACTACTAAGTGTTTAATAATAACCCTTGAAGCCAGTGCTGGATCACCATTCTTAAAAGTCTAGAGAGAGTAAACGACATTGCCTCAGTTGATGCTACTTGTAAAGTTCTTGCCTAAGAATCCAATATAGACTTAGTTTGACTGTAAAATATAGAGAATCTGTCAGAAGATTATAGAGTTGGTAAAGATAGTTGTTAGAAAGCCAGATGATCAGAGTTCAGTCACAAAGAATAGATTCTTTGAAGTATCTAATTACAGATATAAAATGAACTTTTGGAAAGATACTTGTATTTCTGGGAACCAGAAATAAAGATAATAGTGAACATAGTAACCTATGAAGTAAAGATCCTGAATTAAATTGTTCTGCAGTTGTGTGATGTAGTAAAACAGTAACATGTTACAAGGGCAAGGTAAAGCAAATACAGATTGTAACACATTAATTGAATTCTGTATTCAAAAGATATGAGGTCCATTGGACTGAAAACTTCGAAAGTCTCTGCTCTAGAGAATTACAGATCTGAAAATAAGAAATATTAAAAACTGTACCTGGAACTTGTGTTCAACATGAAGAATGGATAATTTTCTCCAATTTTTCTCTTTTTAAAGCTTGTACTTATGATGAATTGACAAATGAATTTAATGTAAATGATGGAGGCTTCTGGAGTAGTAATAATGTCATATTTTTTTAAATATGTTTTTGAATGTAATGGAGTGTCTATCATTCTAAATCTTTGTATGAAAATTTGATCCCCAAAGATTTTTTGTTCTTCTGTGCAAGATCAAGGCACTGCTTATAGGAAAAATATCTATCTATCTATCTATCTATCTATCTATCTATCTATCTATCTATCATCATCTTTTCAGCAACTGAAAATCAAACCCAGGTCAATACTATGCAATCGCTGTACCCTGAGCTACATATATCCGAAACTTCATTATTGAAGCTCCTAAGCTAAGACCAGCATTCATGAAACATTGATTTTATTTTCAAAGTACATTTTTTGACATCCAGTTGCATATAATTGTGGTATAAAATTGGTAATATATAACAGTGTACCATCGTATGTTTGTAAACACAATGTCAATTTCATAGAAAGGAATCTAGATACCTAAACTTTTAATGAGGGGATGGTCCCCAGTTATAATTCTAAATCTACACTGTTTTAATAAAGTATTTAACTAAGTTTAAGTCTAATGGAAGCATAATGTACAGTTAATAATTCCTCTTCATACCATTTTTTTATTGTTTACAAGACTTATACTTGTAAATCTGCAAATAAGTCTGTTTTTGATGTGATTTACTGAACTATTAAGAAGTTAAAATTATCTTCTCCTTACTAATTCGGATTGAAGCATCCTCACTTGGGTCTTTCTGCTTGTTAAACTGCTTATTGTCCATGGGTTATACCGTAGGTATCCTGTACTTTCTGGCTAATATCTACTTATCAGTCAGAAATACCATCTTGAGTCTGGCTTACCTCACTCAGGGTATTTTCTAGTTCCATCATTTGCCTGCAAAATTCATGATGTCCTAGTTTTTAATAGCTGAATAGTATCCCATTTTTTAAATGAACACATTTTCAGTATTCATTCTTAGCTTGAAGGACATCTAAGTTCACATCTGGCTATTACAAATAAGGCTGTTATAAACATAGCAGAGGATGTTTCCTTGTGGCATGATGGGACTCTTTGGTATATGCCTAAGAGCGGTATAGTTGAATCTTCAAGTAGAACTGTTTCCAGTTTTCTAAGGAAACACTAGATTGATTTTTAGAGTGGTTGTACCAGTTTGCAATCCACCAGCAATCGAAGAGTGTTCCTCTTTCTCCACAGTCTAGCCAGCATGTGCTATCACCTAAGTTTTTGATTTTAGCCACTCTGATTAGTGTAGAGTGGAATCTCAGGGTCATTTTGATTTGCATTTCTCTGATGACTAAGGACTTTGATCATTCTTAAGTGCTGAAGACAATAATCACTGGATGCAGAGGGAAGAAGGGATGTGGGTAGAGAAGGGAAGGGGAGGGGAAAAGTAGGATATATGGGGAGTGAGACCAGAGAGAAGTCCTTAGGGTCAGAGAACAATGGAAATATTTAGCCTCAAGGGATAGGAGTTTTGAGAATCCTCTAGAAAGTATCAGAGACCTGGGAGGAGAGAGACTCTAGAACCCAGCGTAATGAGCTTAGCTAAAATGCCCAAGAATGCAGAGAGTGAACTCTGAGTCTACCTCCTGTAGATAGACAGGGCCTCAAGTGGAAGGACAGAGTTAGAAAACCCGCAGTCAAAATTTCTGAGCCATAAATGTGCCTGTCTAAAAGAACTACAGGGACAAAACTGGAGAAGAGACTGGTGAAGAAGAAAGGTGGTCCAGTGACTGGCCCAAGTTGGCATCCATCTCATTGGGGAGCAGGGAACACCAAGGCCTGACACTGCTACAGATGCTATGATGCACTTACAGACAGGATCTGTCCTCTGAGAGGTACTAGCAGCAGCTGACTATGACAGAGTAAGATACTTATATCCAACCATTGGACTGAAGAACCCTATGGCTGAATTATGGGAAGGATTGAAGGAGTTAAAGGGAAGGGTGACCCCATAGGAAGACCAGCAGTCCCAGAGACTGAACCACCAACCTGAGGCTGGTCTGAGGCTGCTGACAGGTATATAGCCTAAGACTGCCTTATCTGGAATCAGTGGATGAAGATGGGCCTAACCTTCAAGAGACTTGAGGTTCCAGGGAAGGAGGAGGCCTGGTGAAGGTGGAGCCCCCTCTTGGAGACAAAGGCTGGAGGAAGAGAAATAGGATGGGAAACTATGGGAGGGGTGGCAGGAATGGGACAATTTCTGGAATATAAGTAAATAAAATAATTTTCAAAAAGAAGTTAAAATTCTTCACTGATACTAAAAAAGTAGAAGAAGTGCTTTGAATCCTACTCTTCTATAGAGGAAAAGGATAAAAGAGTAGTTATCAGTGACTGAAGCAAACAGCCTTGTATAAAATCACAGGAACTGTGCATTCTAAAGAGGTAGATAATTGTACAGCATATTGCACAGAATATGTAAGTGGAGCCCGGGGGTCAAAAAGTAAAAGCAAACCAATTACACTAAGTAACCAGTGAATTGTTTTTCATTGTCTAATTGAAAAGTAATCACAAGAAATCAGAAAGGTTTAAATTGGAAGGCCTTGTAGTTTCTATTTGACCTTAAGCCAATGTTATTTAAATGCAGTCAATTATATATTCTAGATGGAACTTTCCCACAAATTCAAATTTTTACTTTTGTACATACGTACACTCATCCCTCTTTGGTCTGTATGTTATGTAGTCATGTTTTTCAGCTGTTAGCTAATGAAAGCAAGCTTACTCTTTTATGCAAAATATGAACATTGCAAATTTAATTTTAAATTAAATTCAATCCCTATATGTGTTCACTGAAATGAATTCAATCAGCACTGTTGATGACGAATTGAGATCATTAAACAAAACCAGAAAACTTTGGTCTACTTTCATTCCCTGCTTTTGGTGAACAATTGAGAATGTTTAATGAGGAAAAGCAAGACTCTGTTTAATTCTTACAGATTAATTACTTCTTAAGCTGAATGACACATTTCAAAATTAACGATACTATTTTTAACTGTTGATAACATTTTCCCCATGTTCATTATGTTCGGTAGCATTATATAGAAACCTCTAAAATAGCATGGCAAGAAAAGAGGAAGAAAATTGTTCTTTAAGAATCTATTCAGAGGACCAAACCTGTGCTTTGCCCTTGTGTGATCCATTCTTTTCTGCACTGGGACAGCCCTTAAAATACAGACATAGAAGATCAAGAGGCACCACACATGGCTTCATCAAAAGCAGCCTGTGTTCAAACTCAGCTTCTCCCTAGACCTCAATGGATTCCTTTATGAGACTACAACTTTCAAATGGCCTTTTAAAGGACCATTCTGTCTTTGGAAAAATGGAATAGGACAGAACGGAACAGTTTCTGCTGCTCTAGTTCTTTGTGTCCCTGATTCTTTGCAGGCTTGACAACAGGATGCTGGTTTGAGTCTGGATGCAGACAGTAGATGAACATCATAGATTCTAAGCAGTGAATCTCTTCTCTGCTCTCCTCTCTCTCTCTCTCTCTCTCTCTCTCTCTCTCTCTCCCCCACACACACACACACACACACACACACACATATATACATCCTATGCACACATATTGTGTTTGCTCAGTGTTTCTGGATAATTCCATGAGGCCCTATTAAGACTTTGCTTAATCAGAGAGAATATCAAAGCATTTAATTGTTTGCAATTCTTCTGAAGTTGCAGAAACCAACAGCCAATTAGTACCCAAACTTCTCTTTCAGATGGGAAACTAATCTCCTTTAACTAGAAACTTTCTATGCATTTTTTTTCTTGGAAACACACTTTGCAATCCAAATTACATTCAGAATACAATGAAACAGAATATGAAATGATATTTTTCTGCAAACTATCATCTTTTCTGGTTCATTTTCAAGATCTTTGATATTTACATATGACCTTTCCATTTTTATTAACAGTTTATTGGATTTTTGCATCCCAGCTAGCAGAAAAGAAAGGTAATTTACAGAAAGATTTGACAGTTATACACACAGCTATAAACTTCAGTCCATTAACTTATTTCTCATGTAACCTTTAGTCAATTCTACCAAAACATCCATATAAGCATATGCTTTTCTCCTTTATGTAAAAAAGGCTCTCATTACAAAACCCAAATTGTAGAATGTCAAATGCAAGAAAACCTATTTTATCCTGTCTCCTTATGGCTCACAGATGCTTATGTGGTTAGATATGTTCATGGCTCTTTTTAAGGTATATGAATAAAATCCACAAATATTTATGTGCTCTTTGGATTTCTATTAAATATGATGTGTATGTATTAAAATCTCTTATTCAGTTTGTTAAACTATGATTAACATTTGATAGTGGTAACAGTTTTTTTCTATTTAAATTCAAATAATGGCTTAGAACAGCTCCATAGATTTATTGTATTGGCTTCCTTCAAGGTACAATGCTCTTTCTATACAAAGCACAATAAAATGATTTTTTTAAAAATAAGCTTACATCAAGGACAATCTTTGGCATGTTAGTTTCCAGAGGCTTGGTGGTAGTGGTGGGGAGGACAGACGGAGATAGGAAAAAATGATATTCTTTTGAATAGCAAAGTAATTGCACATAAAAATGAAGCATAATGAAAATTTAAAAGAGCTAGGATATAGCTTTTGAATGTTGTCACCATAACAAATGAAAAGTATTTAAGAAGATAGGTATGGGAACCATATTCTCTACATCATTCAGCCTATGCATACACTGTTAGATGCTGCATCGGTATCTCTTCAGTAACACTTGTGCCTTACAAGCACTAATATCACACTTTAATTTCCAGAATCCACATCATGAAATGGCAATGAAAACTCACAGTTGTAATCTCACTGCTGTGGAGGTAAAGAAGGAAAAAGGCCTATAATTCCCTAGCCAACCAAGTTTAACCTCTAATCTACGGGCCTAAAGGTTAACTATAGACTGTAACAACAGAACAGCAACTGATACATTTCAGTTGTCTCAGCAGCAAAAAATGGCATTGCAAGGTGGAGGAAAATCCGTAAATTACACTAAAATGTGCTTGTGTTTTGGCTTCCACATGTACGTGCACACTGTCCATGCCTGCTTACTTAGATGGGCACCTGAAAGCACTTGAACATATACATGCATCTTATGTGTGCATCTTACACAAACTCTCAAGGACACAGACACACACGTACACAATGTTTGGTCTAATACTACAAGAATATTTCTTTAAAAATATATATGTTAGTAGCTTCTTGAAAAATCTAATATTCATAAAAGTCTAGATTAGACAAATTGAAATGCATGATATAAGGATTCTAACAAAGAGTGCATATTTGTAAATTTTAACATTAATATTTCGTGGCAATCTAAACACTTGTATATCAGACTGTTTAGAATTATTCCTTTTGGAATTTTTAAGAGAAGCAGTAATGTAAGAATTAGACTAGAACAGCAATGAATTTTTATAAGAATCTTATTTCTTTATTTATAAAATACCTTATTAAAGGAATTTCTCTAATATAACTGTAAGCCAAATGTGTTTTTAATTATCACTTGAGGTATGTATTTATATATCTTTCATTTCAAACAAAATAATGAAAGCTACAGTTAACCAATAGATTGAAGTAGACCACATAACATTTGTCAATTTGAAGGAATTAAGAGGTGAAATCTCCTAATAAAACTTGAAAATTAGTAAGGGGCGAGATTGGGGCCTGTCAAGGTACGAAATTATGAGGAATTTTTGATATGTTGGTGGATTTTTACATGATCAATATGGAGAACTGTAAAATGTATGTGAAAAGAAATTAAACAACAATAAATGAAATGCGAACCTTTGAGAACTACTTAGAAAAGCATCCGCATTTAACCAATGGTGTGTTTGTATTTATCTGATCTAATTTTATTTTTTATCATTTGTTTTTAGATGCCTCTTTGTAATCTAAAGAGAGAGAGGAAGGAAGTGCTAATTAGGGTAGTTGAGGAAGTGAGAAAGATATGGGAGGAACTAGGGGAGGGAAAAGTGTAATTAGAAATTATTATTCTAAAATATTTATTCCATTTTCAGATTTTAAAGAAATTTTTAAAATGTAAAAGTTAAGCATATTAAGCTTATATTATATTATATTATATTATATTATATTATATTATATTATATTTATTATATTATATTCTGCCTTGTATATTAACTAGTGATGTTGGATAACCTTCAAAACAGAAGTAAGAAAAATTTATTCATTAATAGTTTATTTTGATCTCGTCCTATTAGTTTGTGTCCTCTTAAGGAAAAGAAAAAGGTTCATATTGCCATCTGGTGTCAACTGGGGGAACAGCTTCCTATAAGCAGCATTTTCTAGGACTGTGTCTAAGCAGAAGTTCAGGATGCTACTCTTAATAGAAAAATAAAATAGAAAAGAAGTAGAATCTACTATGTAATGATCTTTGTATTTACCTTTACACTGTTATCTTTTTGAGTTATGTAATTATTATATCTATCTATCTATCTATCTCTATCTATCCATCATCTATCTACATCTGTCTATGTGTACAGTTTTATGCATTTGAAAATTAGCATTACATGAGTATAAAAAAAACAAAAGACTATGAAATTCTTAACTAGTTCATCATGCATCTTTCATAAAATTCATAATATCAATGTGCTTTCCTTAAAAATCTCAATGTCTCATTTAAAATATCATTGTTCCTACAATAATTTACATACATAAACTCAACAAAAATTTTCATAGCAGGCTTCTGTAAAACTTGGCATTTTGTGTGTATATAAATTAAAACTTAAGATACCAACTAGTATGGAAAAACCTTAGAGCATGACTGTTGTGCTACTCTCCATGACACATTATGCTTGCCAGTTATTTTGAGTTATAGTGATATGCTATTACTTATGAGCATGATACATTGAAATTTCCTTCATTTTTTTCCTTCCCTGACATTACGGTCTATTGATTTTTTTCTCAAGTGTCTCATTCTTTATTCAGTCTATATTTTCCATATTAAGTAAATTATTTTGTTATTCCCTGGTCCTTTCTTCCCTCCCTCAGTCATATAAGAACAACACTCTGTCTTCAGTCACATTCTTATGTAGGATATTATATTGTTTAAAATTAAAAAGAAAAATTAATATCAACAATGAAACTTTTAGAGTACATTTAGTCTAATTCATGAATATGTGACAATATTTTGATAGCTACCACTGCAAAAATGACTCTCTTTATATCTTAGAAGAAATGGGGTGTTAAAATTATTGTCTTCCATGTTGCAAAATATTTAACATTCACAGCACCATTTTCCTTTAAATAGTCTTATAAAATATTTATCTGTGAATCAGTTGATTTTGTTCTGCTAGGTAGAGAAGATACTCATTTACTATTTGTTATTAATGGTACGAGAACACATATGCTATACACTGATTTAGAATAGTTAATTTTTGAATACATTAACAAGGGGTATATATTCCATATTTTCAAAGTTATCACATCACTCTGGAGTGGCTCTGAATAGTTAGTTGGTCTGTGAAAAAGGACTGACTGTGGTACTCATATTCATTTCCACCTTTCTCTTAATACGCTAAATAAAAACCTCTTGGTTGTTTTGGGGATGCTGCTTTGTTGATTATAACTGAGTGTGGAAGCATAATAAAGTGCTTTTTAAAATACCAAGCCCATGTCATGTACTTACATCGTTAGCATTACATCAAAACATCATAGCATTTTGTTCTGATAAAGTATGGAGTAATGAGTCCATAGTAAATTATGGAAGATCTGAAAATACAAAGAAACTTACAGACTTATTTTTTCAAAACATCATCTGTGAGTGTCATACAAACTATTATAAATGTTAAACAATTAGTACATGATTAAACATATAAGGAGCAAGGTTTTTTTTTTTTTTTTTTTTTGGTGATGGCGAAGTACAGTTAAATGCCTGTATGAAAGAGGAATTATAATTTTTTCTAGAATGTTATTCTTTAAATTATGTTTTGACTGAAGCAACGGCATAGCAAACATAGCAAACAAATGATTCAAACATGGCAGTGGTAGGGCAAAGTAAACATCAAAGCCTGTGATCCATGTACATAGTGAGGACTCAGGAAAACAGACAGGGACTACATAACCAGAGTCCCAAGGTAACTTTATGGACAAAAAAAAAAAACAAAAAAAAAAAAAAGGCAGGAACTGCAATGGTACAATCAGGTCCCCAATGCACCCACAAAACATTCAACCCCAAATTTAGCCTGTCTACAAGAAGTGCAGGGATTGGTGATGGAGTTGAGACTGAGGGAATGCCATAACTGTACCAATTTGAGCCCCATACCATAGACAAGCACCAACTACTGACACTATTAATGATACTGTCTTATGCTTGCAGACAGGAGTCTAGCATGTCTGTACTCTAAGAGCTTCACCTAGCAGATTCAGACATATGATGTGATTCACAGCCGAACAGTGGATGAGTTTGGTGACTCATATGGGAAGAATAGAAGGAAGGATTGCAGTCCAAAAAGACATAGAACTTCAAGGAAACGACGAACAGAATCAACTAACCTGGATCCTTGGGGCTCTGCCAGTCTGAACCACCAACCAAAGCGCATAGAGTGACTCAATCTAGGCTTCCCTGTACATGTACATACGTAAGAAGTGGACAGGTCACAAAAAAGACTATAGCAGGGGCTATCCAAAAAGCTGTTGCCTCTTCATGGGATATGTTTTTTAGCTTGGCTGCCTGTCTAGCCCTAGTGAGAGAGGAAGGTCCTAGCTTCACAGAGACTTGAAATGCCAGGGTTGAGGGATATCCACAGGGGCCCTTATCTGCTCAGAGGAGAAAGGAGGAGAGATGGAGGAAGAATTGTGGAAGGGGGTGACCAGGAGGGGGCAGTGAGAGGTATGTAAAGTAATCAAGTAAAAAGTAATAAACAAACAAACAAATAAATGAGATATGCTTACCTGGTGTTGCTCACAGACACATGAGGTGAAATGGAAAGAGACTTCCACCGCACCCTATAAAGACACATCATTATTCACATTGAGTAAAGCAGAGATCCTCATTGAAAGCAATTTGTGTTGCAAAGGAATGTAAACTTCATGGGACATATCAGGAGAAAAAAAATGACTGAACACCAGAGCTTTATGTATAGTTGAAGAAATTTGAATTTTTACTTAATTGTTGCAGCTACATTTAATGCACAATGAACATTATCTGGGAAAATAGGAGAAAGCACAGCAGTCATGAGCATACTCAAGCCCTGGAGCCACATATGAGATGTAACTAATCCCACTTACCAAACAGACTTCCTCATTAGCTACTGAATCACTCAAAATCAGAACAAATGCCATAAAATCAGGATATGGAACAGATATTTGAGAATACTGAGGCATGGATTGTTATGCATAAAATCCTTAATTAAGACAAGTAGGTCAGGCAAGCTATGAATGTTGCCAAGATGCTCCATGGGAAATATTAACCTGGATTTAAATATATAAATAATTGTCACTTATCTTTTCTTGATAAAGTTAATATGACAAATGTTTCTCATCATGTGGCAATGCTAATTTCCCATGGGCCTTTATGTATAGAGGCAAAGGAATAACTAGAGAAGATGGAAGTATGAGTTCCAGGAAATATTTGAAACATTAACATTTTGATGCTAACATCTAAAATTGGAGACTATATGGTAACAAAGAAAGATGTATGATAATTTACTTTAACTCAGAACACACTGTAAACCTCTTGTTTTAGTCAAAGAAAGCACTGAATATGAAAAACCTAGGCTGGTGTTGGCTGTAAATTTTTCACTAAAATCATGAAATCAAGCATGCAAGCTTTTTAGCAATAAGTATGTGGATGTGAAAGATATTCATAAGACAGTAAAAATTATATTCATGTGCTATAAAAAGGAGGAATTCTGCTCTTTGTTCTTTTCACTGATAAAATATTTGTCCCTGTGGAAAGGAATTCAAATATTTCAATGATGAGATGATATATTCCCTGAGGTTCATTTCTGATTGTGAATATAAGGATTAAATGACAACTCTTGAGTCCTAGAGATTGTTTCACTATATATTTGGAGTAGGAAAAGGGTCCAGAAATATTCCAAATCAATGTTGAGTGTTAAAGCAGCAGAGTGTCCTTGAAATTCCCATTATCTATTATCTGAAGTACATAAACAGCTATCTGTAAGGTTTGGCACAGTTTGAACTTTCATCACTTTTCTACAGTCTGTCTTTTCTGAAATAATTTGAGCTTAAGTTACACATCTAAGAAATCATTTACATTCTTAGACTCACTCATTGAATTCTATGTATAATCAAACTAATTCCTAAGAACATTTTAAAGGCATTCTTGTACTGAATATTTTATTCTAGATCATAATACTGCAGTGTGTTGCAAATCTAAGGCACCTTTGAAATTGGATTCACGGGTCACTTAAATTCATTATTTAAAGATTAGCTGTTTCTGTCATAGATCATCACTTTACACATGAGTATATGCTATCAATCTAGACAAAGTAAGACTATTCAAAATTACAGAGCATTGCAAACATAGAAGGGAGCAGGATTGATGCTTTTAGATATTTTTGTCCTTCAAAATATATTTATAATGACTTATTTATTTTCCTTTTGTCAATACCTTGTGATTTCTATGAAGACCCATCTATGTTATTTTCAATATAATTAGTTAGATTTTTGTTAAATTTTCAAATTTCACCTTGTAACATGTCTTACTTGGAGTTCTCCTCATTCATTTCCCAAAAGCTGCTTTTCTTCTTCACAGTCTTCTTTCTGGAGTATCATTTCTCAAATGTTAATTGTCACAAGTAAATTTTGATTTGATTTATATCATCATCTATATGGATTCTTTTTTGACACTTTCCAAACATGGTTATCTACTTCTCTGAAATTAGAAATTATACAAAATACCCCACGTGAAAATACATACAACATGAACACTCCTGTCAGTATAATTAGGATGGATATTAAAATTATTACTAAAAGATACATTATATATAATGTATACATAAATGGAGTGACCAGAAAAGGCCATAAATGAAACAATGCTCTCTTTATCAGAGAACCTTTCTCTGCTGTGTGAGTTTTGTTCCTGCTGATGAGCTGAGACAGAAAAGGATTTAAAATTGAGCTAATTGCCTTGGATCAAATAATGACTGATGCTAAGGTTAAGTGTGCATTTTCTTCTTTGCTGAAGAACCTGCAGAAACCTTTACTGGTAGGTAAGACCCAGTGGAGTCATTGAAGCATTTGATATTCCACAAGAGACAATTTCATCCTAAATAATATTTCAAGATAAATATACATGTCAGAGAACAACCTTTGGCATTCAAACTTTTCTTCTCGTGACTATTGGAGATTCAACTCAAGTTTTCAGGCTTGTAGAAAACTAGAATATACCTGTGGAGCCATCTTGTTACCTATTGATTTATTAATACAAATATGTTTCCATAAATAGTGCTTCAGCTCCCATGACCAAAGAAAAGTTAATCAGTGGGCAAAAACTATATAGCTGATTGTAATATTAGCTACAACAACATGGCTGGCGTGGCTGAAGTAATACGTCAAGAACTGGTATGAGTTTAAGCTTCTAGAAAGAATCATAAATGGAGCTGATGAAGTTGAAGTTACATATACCTAGTGTCCTAAACATTTGTCTAGAATTACTATCCCAGAAAGGATAAGACAGAAAGCAATTTCATTGTAGAATCTCCTCACATCTCTTTGTGTCCACTGAAACACAGTGAAAGAGTGTCAAATCTCCTTCAAACATCTTTGCTTGCTTGTCTAATATGAATAGGGAATAAACCACCCATTTTGCCTTATTGAATCTTCTTGTTTGTACGAATTCAGGGTGAATTGTCCAGAGTTAAGAAACTGTGCAAATTTGCTTCTATATATAAGAAGAGATGTGCCAAGTCATAGCTACTCATTTTTAATCTTACCTCACTGTTACAATCTGTAGCTTAAATAGCCACTGACTGAAAGTAACTTCCTTAATCTCCTTACTCCCAGGGAAATGTTTGGTTAAATTCTAGACTTAATTCTGTTTTATTATTTTCTTCAATAATTCTATTATGTACAGTCACCTTCAACCACATTGGGCTCTCTGGTTATTCTTTCTTTATCTGTATCACTCTCTTTCCTTAGGTCTTTCATCCTTTGGGAATCTGCACATTTTGAAAATGTAACACTTTCTAATACTCCTTTTTTCATGATAAGCAGCATTATACACAGAGTCTGATTTTTCACTGCTACTCTAAGGATAGCTTCCATTACACAGAGCCACAAGGGCACATTATAAATTAAAATATATTAAATAGAAGTATGAGAGATATCATCTAACCATGTTTGTTAGTTTTTACATATGATTCTTGAGGCAACAATTAAGTGCTAGTTCCAAATACCTTGACTATTTACTGTCATTGTCTAGGGTAGGTTAGGAGGTATTGGCAATTAATTCAAGTGTGCTAATAGGTGTGGCCTGTGTGTGTGTGCCTGGTGCTGTTTGTATTCTAATGCTAATTCCGCTCTTCTGGAAGGGGCGAGGACTTGGGTGAGTCACATACTTAGGTGACTTCTTGTGAACCAATCCCTAATGAATAAAGGAGCCAATCACTGGGCTAGGAGGAGGCAGGACTTCCCGTTGGAGGAAAGGAAGAGGAAGCTGGAGGGAGAGGAGTGAGGAAGAGTCCTTTTGGATCAGGGATAGGGTAAGTTAAAGATGTAGCTACTAGTGTTTCCTGGTTTATGGAGAATCTGCCACGATTCGCCATGCCACTAGAGGATTTAGATTATGGTTTACAAGATTAGCATTCTAGTTGTTGTGCCCAGAGATTGAGTTACCATTTCTAAACAAAGTGTTGTGTGGTGTTTGTTTTTTTTTTTTTTCCTCGCAGCAACTCAACTGAGTACAAGAGGGAAGGTACGATGGCAAAGTATGGGTTTGCCTGGTGTGCCCTACAAAGGCCATGGTGGTTTTGAAGCATGGGGATGGTGTGGTAGTAACCAGCCAGATGGAAATTAGTTTAGTTGGATAGAGAGATTTTGGTGCTCTGGTGCCATGTGACCCACTGGTGCCATGTGGCCCACCACTGCAGGCAATAGCACAGGAACTGTCAATTATTTTTAATACTTCCTGCACCAGGTGGCTGACCACGGGTGGATGGTCGTTGTGAGGGGCTGGTGTCACAGCAAAGTAAACACGGGAGCTCAAGCCCTGACAGAGAGTTGGTGGGTGGGTATCCTGGTGGGACTACCCAGGGATGGAAAGGGGCTAGTGGTAGTGCAGGAAGTTTGCGGGTGTCTTTCTTTTCTTTTTTTTTTTTTTTTTCGTTTTTGGTTTTGTTGCGGGTTTCTTTTATAATACTTACCGCAAGGTGTGTGTGTGTGTGTGTGATCCAACTCTAAATTTGCTCTAAACACTCAAAACACTAAAATATAATTTTGTGTATGTCCTCAGAAATGCTGCTTTCCCTAAGAAACTCTATAGAGTACTGGGAGGGGCATAATGACTGGACTGTAAAAAAGTTTAAAGAATAATTTTTAAAATAAGAAACTCTTCAGAAATTGATTATAATGAATTTACTTTTAACAGCATGTACACATATTTCACTAGTTTGATGAATTGTAACAATATAATTTCAAAATACTTTGTATACTGTATCTTAAGCTGAACTGAACAACATGGGAAATTTTCATTCCACTGAGCACCACAATCTTTTTTTTTTTTTTTTGTATTATTTTAAACTTGAATCTACCACATGAATCATTTCAAATTTCTTGCTATGATAGTATACAGTGTTGACTGCAATACTGTTTCTTTTAAAAACTGAGATCTTTATATTGAATGACAAGATTACTTGTCAGGATCTCTAAATTTCTTTAATATTATGGCCATCGTGTTGTTTTGCTGGAGAGGAAAGGTGGGTGGTTTACAAAGACACTACTAGTCGTTTGCTAATTTTCCAATAGAAATGATGCTATGTGCAGGAATTATGCAAAGTTCTTGGCTATGCCCCATTATAAATAGTATAGGAGCAGCATGGCTAATATCCTTGCTAGTTATTCAATTCTATGCATATATTCTCACTTCTGTGATGAATGAAATTAAATTTCTAAATACTACTATATTTGTTAAAGAAGTCAAATGACGTTCAAATATAATTAAAATAACCAACATGTTGTTAAACAGTAACAGTTGAGAACTTAAGACATCCTGATCAGTATACTTTAAAATATATGCCTATAGGCTCACTATTTCAACACTGACATAGCTAATCAGAATTAGTATCAGCTGATATGAATGGATTATAAGGCAAGGACTTTATTTACATTTCCAATTATTGCTAATTACTAAAGGAGAATATATCTTATCACCAGCATTTCCTGCCAAGTACTGCTAAGTATTCCACTCACAATAAATCCCCTCTTCACAAAGGTAAAGTCACATGCTTCGTAAGGGCATTTTATTAGAGGACAAGATCCACATATTTCTCCACTTCAACTGGATTTATAGTCATTAACACTGGCTAGACAGACTAGTAGACAAGAGAGTTTGTTTACAAATGGAGTGCCCGAAAGGGGCAATTGTAAACTTTCTTTGTGTTGTATCCCATGGCTTGTTATATAGACAAAATAAAAGGAACAGGATAAAGCTAGCTTAGTCCTACAATTAACACGCTCACCTTTATGTCCATACACACACACACACACAGAGAGAGAGAGAGAGAGAGAGAGAGGAGAGAGAGAGAGACAGAGAGACAGAGAGACAGAGAGACAGAGAGACAGAGAGACAGAGAGAGAGAGAGGGAATGGTTCTATCATACCCTTTTAAATCTATGTGGTTTAGGGCCAACTATAAATAAGATGAATAACAATTGACCCCCAGGGAAGAGAAATCTCCCTGAGAATTCCCTTCTTTTTCCTTTCCAGGTAAAAATGAAACACCCATGATGTCTGCTAGTAGAAGCTCTAATCCTGATGCTGGCCTCCAGACTTATACTACTCAGACCTTTGATGGGCCATTGACAAGGACACCAAACAGCTAGAGATTGACATCACTAATCTGAAGAAATCCCTCGTTTCGCTGTCTGAAATGATCTCCAAAAATTGCAAAGGACTTTTTGGACTTGATTTACTCTTTTACAATAGAAAAGACTGTATACAGCTCTTGACTGTGTACAGCCCTTAAAGAAGAATGTTGCCCTTACATAGACAAGACAGGGATAGTTAAAGAGAACATGAAAAAGGTCAGAGAAGACCCAGAGAAAAGACAGAGAGAAAGAGAAAGATGAGAGGTGGTACAAGGATTGGTTTTCAACCTCTCCATGGTTGTCAACCCCACTTCCTCCCATCTTGGGACCATTAATTGGGTTATTTTTGCTGATTTCTTTTGGTCCCGGGCCTTAAATAAGTTGACTAACTTTGTGATAAAACAGATAGATAATTTGGTAGCAAAACCTATTCGGATACATTACCATAAGTTAGCTATGGAGGACCACGAGACTCAAGATGAGGTTCTTACTCTATTCAGGGTTTTCCCAAAACCCATCTCCTCCCAATCTAAAAGAGGGGACTTCCGCCTCTAGACCAAGCAGAGAGGGGCCACCCAGAACCCCCTCTGACTGGCGATCTAAATTCTTGCTTAGGCTGCAAGGCTAAGCACTGCAAGGGAATATAAATAAAAGTTAAAAATATCTCTCTGGCTTCCCTGAGGGACAAGCCTGACTGCATAGGGGTTGATGTCAAAAGTATTCCCTCTCCAGGAAAAAGACATTGTGATGGGTATGGCCCTCATGTGTCGCCTTGGCCAGCAAGTAAGACACAACATGGTCGAATCCTTCTCAGTCAGCTTTATTCCAGGAACGACTCTTGACTTAGGGACGGGAACTGGACGGAGGCCTGTGGATGGGGACGTATGGCCAGGGGCCTGGACCAGGAAGGGGATGGGCTCCCAAGCAGCAGAAATGAGCTGCTTATATAACTGCCCAAGGCGGGCTGGGTGATGTGTTCTCTCAGGATAGGGTCAGCTGCCAATACCTCATTAGCATAAGCCTGCTCAGAGGGGCATGAGGCAGATGCATGCTCAAAGGACTTGTTTACCAGTTTAGCTGAGCTGGCCACGCTGGAAGCCAGCTGCCTACATTCATGCCTCACTGGACAAGGACAGGAGGACCGGAGCCATTACAAGGTCCCCTTCAATTATTGGACATCAGGCCTCTATCCCCGCCTTTGTAAAATTAGAATCGCCATGGCCCTTCTATACTTAGAGAAGAGAAGAGATGTCAGGGGCCCTGCTTATACATTGAAGGCCTATAATCAGCCATAGGCCTAAAATCAGCAATAGGCCTGACATACATGCCTGCTAACACAAAGTCTTGGGTCTCTGTGGAAAAACATTGAAACAGATGGCTATAAGCTATTGTAAACAGGCAGCTTTTGTGGAAAATTACCAGCCTGAGTAGTCATAGACCTTGTAAATAGGTAGCCTCGGCCAATAGTATCAACTTAGATAAGGACAAGTGAATCATAGGCAGAGTCATAGTGACCAGTCCCCAGAACCTTCACCCAGCCGATACCCTGTTCTGAAAGATATCTGTATTCCCCCTGAACACCTATGCCCCAGTGTCATCCCTTTCCCCACATCCTGCCTTTTTGTGTTTATAACCCCTGTGTGAATAAGTAAAAATTATAATTTGATTTAAATAATTAAATAAATAATAAAAAATAACATGGGGATAATAGGATTACTATATTAGATTTTATATATTATTACATAAGAAAACTATTTTAGTTATGTTTGCCTATTAACTTTCTAATTTAAAAATAATAATTTATAATTTATTTAGATATTCCAATGAATTTTGACCATATTTAACCTAAAACTTTACCCTCAATTTCTTCAAGATCTATCTCTAGTTATGTCCTCAATGCCCAATATCAAGTCCTCTTCTGTTGTGTTTAATAGCCTGTTTGTATAATTTGTGTTTTTCCTACAATTCAGAGTATGGGATCATCTGCTGAGGCATGATCCAAGAGATTTATACGTTTTTAAAGGACTGAAGGAACTGATGGGGATTGTAACCCCATATAGAACAATATCAATTAACCAGATCCCTCAGAACTCCCAGGGACTAAACTATGAACCAAAGAGTATACATGAGTGGGTCCATGCCTTTTGTTGCATAAGTAGCAGAGGACTGCTTTATTTAGCATCAATGAGAGGGGAGGCATTTGGTCCTGTGGAGGCTTGTTGCCTCAGCAAATGGGGATGCTAAAAGGGTGAGGGGAAGAATGGGTAGGTGGGTTGGGAGCACCTTCTTAGTGGCAAAGTGGGGGAGGATGGGGTGAGAGTTTTGCATAGTGGAGACTGGGAAGGGAGAAAACACTTGAAATGTAAATAAATAAAATAATAATAATAAAAAAAAAAACAGACTGTACACAGAGAATATTATCTGGCTATATCTTTGTATTTTTTGATGGGGATTAATGAGCCACTTCCCACTCATTGATAGTGCTGAATGGATGAATATATCATTGAGGGCATAACTGATGAATATTACATCTTATAGAGGTAACTATGTTATGAATTATCAGAGCTGCTTTGACAAGAATCTACTGTTTTCTCTTCTGCTTTGGTCTTCCACAAACTTTGGTTCTTACAGTCTTTCTCCCCAGACTCTATAATGATCCTTGAACCTTGGGAAAGGTGTATGATAGAGATTTCTAGTATAGTATAGACAGCTCAGCACTACATAGTCAGTTTTTTTATTTACAATTAGTGTTATATTTAAAGTTTGTTCTGTATGATATATTAACATGGAATCACAATAATGTGAAAAGTTCATAAAACCAGGAAGGGCTACAGCATAAATACAGACATTAAAAACATTGAGAAAGGAAATGGCAAATAGTATGGCCAGCTAACAGACACAACAAAATATAGAGATGAAGGAAGAAAAGAAAAAAAAAAATCAACTTAATCTATTGCATCAGTACACAGTTATTGAGCATATACTATATGTCAGGTACTCTTTTATGTACTTGGAACATAGCCATGGACACAAGAAAATAATATACTAGCTTCAGACATCAGGCAGTGACCGAAAAGGGTAAGAGTGATTACCAGAGAAAAGCGACATTGGGAAGGATAACTGAGTGAAACTAAATGCAGTACGTGCATGGAAGAATTCTGCTGAACAAAACAAATTGTACAACACTTATGGAATGACTCACTGCCTTGGGGAAATACAAAACAGAACACAAAGAAGAGGGAAAAGCACTGAGAACTGCAATCATAACAACTACAAGAGAAAAATGATACTCAAAAAGAGAAACTCAGTGTATTGTAATAGAATCAATCCCATGCAGCACAGAAATTAGATTCCCCAAGAAGCAAAGCAGGAAAAGCCAAATGCCAACAAAGAAAATGGATAGTGAGGATCAATCATCCATTTCAAATAGCAATTCGGCTTTTAATCTACAAAATAAATGGCTTTAAATGACTCAAAACATACAAGAAAACACATGAAATTGAAGCAATTAATTGAATCACTTAATATTATACTTGAATATGAAAAGCAAGCTTTATAGTAGACAGGGACATCAGTATAGTTAAGGTTATACAATATGTATATTTACATAATAATATGATTATTTGGCCTAATATGGGTCCTGGAAAGATGGCTCATCATTCAAGAGCTCTTCCACTTCTGGCCAAGAATTCATGCTTGGCCCAGCACCCAGATATGGCTTATAATTTCTTTTCTAAGATAGTGTCTTCTCTTCTGATTAACACAGTCCTGTCTACATGCAGTGTTAATACAAACATGTACACACTACATGCACCAACACACTATCCAACTAAAAATAAAAGAAGGAAGTTAAATTATTTGCAACTTTGATTCCCTTAAAATGTCATAAGAAATGCCCTCTGAATTAGAATTAGGCTTTTGGATAAGACTATGTCTTATGTAAAGTAACAATTGCCTTAAAAATTCAGCCTTAATTAAATGTATATTGAACGTCTATCTCTTTTATTTTTACAATCTTCAGGGAGTTACAAGTATTATTATGTATTTCAAATTAATATAAGTCTTCGTTTTGCTTACAGTTTTTCACTGCATCAAAAGTTATCGGTAAGCTCTTTGTCAACCTGACCCGAGGAGTGAGCTGAGCTGCCAGGTGCTGGAGTAGAACTAAAATATTCCTTCACAGACTCGTATTTTGAATTCCTCTTTAGCTCAGGGCATGATTTGGGGCCTTTAGGGTGTAGGGCCAAGTTGGCAGGAATACCTCACTAGGGGCAGGCCTTTGAAGGTTACCTCATTCCAGGTTCTGGGCTGCTTTCTCTGCTTCTTAGTCTGCTGCAGCGCGATAAGTGTCTGCCACATACTTTCACCATCTCCAGTTTTGTTGTGCCTTCCCTGTATGATAGGAATAACTTCCTCTAACTCTATGAGCCAACGTGAACTTTTTTGCCTTGTGATGTTTCCATCCAGCATTCTGCCCCCAGAAGTACAGAGGTAACTCATACAGCATCTGAGCTGCTGATTAAAGCAGCAAAGAGAGGAGTCAAAATAAAAGCAACAACAGAACCATTAATGCATTGCTGAGAGAGTCCAATGTCAAATGGTCAGCCCTGGAAACATATATCAAAGTAATGTTATAAGGACCAAATAGGTTATATTTAGGATATATATATATATTATATATATAATTATACACATACCTTTATGTATGTGTAAAAAATGTAAAGAGGAGATAGTGATATGTAGGAGGCTCTTAGAGGGATGGACGAAAAGGAAGAAATGTCTTAATTATAATTTTTAAAAAAATAGGAACTAAAGAGAATAGACTCCCCAATAACTTTGCATTCAAAGAACTG
Source organism: Mastomys natalensis (assembly GCA_021653895.1). Taxonomy (NCBI): domain Eukaryota; kingdom Metazoa; phylum Chordata; class Mammalia; order Rodentia; family Muridae; genus Mastomys; species Mastomys natalensis. The sequence goes on along the minus strand of JAJTUV010001608.1, from coordinate 132,725 downwards.
TACTCTGATAGTCAGGACAGATGGAGATTTGTACTATTGTTGGAGCCGAAAACAGTAGGTGGTTGACATTTGATGGAAAATCACTGAGGACTAAAGCCACTCTGGATCAACTGTTTGCTGGACTGTTCATGAGAAGACTTTCAGTACAAAGTCTGCAAATCTTATCTAAATGTGAAAGAGGCTTTCGAGAGAAAGACTGGAGGAAATGAAGGTATTAGTCTTAGAAATGCAAGTATTCATGAAAGCATACCTACCAGAAAGACTTGAGTCCTTTACTCTCACCCAATTCAGAGGTGGTGGATGCACCAGCTAAGCACAGAGTCAGTATCCCTGTATAGCTTGCTAGGTCAGGCTTCTGTAATTTTCTGTGGCAACTCTTAACTTTTATGTATCCACATAGACTTCTTTCTACTTGTAAAAATAAAAATAAATTATGAAAACTCAGAATATATACTAGCAAATATAGGATGTTAATGAAAATTAATGACCTTCTCATGAATTTACTGCTTTAAACAAATTAACATGATCAATGTTTTTTTTTTTTTTTCCTGTGAGTAAAAAAGTTTGTCTGAATTAGGATAAAGTTTACAAATTATGGGAGGAAGCCTGGAAGACGGTTATTGTCTTCATAGTTAACAAAGGGTAATTAAGAAGAATCCTATACCTTAGTGAATCATACTTTGTATATTTATTTGACCATGTGAAATTCCAAATTATCTGAGTACACAAATCTATCACTTGATGTGAAACAAAGAAGACATAAATAAGAAAGAAAATAAGGGAAAATGCACATTGTAAATTGCACATGAATGAGGTGTCATCTGTTGCAGTAACATAAAATGCCAAGGATAAAATTGTAGAGTAAAAACAATATGTTAAAAGTATTTTTCAGTGTCTGAGAGGTCTCAGGGGTCCAGGTTAATTGAGACTGCTGGTCTTCTATGGGGTCACCTTCCTCCTCAGCTACTTCCAGATTTTCCCTAATTCAGCCACAGGGGTCTCCGGCTTCTGTCCATTGGTTGTTTGTAAGTATCTGCATTTGAGACTCTCAGCTGCTTGTTGGTCTATCGGAGGGCAGCCATGCTAGGCTCCTGTTTGTAAGCACACTATAGCATCAGTAATAGTGTCAGGCCTTGGGGCCTCCCCTTGAGGTAGATCCCAATTTGAGCCTGTCACTGGAACTCTTTTGAGGTACCAACTAGGCAGCATACACCAGCTGATATGAGGCCACAGACACATATACAGGAGAGGACAGCCTGGTCTGGCTTCAGTGAGAGAAGTTGTACCTAACCCTCAAGAGACTTGAGGCCTAGGGTAGGGCAGAGGTGGGTGGATGGAGACATCCTCTTGGAGACAGGGGTGGGGAGGGTGGGGAAGAGCTACAAGATGAGGAACAGTCAGAGGATGGGCCAGGACTATAAAGACTGGACGGTAAAAAAAAAAAATTAAAAATTAAAAAAAAAAATAGAAAAAAGGATTTTTCAACAAATAGCTGCTGTTTTGCAACATAATACTTTAAACATATATATTGTCTTTTTCTCCTGTGAACAGACACCATGGCCAAGACAATTGTTATTAAAGACAATTTAATTGGGGCTGGCTTACAGGTTCACAAGTTCAGTCTGTTATTATCAGGATAGGGACATGGCAGCATCCAGGCAGGCATGGTACAAGACGAGCTGAGAGTTCTATATCTTCATCTGAAGGCTGCTAGCAGAATACTCACTTCCAGGCAGCTAGGATGAGGGTCTTAAAGCCCACACCTTGACACACTTACTCCAACAAGGCCACATCTATTCCAACAGGGCCACACCTTCTAATAGTGTCACTCTCTGGATATACAAGTCATCACATTCCACTCCCTGGCCCCCATAGTCTTGTTCAAACACTTGAGTCTATGGGGGCCATACTTAAAAATAGTATAATAAAAAATACATTTAGTTCAACTTCCAAGTCTCCATAGTCTATAGCAGTCTCAACAATGTTATAAGTCTAAAGTTCAAGGTCTCTTCTGAGATTCATCCAATCACTTAACTGTAATCCCCAAAGCATGACAGAAAACCAGCTTGGCAAACTCTGCATCTCCATGTCTGATGTCAAAGCAGTCTTCAGATCTCAACTCCTTTTTCATCTTTGTTGACTGCAACAAAGTTCTTTGTCCTGGGCTTGTTCCACTCCAGTTAGCAGCTTTCCTCAGCACATATACAAAATTTTTGGGTCTCCAAGGTAACTTCACTGTTACAGCTTCTTGTTTCAATGTCTTGTATCCATGCATGATCTTCTGGGCTCTTCCAAAGGGCTAGCATCACTTCTCCAGCTCTGCCCTCTGTAGCACTTAAGTTCAGGTTGATCTACTCCACTGCTGCTGTTCTTCTTGGTGATCATTCCATGATACTTGCATCTCCAATACATGGGGGTCTTCTGCTGCAACTAGGCTTCACTAATAGCCTTTCATACGCTCTCTCTCTCTTCATAGTGCCAAGTCTCAAATCCTTTGCATGACCGTTTCAGTCCTCGGCCATCAACTGCAACTTAGGCTGCACTTTCGAACCAGTGGCCTTCCATGGCCTCTCACAGTACAAAACCTCAGCTGCTTTTCATGATCCCTTCATGCCTTCAAAACCAGTACCACCTGGGTGATTCTTACAAATTACAAGTACAGCTGCTGCTGGAGGCACAACCTTGGCTACCTCTGCAACACAGCCTCTTTGTGCTCTCAGAAAACACTTCCCAGAAGACTTCACCTCAGTGAAGCTGGTTTCTTCTTAATCACCATTAATTTCATAGCTCCAGCTAACCAGCATCAAGTGTCCCAGTAGTCTCCTTCTCCTCTTGACTATAAAGCTGGAGCCACATGGCCAAAACTGACAAGTTCTGCTGCTTACAATAGTTGGAACATGGTCCCCTTGTTCTATTACAATATCATTAGCTTCCTCCTTTCCGACTCTTTCACTGCCTATGCTTGACTGCCCTGGCTCTTGCTCTGGAGATTGACCTTAAACTCAGAGTTCTGTATGCCTGCCTCCTGGGATAAAAGGTAAGAGGAATTATTCGATTGGCTTACATGATAGGTTGGACAAACAGTGACTGTCTTCCTTCATACTGGAGATATAATAACCTAGTCACTTCTCAGTTCATGGGGCCGGGGACCCCAGCACTCCCAGTCTGCTTGTAGGGTTTCTGGAAAGACACTTGAGGCACATTGGAAGGCCAAAGAAACTGGATTCCCATGTTAGAAAAGAGCAGGAGCAACATGTTAGATGCATCCATGAGCAAGGGGCAATGTCAGAGAGGCAAAACGGCAAGTTTTCCCTTAGAGCATATGTCTAGGCAGCTGCCAAAGGTACCCACTCTAGGAGAGGATCTGGCATTATGAATTAAGCCTTCTAGCAAAAATCCTCCTAGTCTTACCCAGAGTCTGTCTCAGTGTTAATTCCTGATCCAATTAAACTGATAACCAAGATTGACATTCCCAATGGATAAACAAATAACAACAACAAAAAGGGTATGTTCCACCCTGTGGGACTGTGTAAGAGTATCCTGGTTCTTGACTGGGCATGGGCCTAGAACCCCGAGACTCCAAGGGAGAAACGGCAGGAGTTCGGCCACGCCCCCAGAACTCAGGTCCTGAAAAGCAGTCCAATAGGCCATTACAGCCCCTCCCAAAGTGCACAGGTAGAGGGTGTAACTACAGGCCTCAGGCCCTAGAGATTTACATAGTAATGAAGGTCAGAGGGCGGAGCAATTAACCATTCCTCCCCAGAACCTCCCCTTTCTCCCTCCTACTTAACTCAGGCCTGGCCTGAGTTTCAGGAGGTACATCCGATCCATCTACCATCCACCATGACAATAAGCCCTTTTGGAACAAGGACTTCCTTGTATCATTGGGCCTGCCAGGCCTGCTGCTGCCAAAGCCTCCAGCCACTGGAACCTGGGACCTTTCTCCGTATGCCTCCAGGCAGCCTCCACCTCGCAGGTCCGGCCAATGCTGCTGGGCCTGGGCCTGCTACCACGGCCCTCCGAATCTTCCCACACCACCCTGCCTGCATTTAAACTTTTCTTCACCTAGAACTTTCTGTGTCTCTGGCTGCTCTTGAACTCAGAGACCTGTTTGGCTTTATCTTTTGGGATTAAAGGTATGTAACACCATGCCTGGATCTAGCTGGGTATGATCTTGCCCCAAAGTCCCACTCCCTTAATTTGCTATCTCCTTGAACACAGGATTCAGCTCCATTTTACTTCCTGGTAATCCTCTAATCATATATTTTATTTTTCCTTTCTCAGCTTGCTAAGCATGTTTAACATGTTTTTCATGAGTCTTAACCAGAGAACAAAGACTGTGATGGGTGTTTCTAAGACTTCCTTTGTCAATGCAATTATTCTGAGTCTCTTTACCTTAGCCTCAGGCAGACTTTTAAAACAAGGGTAAAAAGTAACTACATACTTCACCCAAATACCACAAAACAGTCTTTATGCCATATATTGAAGTTCTTCTCCTTTGAAACCTCTTGAGCCAGGTCAGCACAGTTCAAATTACTCTCAGTAACAAAGTCATCCATATTCCTACTAGGATGGCCCATTAAGCATCATTTAAAGCATTCCACTGCTTTCCAAATTCAAAGTCCCCAAATCCATATTCTTCCAAACAAAAGTATGGTCAGGCCTATCACAGCAATACCACAGTCCATGGTACCAATTTCTGTCTTATGGTTTTAGTACTGTGAACAGACACCATGACCAAGGCAACCCTTATAAGAACAATATTTAATTGGGACTGACTTACAGATTCAGAAGTTCAGTCCATTATCATCAAGGCAGAAGCATGGCAGTGTCCAGGCATGCATGGTGCACACTGAGCTGAGAGTTCTACACCTCCATTTGAAGGCTGCTAGCAGAATAGTGAATTCCAGGTAGCTAGAAGTAGAGTTCTAAAGCCCACATGAACAGTGACACACCTACTCCAAGGCCACACCTCCTAATAGTGCCACTACTTGGCCTGAGTATATACAAAGCATCATATATGTATGTATGTATGTATGTATGTATGTATGTATGTATAATTATTGTTCTGTGAATTCCTTGTCCAGTAGTATGAATATGTATTTTCCCATTAAACCAAAAACTCTCAGTATGTTATTTATTCCTGGTTTGTTTTATTAATATATAAAATGAACTCCAGAAATTTCTAAACATTCATTCAGTGACTGAAAGAAGTTTTTGTTATTTGGGAGCTCATTATTTTTAAGGTTACTTCATGATTAATACAATTAATCATGCCAATGATTTATTAATTTTAATCATTGCATATTGCATCTGAACACTCTTAATCTTTAGCTATAGAGATTTCCTTATGACCAAACACATGTTAAATGAGTTTTGGTTTTCTTTCCACTTATCCCCTTTATTTTTCATTTGGAAAATCAATATAATCTTATAATATACCGACTATATAATACAATAGTACTTTAAAAAATTATATTCAAAGCTAAGATATATCACCTTTTAATACAGGATATATATATATACACACACACATGAATATATATATTCATTGTAACTGAGGCTCCTGAACCACGCAGACCTACAGGTCTAGAAACATACATCCCAAGGGTACTCTTCAAAGGCATGTCACACCAGGAGCATCCAGGTTCACCCCCTCTCAATACGTACTACAACAAGAACATCCAGGGACCAAAACTATCCAGATTGTGAAAGCCTTCCAAATAACACAATCAGCAAAAGTCAAGGCAATATGACACCTTCAATTCAGAGCTTCTCCACTATAGTAACCCTTGGATATCCTAACACAATGAAGCATAAGAAAATGACCTTAATTCCAATCTTTCAAAGATGATTAGCATTTAAAGAGGAAATCAATAAATCTCTTAAAGAAATACAGGAAAATACAGTCAAATAGATATAGCTCTTTTAAGAGAAAACATGTGCCTTAAAGATATACAGGAAAAACAATTAAATAGGTAAAGAAAATACATAAAATTATATAAGACCTGAAAGTGGAAATAGAAGCAATAAAGAAAACACAAATTGAAAAATTCTGAAGATGGAAATCCTAGAGATGAGAATAGGAACAACAGATGTAAGCATCACCAACACAATACAGGAGATGGAAGAGAGAATCTCAGGGGTAGAAGATCCAATAGATGAAATTAATACATCAGTCAATTGAGATCATTCTTGACCAATTTTTATCATATAGTCACATCGTTTCTTCCTTTACAAGCTCAGTTGAAGTTGGATTAATATACATACTTGAAGAAAGAATAAGGAGTTCCATGGAGAATTTAAGCTTCTCATGTATAGTTAAAACAAGAGAAAATGTATAACTCATTTTCTGCTACATTTCAGCACTCACAGTGGATTTTTCTATTATTATTTCCTTAGACTAAAAAAAATTACTTGATTGGTGGAGTAAAATCAGTGTTCTTTCTCTATAATCACTTCCTGAAAGTACTTATAAATTATTTTTCCAAGAAAACTTATAAAACAGAAAGGTGGCTGTTTTTCAAATATATTTTAGTTAAATCATTTTGTATGAGTGGTGTTTTTTATTTTATGGTTTTCGTTGCTTTTGTTTTTAACAGAGACACGTCCTTGAAAATTAGTCTGTTAATTATGTTTTATTGTTTGAGTCTGGATATATTATTTATTTAAGTTTTAATAGAGACTTTGTGTAACAAATGTACATGTGAGTACAGTATAACTTGAAAATAAAACACAGAGGGATAAGAAACAGTGAATTCAGGCAATAGGCAAGACTTATAAAAATATATTAAGCTAGTTAGCTTTCTGGTTATGGGCAGCATATACCTTTTGCTTGTGTGTGTTGAATAATTGGATAATTTATATATTTAATATGGAAAGTGTAACATTTATTATGAAGTTCCAGAGCTCCTGTTACAAATGTCTATTCTAACTGCACAGAAGTTCATTGAGTGGTGCAGACTTGGAGTTGGTGGATTTTGTTGTGGACTCTTTTTTATTTTCTTTTTATTTGTAATTGTCTATTATAACCTATATATAAATAAATGAATAAACAAATAAATAAATAATTGTGATCCTCTAGTTGCATGCAGTACAAAATCACTTGTTCATCTCACTCCTCAACGAAACTCCTACAGTCAAATGTCCTCATGCTTTGCCTCATTCATTTGTTAAAGAACTGACAGTGATTATTGAGAAGCTGAAAATTATATAATTATTTGTTGTAATTCTGATATTATAATATAATCGTATCACATCTCTCTTCCTCCTTCCAAATATTCTGTATATTACTCATTGCTGTGTTTCAAATTCATGGCCTTTTATTCATTAATTGTGTCATATGTGTATATGTATAATTTTTAAATTTCACCAATCCTAACATCTGCTCTTTCATCTCTGGAACCCACAGACACCTCTTTTAGTTTGTTTTTGGTTGATATAATAAACAAAGTGAACAAAAACAACCTGAAAAGGCAGGATCTGAGGGTAAATACTTCCAGGTTACAGTCTTTCCCTGAGTGAAGTAAGGGAAGGAACTCATTCAGACACAGAGACAGGAAATGGGGGAAAGTTACTTTCTGATTTTTCTTTCATACAATTTAGGAGCACACATTGACATTGGAAACTGACTATGAAATCCATACTCACAACTATAATTATAATTGTAATTAAGGATATCATGTGTGAGGAGATGGGTGGGAGCACTGGGAATGGGAATATAAAATCAGTGGGAGAGGGCATCTCTGGGACTAGCTGAAGACCTGAAATGGGGAAGATACAGTAGTCTATATGGGGATGAGTCTAGCTGAGATTCCTACCATAGGGAAGATATAGAGACTAAAGTGACCACTTCCTGTAGCCAGGCAGAACTTCCAGAGGAGAGAGGGGGAATATCAATCCACCAATGAATCTTCAATAAAGAGGTGCAGGGATAAAGATAGAGGAGAGACTTTGGGAACAGCCTCAATTGGAGACCCATCCCAAATGAGACAGCCAACCCCTGAGATTATTAATGATACCCTGCAATGCTTTCAGATAGGAATCCAGGCTAACTCTCTCTGAAGAGGCTTCTTCCAGTGGTAGGAGACAGCTGTAGAGCTCCACAGCCAAATATCAGGCAGAGGTGGGGGTGTCTTATGAAAGTGGAGCAGAGAATTGAGCAAGCCACAGGATATCATAAGAAGACTTACAGAGTCAACTAAGTTGGAACCATGGAGAGTCATAGAGACTGGGCCAAAAATCAGGGAGCATGTAGGAACTGGACTTAGACCCCCTATACATTTGTAGAAAACGTGTATCTTGCTCTTCATGTGGCCAGGAAGGAGTAAATACATATCACTGCAATAATTTTCTTTTTATTCTTTGAGACAGCCAAACCCTAACAAAATGCCACAGGTTGTCTGTTATATATTTAGCTTCAAATATTTAAATCTTGGAGACCGTATTAAAAAAAAAAAAAAAAAAGAACAGAGTTTTTGGGGTTGATACCATTTAAGAGTGGGATAATAAAATGTATAGTTGTTTTAATTTTTAATTTTACATATCTAAAATAAAGTGGGGAAAAGTCTCACGAGGTGTTTGCTAGAACAGATTTGGCATATGTATATGGTGGTAGGTTCATTAATAGAAATGAGAAGATTCACTAAAAGTGGTTAACACTATTCTCTAGGCAACAAGTCTTCAGCTCCCTACAAGTAAAAAAAAAAGAAACTGAACAAAGAGATGTCTGCATTTATTCATTCTGTTTTCTGTTTATTTCTAATGTAATGTGGCCAGCTATTCAATGCCCTGCTTCTTTGACTTCTCTTCCACAAAGGACCATAACTGAGAACCATGAAATTTAATAAACCCTAATTTGCCTTAGTCAGGGTATTTTGATCACAATAACAAACACATATCTAAGAGAGTCAGTCTTGCAAGAATAGAGGATAGTAATGCTTATTTGGAAATGTTCAAGGATGAACAAGATCAGGAACAGTTAACCAAAAATATAAAAATGCCATGAAGATAAAATTGTCATATGGAAATCTACTGTTTTGCTTTTCCATTTAAAATGCATCTGTAAACACAAATAAGAGTTATCATATGTAGAAAGATCATACTCCTCCTAGAAACCATAGGTTTCTGTCTTAATTACTGTTCATTTGTTGTTGAGCCACCATAACCAAGATGTCTTATAAAAGAAAGTATTAAATTGGCTGCTTACTTAAAGTTTGAGAAGGTTAGTCCATGATGAGGAAACATAACACTGGAGTAGTAGCTGGGAGCTTTACATACTAATCAGTAAATAGGAAACAGAAAGAGAAAGCAAGGACTAGCATAGGCTTTTAAACCCACAAATATACAAGCCCCCCCCCCCCCAGTGACATCTCCTTTAACAGGAAATAAGGTTATACCTCCTATCCACCAACTCTGGACCAAGAATTTTTTAAAAAGTCTATACTGTATATTATTATTCACATATCTACAGTTATTAAACATGCATCATAATGCCAAGTGTAGAATATCTCCTTATAAAAGGTTTTAAGCTCTTTTCAGATTTATTGGTTTCTCACAATAACAAGTTTATAAGATTACGTTACAACAGTCCCTATTGTTGACGGGACTAGGCAGCATGTTGGTTGTGATATATAGACACTTAAACTGGCACTTCAATAGAGGCTTTCTTTTGACTGGCTAACTTTTTAACGACAGAAGTTGTTATGTAAATATCCAGGAAGAAAAGGCATCAGTAGACTTACACAAACATGAACAGTATGGAGTGCAATGTTAACACCCAACTCAATATATCTCTACTTGTATAATAGTCACAAAATTGTTATTCGAGGGATGGTATCCAGCAAATCTCTGCTTACATTTGAGGACTTCTGCATAGGTGAAAATTTATGACTGGCAGTGTATATTCATTCAAGTTCCTCAATAAAAAGGTTTTGGAAACTAAAGTAGAACTCACTAGTACTGTGGCTAAATTAACACTGATTTAATAACCTTTATATATATATATGGACAAATACAACAAGAGCCTTAACAATGTAAACTTTACAATGAACGTTGTGAAGCAGATACTCATTTGTGTTAAAGATGCTGATAATAAGTTATTATTGAACACTTAACCCTATAAAAAACATTTATTATAAAAGTTTTAAAACTCAGGGATCAATTTTGATGTGTTAAGAAAAGAAAATGAAATAATTGAGAGAGAAATGTATGAAAATATAGGTTTTGACCTGATGGAACCATTAAAATCATAAATTTATAGTAGCTTTGCTAGTCTGCATTAGGTTTGAATAAGACTGGACATGTTAAGCTCTGAGTTATGGTTGTAAAGAATCTCACTGAATACTAGCACTCAGCTGAAAATTTTAGCATGGTAAAACCATTGACTTCAGTTCTGGTAAGCTCACCAGCTCTTCTGGGTAGTACAAACTATCTGTAGTCACACAAATAGCTATAGTAAATCCAGTGGGCCACAGAATAAAACAAAAAGACATAAGCATGAGAAAGAAATGCATGGAGAAGAAGAATTATTAACAATGATAGAGAGGTTAGAGAAGTTTGAGAGAGAGGGTAATTAGAATGGAATGTATATACATATACATTCTAACTATATATATATACATATTCTATTTACATATATACATGAAACTGAAAAAATATAATGAAATCATCAATAACAGATGTAATTATTCATTACACATAATTTTTATTTTTTAATGTTATAATTTAAACTATGCATACTAACCTTTAACATAAATATGCATATATATATATACATAAAAATCAATTTATGTAGTATAAAGGGAGCATTCATTTTTTCTTATGAATTGACATGGCTGTAAATGATGTACTTTCAGTATTTAATGAGTTATCAAATTTTAAAATAAAATTCATATGTAATTAATACCTAACTAATTCAAAGATGTAAAAATGAGGTGTCTTGGAGATTTTATAGACTGTAAAGTTGAGTGTCCTATAAGTATAACTCTGGAGTAAAATCAAATATTTCAAGAATGATGATGTTTGAGAAATGTCTCAGTTGGAGCACACAGAATGGCATCCAGACTCAGAGAATTCCCCCACAATGTGTATGTCTGATGTTGGTGCATACTGATGTTATATCCCATATTGTTTTTTATAATTAATAAATCATCAGTTCCATGTGTACAGCATCTTCTATGGATTTATGAGGTAAGTTATTTTTATTTCATCTTTTACTTACTGAACAAACTCCCTGACAAGGTGCTCTTTATTTTGATTAATAGAAGGAAATTTTGTCCTGACTCAGTATTTTCTTATCTCTTTTTACTTTCTTCCTTTTTCTTTTTTTAAACTCTCTTATTTTTCTCATAATTTAATGAGCATATTAATTATTTCCAGCCACCAACATGCAGCTTAACTTTACCACGCTGGCATCAAAGCTAGCAATATAGTAAATCATAAATATGGGATCCTATTGGAGAAATGTGCTCTATATCCATTGATAAATGTTACCACTTACATTTTATATAGGCATAAACCAATAAGTATCCTTTGTATTTTAGCATATTTTCATGATCGCTGAAGGAGTCAGTTGACTGAGCTGAACTGATGCTTAAGGAAGAAGTAGGTGATTATACACAGTGATGTTTTGTTCATTTCTTCAATTACTTGTGTATGGAAAGCATACATTTGAGTGATTTGAGAAAAGTAATAGTGCTCCATGAATACCCTTCTTAAATCAAGAAATGACATAATGACTAAAGGGACCAGCATCCTGAAAATTATGAGTGGAAAGTCTAATCTGTGTTACAGTCAATATTTATCACCAGGAGAACACCCATGAAGATTGATGTCTACAGCATAACCCTCAAGGCTTACAGTACCATTTTCACTCACTGCCTCATGGATAACATAAGGCTGCTTTATGAGTGAGATGAACAATTTGTCATTTCTATGTTAGATGTCCACTGTGAAGGAATAGGTTGGCTCTCGAACGATGAGGTCTCTCATCCTACTCACGACTGTGAAAGCACACTCCCTGATGGCACACAAACTTTTCAATTATCAGTCCACAAATGTTCCATTCCAGAAAAACTTTAAAACATGATCATTCACAAAACATGAGATGCACAACATGAGTGCTCCTAAGGCATGGATTCAAATAGTTACAGCTAGAGCACTGATTCACTGTCATGACAAATCAGAAGTAAACCCCACAACCTTTATATTGTGGCATAGTGTAATTCTGCTTGGAAAATGATGCCTGTTTTTATACCTCTCTAAGGCATAAGACATAATTATAGTCTACTGTAGTGTAACAATTGAGAATGTTGTAAAGAATATATTAAATATTTAATGATAGTTCACAAGTTCATAAGCTCAGTTTGAAAGCCACAATTTTTCTCAATCTTTATACTCATACATTACTTTATGGTAATTTCAAATTAAAGCAGGTTTATAAGCTGACATTTTTAACATTAAAAAGGGATACACTAAAAGGATAAAATTTGCTTCATATTCCTAAATACCAAATAGTGTTATTAAGTATGTAGTATTATTATTCTGAACACATTGATACTAATGAGTCCTTAATGGAAAATGTAAATTCTATAATGTGCTTTGATCAAAACCACACTCTATTCCCTAACCTCTAATTACCACTGATCCTCGAATTACTTATCCCTCCTAACCTCATGTACTTTATTTATAAAACCACTCAAACCACTTAGAGCTATCTCCATGGGTTTTGATGAAAGTATCAATGTAGTCCCTAAAGGGTCAAATCTCTAAAGGAAACCAATTCCCCATCCACCAGAGTCATCTATTGCCAATATTACTTATCTAATACTGGGATATCTTGACCCGTACAGGTGGATACTTTGGCTGGCTTGATCTTGTGCAGGTCTTGTAACATGTAGTCACAGTTGTTATGAACTCAAGTGTTGAAGGTTCTATCATGTTATGCAAAGACCATTTATTACAGAAATTTACCATTCTGATGCTTACAATTTTCAGTGTACTCTGCTGGAATGATCTCAGAGTTTTGGAGAGACAGCAAGTGATATAGATGAACAATTTAGAACTCAACACTGTTCTCTGACCCTTGACCAGTTATGTGTCTTGGTATTAATCATCATGTACTTCAAAAAAAGCTTCTCTGTGGAGGGCTGACAGATATACTATGTGGGTCTGAAGTTAAGCACTTAGGGAACAGTTTATTAGTATGCTCATTTTACAGGATAATAATATATTCTCCTGAAGGTCTGATAGCTTACATGGCCAAACATGTGACCCACTTAGCTGGATAACGCATGAGAGTCAACTTATAGAGTTGGTTTTAAATATAAATCAGAAAGTAGATGACTACTTCCACAAACCACATATCGTTATTGTATTACTGAATATGTATTTTACCAGATCTGTAAAATCACTGTAGCTCACCAAGTTTATTTTTGGGTAAAATTGTTATTGTCATTTTGTCCTGTCCATGTGGATAGAATATTCTAGGGCCATGAACCAGTTAAATAAAAATAATATTCCAATTCTATTACAGCTTTATTTCTCCATAGATTGTAACTTAAGTATGTAGTGTCTATAGTATATGGTCATAACATAAAGTTTTAGGGAGGTAAGCAATCAAAATGGCAATAGCTTGTAGTATTTGAGATAATTTCAAAGGAACCCAGTGATCAACAACTCTGGATGTGATAAACCATACCTGGGACTGAGCTTTTTTATTGAAGAATCTATGATGTCTGGAAAAGGAATTGACTCTCCATTGTAAAGAACACCACTTAAATTATCTACATCAATATCTATCTATCTATCTATCTATCTATCTATCTATCTATCTATCTATCTACATCTATGTGCGTGCACATGTGTGTGTGTAAAATCTTTATCTTTGCATCTACATCTGCATCTATATAAAACTATATCTACATATATCTATACCTATAACTACATGTATATCTATATTTACTTAATCGATCTCTACTTGTATATCTATATATCTATCACTGATACATACAAGCATCTATGCATCTATGTATCTATCTTCTATCTATTTATCATCCATCTATATATCAACATCTACATATGTCTATATTTACATCTAACTCTATCTGTATCTATATTTTCACCCATATCTATATCTTTATATCTATCCATCTCTATCTCTACTTATATATCTATCTGCATTTGTCTATCTATCTATCTATGTATCTATGTATCTATGTATCTATCTATCTATCTATCATCTATGAAGATATATTCATATATTCACATTTTGTATATACAGATATTATATATATCTGTATATATAAATATCTGTATATAAGCAAATATATATGTATATGTGTTTATGTGTCCTAAATTTAAAATTTCTCTTTTAGCCCTATAATATATATTTGTATTATGTGTATGAAAGTCAGAATATATATGTGTATATGAATATATAATATGTTACATATATTTAAATAATGTATATTCATTCTTATATGCATATATACATTTATACTTGTAAATACACATGTGTGTCTATGAATATATATATCTTGAATTTAACATTTCTATTATCTCTAAAATATGTATTAAAATATATATATATGAAATTAATGATATATGAGCATATGTGCATATTTATGTATGTACATATATATTGAATTTCATATATACAGTGAGTTGTAAATATAAAATATATAAAATTACACACACACACACATATAGATAGATAGATAAATAGATAGATAGATGATGATTTGTAAGGTCTGTGATAATTACAGAAGACTAATTTCCAATGAGATGAGAAATTATTCTACATATATAACTCTCATTTTCATAATATTTGTGAAATTTATATTCACAAATGATGTAGATAATTTATACTCATTATACTAATGAGAAATATATTTTAGCATTGCTAATAGATCATTATAATATTTTTTGTCTTTTTTTCCTTTGATACATGTTCTCATATAACTTATTCTAGCTTTAAACTCACATCATACCTGAGGCTGACCTTGAACCTGAGATCATCCTTTCTCTACCTCTCATGGGATAGAATCATAGGCATGTACCCAGGACCTAGGCCATAAGTTAATTAATCATAATAAAGCTATGTAATTACAATGAAAAAGCATATGCTAGGAAAAGCAACACTATTTTAAAAATAACAATGTCCATATAATGTACCATTTAAATTATCTATTACACAACAAATAAAATGATTGCTACTGACAGATTTTCCTAAACAATATTGATAACAGCTTATTTAATGGATTCAAGTTTTACATATGTTTGATATCTTCTGAAGACACATTTGGTTGCAATTATATAACTAAATGTCTTTACATTAGTACCTGACTTTTGATCAAATTCTGAGTGCTTATACAAAGTATAATTAATTACCTAGCTATAAAGACGTGACAATTTTACAAATGCCAATAAAATGGCTATCTTCTAAATAAATTATTTTGTTTTCTATGATTGCATCAATATAATATGTATAGAACAATATTGATAGAAGATAATGAGACCATAGAGAATTCGTGTTGTACCCAGAAGTGTTTATGAATCCCAAATGACCACTAAGGAGCTGATTCTGATATAATCACATCAGGGTCTCTTTATAATAAAAGCAAGTTTGGGCTTACTGTCCGTTGGCCCACAGGAATGGTTTGAGAACCAGCCTTGAACTCTCATCTGGACCAGGTTCGATAGGAAATGGCAGCAAGTGAAGGAAAGTCTATCCTAGCAAGCATCTAACTGAATTACTATGCAAGCCAACAGGTAGGTGTTCTAAAGCAAGACCATGAACAGTCACAAATGGTCTGAAAGTACACCAGACATAATCAGTCTAATATTTGATTTACTGATGCTAGAAAATTGCTAGAGAGTAACTCTGGGGTATGCGCCAAGGAGAGGCCATAGGGTCAAGTTACTAAACTTTTTTTTTTTAATTTCTTTTTTTTATTGGATATTTTATTTACTTTTGAGATGTTATCCCCTTATTCCATTTCTCCCCCTCCCACCCAGGAACTCTCTATCCCATCCCCCTTCCTCCTGCTTCTATGAGGATGTGCCCTCACCTACCCCTCCACTCCCACCTCCCCACTCTGGAATTCCCCACACACAGCGTCCAGCCTTCATGGGACCAAAGATCTCTTCTCCCACTATGCCTGACAAGGCCATCCTCCCTTACATATATAGCTGGAGCCATGGATCCATCCCTAAGTGCTCCCAGGCTGGTGGTTTAGACCCTGGAAGCTCTGATTGTTGGTATTTTTGCTTTCCTCATGGGGCCACAAACTGTTTCAGCTTCTTCAGTCTTCATTCTAACTTCTCCATTGGGAACCACACAATCAGTTCAATGGTTAGCTGTGAGCATCTGCCTCTGAGTATGTCAGACTCTTGCAGACCTCTAAGAAGACAGCTCTATTGGGCTCCTGTCAGCAGGCACTTCCTGGTATCCACATCAGAGTCTACCTTTGGTGACTGCATATGGGATTGATACCCAGGAGCAATGGTCTCCACACGGCCCCTCTTTCTGATTCTGTCCTACACTTTGTATCCATATTTGCTCCTTGAATATTTTGTTACTCCTTCTAAGAAGGACCAAAGCACCCCCACTTGGTCTTCATTCTTCATGAGCTTTATGTGGTTTGTGAGTTGAATCTTGGGTATTTCAAGCTTCTGGGCTAATATCCAATAATCAGTGAGTGAATACCATGTGTGTTCCTTTGTAATTGGGTTACCTCACTCAGGATGATATTTTCTAGTTCCATTCACTTACCTAAGAATTTCTCGAATTCATTGTTTTTAATAGCTGAGTAATATTCCATTGTGTAAATGTACCACATTTTTTGTATCCATTCCTCTCTTGAAGGACATCTGGGTTCTTTCCATCTTCTGGCTATTATAAATAAAGCTGCTATTAACATAGTGGATCATATGTCCTTGTTATATGTTAGAGCATTTTCTGGGTATATTCCCAGGAGTGGTATAGCTGGGTCCTCAGGTAATGATATGTCCAGTTTTCTGAGAAACCACCAGACTGAATTCCAGACGTTTTGTTTGTTTGTTTTTGTTTTTTTGTGTTTTTTTTTTTTTTTTTTTAGACAGAGGCTGGTCCCACGGTGGAGTAGCTTTGGTCTCTCAATGTCACCACAATAGCTCAGGGAAATTACTTGGATATGCCTCAGAGATAGCTACTTTCTTATTATATAGTTGTGTTTCACACCTAAATTTATTTTGTAAGGACTCTTTAGTTGTTTAAACTGAATTTTTTATATCTAAATAGGTATGAACTGTACAATTTTAGCTAGTGTCTTAGTTTTATTTTAGAACCAGTATATTTTTTATATATGAATCTTGACTTTATGCTGTCATTGAATCCACATAGATAAAGTATGCAAGTAAGGATTGAAATGATCTTGCAGCTAGCATGTAGTCTGGTATGTCTGCTCTGCTGCCCATTTCTATTGAAAGGCAAATATTAAACAATTGAGAGGGTATACCATCATGATTCAAAATTATAGCTGTCAAAAGAGAGCAAAGGTTATAACCATCATTGTTGCTACTGTGTAGGAGTAATGATAGGATAGCTGTCTTTTAAAATTGCAATGACAAATTCTTTTCTATAAAGAATAAATAATATGCAATTTCTCAATGAACTAAATTCAGGATAATTTTTCTGAATGGCAGATCCTAACAATAGAGTACCAAGTGTAAAGATGTTATTTCAGGATAGAACGTAATGTACTTAACAAATCACTTCCAGAAGATTTTCTTTTTGTTACTATCCAAAAAAATAAAGCATTTTAAATGTGGGTAGTATCATCCAACTGAATGAAATTATTATAAGACAACATTCACTCCATTAATAGTATAGCATTTATGTGTACTTTTTGGAGTCTTTAAATTACATTTATTTCCTTTTATGATGTCCTTTTATACTATCTTTAGGTAAATATCCTCATTTCAAAGTTTCAAATACAGCAGTAGCCGAAGAAAGTAAGGCAACCATTCTTAATACTTAAAATACATCGATATTATCAAATTAAGTAATACTACAAGTTTTTACAAAATATCATATGAGTAAACATGACTGTACCAAAAATGCAACCTCAAAGCAAATTTTGACAGCTTTTTCTTAGTCTCTTTGAAATACATAACATGTTGTAAGATCCTATTTTACACAATTCAATATAATATTTAAACTATTCTCATGTTTTTTATTTCACACATGTCGGGGATTTTGCCTTTATGTGCATTGTGTACTAAAATATGTCAAAATGCAAAATGATGAATTAATTGTTGTTATTTTTCTTTGTGTTTGTGATATGTATGAAAAATTTTAGAAAGCATTATTTTAAAAATTACCATTGATGTCTATCTATCTGTCTATCTATCTATCTATCTATCTATCTATCTATCTATCTATCTATCTATCAATATCTTGTATATATATATGTATGTATGTATGTCCTTAGTTCAGATGTGTTTATAAATTTTTTTGGTGTTTCTGGTAATAATGTGTCTAATTTTTATGCTATAATTCACATGTGTTTAAAATTTGGAATAAAAGTTATATATATCTCAAACTTTACTTTCTGTTACATGATATTTTGATCTACTGTTCCTCATCACAGTGATAGGACAAACAACATATGGCCAAACATATTTATTTAGGCTCTCATTTTAAGTTGTGAGGTATATCATGATGTGGAAAGCAGAAAATGTTGCATTCACAGTGGTTTTGTCTGTACTGATGAAGGCTTATGGCCAATAAGTTCACAGTAGCGAATACAAAACTGAACTTGAATGAGACCAATTGCAGGTAAGACATCCTGACAATGTCTAACCATGGATATGCCTCTGGCCTCAAAGTTTACAGTGTTTCCCAAACCAATACTTGAGTGAGACTAGGTGAAGTTCTCAAACACATACACATTTGGAAAATACTTTGCATACAAATAACACATGAATTTAAAGATATTTCACTGATTTTTCTCACATATAATTTTATATTCATATCATAGCCACCAAAGCATTCCTTTATTTATATGCATTGTGTTAAAAATTGTGAGATATACATCCCCAACTTGATGTCTCCCTCAAATTCCTGAGTTCATTGAACCCTGTGGAAAAGGAGGCAGAAAGATGGTAAGGCTAGAGGGAAGGGAGGACACCAAGAAAACATGAGCAAAGCTTATAAGAACTCACAGAATCTGAAGCAGCATATCCAGAGCCTACATAGGTCTGCCCCAGGTCCTCAGCTTATAAAGTATAGCTTCCAGTTTGCTATTTTTATGGAATTCCTGAGCATGCAGAGAAGTGAGTATCTGATTTTCATGCCTTCTTTGGAGTTCTTATCCTTCTGCTGGTTTGTCCTGTCCAACTTTGATGTGATAGATTTTGTTTGTTTTCTTTTCATTATTTTTATTATTAAATTTAATTTTTTTTTTACAGTCCAGTCATTCTCTCTCTCTCCATCCTCCTTCCAAATGTTCCTCATTCCATTCCTCCTCCCGTATCTCCTAGAAGATGTCCCCAGTCCCAAGACCCACTAGATCTCCCCACTCCCTGGACCCTCAAGTCTCTTGAGAGTTAGGTGAATCTTCTCTCACTGAGTCCAGACCCAGCAGTCCTCTGCTGTATATGTGTTGGGGGGCTCATATCAGCAGGTATATGCTGTCAAGTTGGTGGCTGAGTGTCCGAGCAATCTTGAGGACCCAGGTTAGTTAAGACTACTGATTTTCTTATGGGGTTACCCTCCTCCTTAGCTCCTTTCAGTCTTTCCATAATTCAACCACAGGGGTCCTTAACCTCTGTCAATCGTTGCATATGACTCTTTCAGCTGATTGTTGAGGCTCTCATAGTGCAGCCATTCTAGGTTCCTGTCAGTATGCACACCATAGCATCAATAATAGTGTAAGGCCTTGGAGCCTCCACTTGAAATGGATCCCAATTTTGGCTAGTCACTGAAATTCTTTCCTTCAGTCTCTGCTCCATTTTTGTCCCTGCAGTTCTTTTAGACAGAAGCATTTCTGGGTCAGAGTTTTTGACTGTGGGATGGTAAGTCCATCCCTCCACTTGATGGTCTGTCTTTCTACTGAAGGTGAACTCTACAAGTTCCCTCTCCCAACTGTTGGACATTTCATCCAAGGTCTGACCCTTTGAATCCTGAACACTTCTCACCTCCCAGGTCTCTTGTACATTCTAGAGGGTTCCCCCACCTCCTACCTCCTGAGTTTACCTGATTCCATTCTTTCTGCTGATCCTCAGGGATTCACCCTGCCTCCTCCCCCAACACCTGATCATGTTCCCTCTTTTCTGCCCCTATTCATATGTGAAAATAAAGAACCCAGGATAGCAAAAGCAGTCCTTAAAAATAAAAGAACATTTGGGAGAATCACCATCCCTTCCCTCAAGTTGTACTACAGAGAAATAGTGATAAAAACTACATGGTATTGGTACAGATAGACAGGTTGATCAATGGAATAGAATTGAAGACCCAGAAATAAAACCACACACTTACAGACACTTGTGACAAAAAAGCCAAAACTGTACAATAAAAAAAAAAAAAAGAAAGCATCTTCAATAAATGATGCTTGTCTAACTGACAGTCTGTATGTAGAAAAATGAAAATAGATCCATATTAGTCACCTTGCACAAATCTCAAGTTCAAGTAGATCAAGGACCATAAAACCAGATACACTGAATGTAATAAAAGAGAAAGTGGGAAAAAGCCTCAAACTCACACTTATGGGGTAGGCAGATTTTCCTAAGCAGAACTCCAATGGCTCAGGCTCTATATCAAGAATTGATAAATGGGATCTCATTAAGCTGAAAAGCTTCTCTAAGGCAAACGACATAGTCAACAGAACAAATAGGCAACCTATAGACTGGGAAAAAAATCTTCACTAACCCCACATTTAATAGAAGGCTAATATTCAAAATATATAAAGAACTCAAGAAGCTAACCTCCAAAAATTTAAACAACCCAGTCAAAAATGTGGTATAGAACTAAACAGAGAATTCACAACACAGGAATCTTGAACAGCAGAGACACACTTAAATGTTCAGGAAAACGCAAATCAAAACAACACTTAGATTCTACCTTAAACCAATCAGAATGGCTAAGATCAAATCTCACATGACAACACATGCTGGCAAGAATATGGAGAAAGAGGACCACTTCTCCTTTGCTGATGAGATTGCAAATTGGTACAACCACTATGGAAATAAATCTGGAGGTTCCTCAGAAAATTGAAAATAGATCTACCTGCTGATCCAGCTATACCTCTTGTGGACATATACCAAAAAGATGCCACACCATGTCACAGGGGTACATTTTCCACTATGTTCATAGCAGCTTTATTCATGACAGCTAGAAGTTGGAAACAACCCAAATGTCTCACAAAGGAAAATGGATACAGAAAATGTGGTTCATTTATATAATAGATTACTACTCAACTATTAAGAATGAGGATATCATGAGTTTTACAGGCAAATGGATGGAACTAGAAAATATCATCCTGAGTGAGGTAACTCAGATCCCAAAGGACATATATGGTATGTACTTACTAATAAGTGGATATTGGCCAAAAAATGTATATAATTCCCAGGACACAATCCACAGAACTCAAGAAGTTTAACAATCATTTTTTTTGTCTTCTAATTAGAGAAGGAAAGGTGGCATATCTGGATAGGAGCAGTTGAGAGCAACTGAGAGGAATAGAGGGAGGAAAAAATGTGGTCATTCCCAGAATTATTTTGTTCCCCTTTCTAACTGGAATTGAAGCGTCTACACTTGAGCCTTCTTTCCTGTTAAACTTCATAAAGTCTGTGGGTTGAATTATGGGTATTCTGTATTGTTGTCTAATATGTAGTTACAAGTAAGTACATGCCATGCATGTCCTTTTGGGTCTGGGATCCATCTCAAGGGGTAGTTCCAAGGCCTGACACTATTTCTGATTCTATGGTGTGCTTACAGACAGGAGCCTCCCATGGCTGTTCTCCGAGATGCCAACAAGCATCTAACTGAAACAGATGCAGATATTTAAACACAACAAATGGACAGAAGCTAGTGACTCCTGTGGTTGAATTAGGGAAAGGCTGGACGAAGTTGAGGAATAGGGTGACTCCATAGGAAAACCAGTCATCTCAACTAACATGGACCTCAGAGATCTCTCGGACACTGAACCACCAACCAGACAGCAGACACTAGCTGGATGAGGCCCCTGACACATACAGCAGAATTCTGCCTGCTCTGGCTTTGGTGAGAGAAGCACCTAACCCTCAAGAGACTTGAGGTCCCATGGATGCAGACCAAGTTGGTAATGTCTTATGGCTTCAAGCATTCTTTTATACTGGGTGACAGCAGTCCTCAAGGGATGCAGACAGAGCTGGTTGTTCCTGATGGCTGCAGGGCTCCTGTACTGCAGCTATATTTGAAGTATTTGAGTATAATGAATAGTAAATGGTAAACAATTTTTACACTTATTTATATATGTTTATTGCATGCTAACAAACTCAGATGCTATATTATAATGATAAAAAGTAACATTTTTGAGAACAAATTCTGTGCAATATTTTTTTAAATCTGTATAGTTAATATTATCTGAATTATTTTAAATAAAAATTATAATATTGCAATCTGTGATATTACATTTTAATTAAGTTTATTGTTCTTTGTTATTTCCTCTGTGTGTTATTTATAGTAAAAGCTATGCATTATCATTTATTATATCTATATTATATAATATGTACTATATAATACACAATTTTACCTATAAAACAGTATATAATCTGTAATATATTATTTTTCTGTATATTGATATTATTATTATAAAAAGATGTAAAAAGGTTGTACATTCAGGAGTGAATATGTTCTCAAATTTTATATATTTTATAAAGAATGAAGCCCAGAGTGCTCTGATCAAACTTTTTAGATTCAGTTCTGGGTTTTAAATCATCTCTCATGTCTGGCTGTAGAAAGAATTGGAATTAATACAATGTCAAGAGAAAGATTTCCATAATAAAATCATCAAATGGATCACATCAATCTGAGACATTGGTGGAGAGCCCTTTACAGAACATGTCCAGGAATAAAACAAGGCAAATTCAGTACACATCAATCAATGATTCTTTTATATATTGTTCAAATAGCAGTGTCTCCTGTAAATGAAACATGAAACTAAGGTTCTCATTCAATTGTTAAAACTTTGTATAATTACTTTGTTCCATTAAAGACATGTCTTAGACTCTAGATCAAAGACTAAGAATATATATATTGTCCTGAGAATTGTACTTTGTTTCATATGACTTCTTTCATATTACTGGGTTTGAAAGAAATGTATCTTATTTCAAGTTAGGTTAATGAGTTGCAAAATGGAGGTAATAATGATTCATTACCTCTAGACTTATTAAATTATCACACTTTAGGTACTTTTCATTTATACATAAAAGAAAAGGAAATATTTGCAGAGTTAACATGATTCCTAGAAAATAAAGATCAATATAATTTCAGTAAAATATTGTAACAACTTTGGTTCATGTATAAATATTCAACAAAAAATGTTTGACAGGCTTTACTTAATAATAAATACATACAGTAGTCTTATCAAAAACCATATAACATTCTTTATTAACACCTGTTTGCAAGAATCTAAAACTAACCTACCTATAATTGTATTTTTAGCAAAACGTTTTAACTTTTATTGCTCAACAATTACTTTCAATTTGAAAATGATGTATTTCATAAGTCAAGAAACTTTGTAATATATTACAGATTTATTCAAGCAATCCTAATTTTCTTTTTTTTTTTCTTTTTTTCTTTTTTATTGTATGTGTTACTTATTTATATTTCAAATATTATCCCCTTTCCCGGTTTCCCCTCTGGAAACCCCCTATCCCATACTCCCTCCCCCTGCTTCTATGAGGGTGATCCCCCCACCCACCTACCCAGTCTCGAGTCCCTGCCCTAGCATTCCCCTACCCTGAGGCATCATGCCTTCCCAGGACCCAGGACCTCTCCTCCTATTGATGTCCAACAAGGCCATCCTCTGCTACATATGCAGCTGGAACTATGGGTCCCCCCATGTGTACTCTTTGGTTGGTGGTTTAGTCCCTGGGAGCTGTGGGTGGGGGGGTCTGGTTGGTTGATACTGTTGTTCTTCCTATGGGTTGCAAACTCCTTCAGCTCCTTCAGTCCTCTCTCTAACTTCATTGGGGACCCTGTGCTCAAGTCCAATAGTTGGGTGTGAGCATCTGCCTCTGTATTTGTCAGACTCTGGCAGAGACTCTCAGGAGACAACTGTATCAGGCTCCTGTCAACAAGCACTTCTTGGCATCTGCAATAGTGTCTGGGTTTTGTGTCTGTATTTGGGATGGATCCCCAGGTTGGACAGTCTCTGGATGGCTTTTCCTTTAGTCTCTGCTCCATACTTTGTATCTGTATTTCCTCCCTTGAGTATTTTGTTCCCCATTCTAAGACTGACCAAAACATCCACACTTTGATATTTCTTCTTCTTGAGCTTCATGTGGTCTGTGAATTGTATCTTGGAAATTTTGAGCTCTTGGGTTTATTTCTTTAGACTGCATTTATTTTCTCTACATTCTTTTTGGACTCCAGTCTGTTCAAGAACTGAGATGCTCTAATTCTCCTAATATTTTCAGTATTTGAGTGTGCAGAAAACCCCATGGAGGTAGTACTCACACTTTGGCAAGCCAATGATACTCTCTGTAGTCGATGTGAGCCCCTCTATCTTCACCATATTATTATTATTACTTTCATAAAAATATCACTTCCATAAAAACTATAACAAAGTTAAAACTATTGTAATAATAATTATTTGGTAATACCTAGGAAAATATTTATAATGAGGATTCTTAAAATAGTAAATGTTTTTGGAAATTCAAATAAAAATATGAAGAGCATACTTAAAGAGAACACAAAGACAGTAAAGGAAAAAACATATTCTAGGAGTTATGGTCATGATTCCTGGTGCTAGATAAAGTTGATCCAAATCCTTGACTTTTGCTTTTGTTAAACTTAAATGCATACATTTATGCAAAATACAAAAAGAAATTTTGATGTGTTGTATATATGGAGATATCTACATTATATTCTTTTGGTTTGTTTTGGTTTGGTTTTGGTTTTTGAGACAGGGTTTCTCTTTGTAGCCCTGGCTGTCCTGGAACTCACTCTGTAGACCAGGCTGACCTCGAACTCAGAAATTCACCTGCCTCAGCCTCCCAGGTGCTGGGATTAAAGGCCTGCGCCACCACTGCCCAGCTCCACATTATATTCTAATCCTATACATTGTTTTCTGTTTTTCCATGTCCATATTTTCAGCATTGAGAAAAGAATCTACTGAGCAAAGTTTGAAAGGCTTTTTAAATAAATTTTGAACAGCTAAAAACTTTAACATAGGCTAGCGAAAGCTTGAGGCAGTCTTGACAGTTGTGATATACCACCCAGTGTTCTCCTGTTATAGTGTAGAACTTTTGCACAGCTGGTGAACAATGGTTTCCGGAATTACTTCAAGAAAACCACCACTAACTACCACTGTAAAATGACACTTGCACATATATATCTTAAACTGAATAATAAATTCCAGAGACTATATAAAAATATCCTTGCTTCAAAGGAGAATTATGAAGGACATTCTACGACCAAACCCTCTGCAATTATATAATCAGCCATTACATGCCTATCTTCTTTGAGGGACTTTCTTTCAGGGGGCTATTCCTATACATTAAACCAAATAATGTATTACAATAACTAAATTTGAAAGTAATATAGTGTTTTATACACAATGTTCATGAAGCTAGTATGTTAGATTACATGATTTCATTTCACCAAGTTGAAAGGGCACTAACTTTCCAGTTCCCTAAGCATTTATTTAATTTAAGCATCCATTATTAGGGGAAATTGTTCATATTAAATACATCAAGAAAAATTTCCATTTTTAAATAACAGACAAAAGTTATGATCGGTTTATATAGCAATAGATAATTTTAGTTTGGGAATTAATTTAAATATCTTTTAATATAATATGAGAAATGAGAAAATATTTACAGTTGAGATAATTAGTTGAAATACCTATGAAATCAACTTAGATATTAGAGTACTATTAATTGATTACCTAGGCAATCAACTAAGATATAAGAAAACTATTAATTGATAGCAGTAGAGAGTAGGGTTTGGATCCTTGTTCATGGTTCTTACACAACTACTTTGCAATAGAAATGGAAAAGGCAATTCCATAGCAGCAAAATAACATTGAGGAAATTTACCTATTTTGAGAAGGCAGGTGATGATATAGCTTTACATATAGATTATTTGAAAGAATCAGGTTGTTGAGAATATACAGTTTTTATTGCAGGTTCTCTTTTTTGGGCTTATTTAAAGAGAAACTTTAAAAACTATTTTAGTACTTGAACTTTTGTCTAACTATCAATCAACTTGTGAATGAAGATTCAATGGCATGCTATAGAACAGATTTAGCTCACTGTTAAAACCTTGTCAACAGAGTTCTTGGTTTGAGCCCCAGAAAAGAGTATAAAATGTGTTTTGTACATCAAGTTTCTGTAAAGATATTGGGGATAGGAAATGCTTAACAAGAAACATCAAAATGGCATCACTGAAATTATAATCACCATCAGTTATGGGTATATGAGTCTTTTTCACAACTCCAATTGAGACAAAGCATCCAAATTTTACAAATATCTTAACTGTCACGTTGTCTGTGTCACAGATGGTGTGTATGCAGATAGACATACGTCTTGTGAGATATTTTGTGTTCATAGTTACTGCAAATTCGCATGTATATGGAGATCAAGAGTTTTCCTAGGAAATGTAGGTGTCATACAGGCTTCTTTAAAAAATGATTAGATATAGATGTAGTGATATGTTTTCCCAGCTACATTTGCAATAAAGCTCTGTAATTTGGGAGGAGTGAAGAGTGGAAAGGAGGAGAGAGGGGGAGAGGGAGAGAGGGAAGAGGAGAGAAGATGGCAGCTGATGTCTGAATGTCTCTAGAAGTCAAGGTAGTTAAAAATATCATGGTTAGATAAATTTGGTTAACAACTCTAATTGTGTGGGCATCTTGCTATTTGAGCATTTCCAAATATATTAATTCATTGGTTAACTATTAAGCTTTGAGAGTCTAATTTCTACGGGGTACCGTGAAATGGCGGGTGATGTCTGGGGTTCAGCCGAACTTTGTGGAGACAGAGTGGGAGTTTGGCAGAGCCATCCCCCATGCTGGTGTCTCGTGGGTACCAGGGCGGGTGTTTGTAATAGCTGGAGTCACAGTCTAGAGCCAGAGCCGTGGGAAACTGGTGGCTGTCTGGGAACAAGCTGGACTGGGCTGCGTTTTTTAAATGTTATCCACAACATATAGATATGAATTATAAAATTTATTTTATTAGTTTCAATTATATGCATGCATGTTTGTCAGTGGGTTCGTGTGTGCATGTTTGTAAGTATGTGGTTTGTTTCCATGGGAGTCTCAAGTGTCTGGTAGCCCTAAAGTTTGAATTTCAGGCATCTGTGAGCTGTCTAACTTGAATGTTAACAAACATGGGTTCTCTTCAAGAGCATTATACATATTTAGTCACTAAGTAATCTCCAGAGCACAAAGTTCATTATATTTATAGACTACATAAAATAAGTGAATGAATAATTGATTCTAATCATTATTTTGACATCATCATTAATTTCAAATTATTGTTTATTATAGTTTTCTATGATTACATTAAGGTAATTGTGAAAGGAAACTACTTTTTATCAGCAATGTTGAACTCAAGGAAATGCAACCTTTCCATTTAGTTCATTTGCCTGACTGTAGTGAAGATATGAATCTAAACAAAGGCTTTACACCTGTACCAAAAAAATGCTAAAGATGAAGCCTAAATATCATGAGAAAGCAGACAGGGCTATGTAGGGCAATCCTAACTTCTGGGCACTCTGTGTGCTCTAGAATAGATTAAATGCTTGAAAAGAAAGAATATGTTTTGGCAGCGTTGCTAGATCTATATCCCTAGGGCAAAATTGAAGACATAGTTGCATTCAATACTGACATAGATCTTCAGAAAGATATTTTCCTAAGCAAGCATTGCAGGCACTCCACGGTGCGTGCCAAGAATATCTCATGAAAAAGAGTGCAGCATTGGAATGCACACAAGGAGTACAGAGGAGAGTGTTGAAACAGGAACTGCTTCAGTGCCACCCATAGCAGCAGGAGATGACAACAATGGTAGTCTCAGCAGCAAAAAGGGCGATTTCTCCATTTATAAATGCAGTTGAACATATGGCTAGCTTAATTAGGACTTTTCTCATTAACTCAGAATAGGCCATCTCAACTCAAGTATCCTGAATAGAAAATCTGCATGAATAACAGTGTATACATTTGCAAAAAGACCATTTAATAAGTTGGAATTCAAGAAGTCAGATATGAGCATCTGTGCAGCATTTGCTTATTTTTACCATTTTTAGTCACACTCTGTTGTATACCAGAACTCCTATTGATAAGAATGGTTCCTTTAATGCCACCTTCCTATATTCTGCCTGTAGTTAGCTGAAGCCTATTCAAACCCAAGAATATACTAGCAGAGCTGTATTCAGAGAAACCATACATTTCTTAACTTTAATTGTGTTGTCATTGCATGTGGAACACACCAAAATGAGTATAGAGTTGTCTGGTAAGAATTCTAAGAATCTCAAATCTATTACTCTCCTGTTAGAACTAAGAAAAATTAAGAGTGCGTACACTAATACACTATTAACATATGAACTTCCACAGGAGATGTGTATGTGTGTGTGTGTGCATATGTGAATGTGTGTATAAAATCATATATACATATAATTTTCAGTCTAATGGTTTTTTTATATATACAAAATTTAGGATTTAGAGTGAGGTTAGGTAAAGGTCCAATTAAACATCAACTCTCTTAGTCACATTGATTTGGATGAATTGGAGTAAGCGAAAAGTAGATGAAACCTTTGTTACAATTTCAAAAGTGCATATTGAGATGTGAAGACTCCTGACTGTAAAGTTAACTTTTCTAGTTTCAAATGTAAAATTCTCTATTTTCACCTCAGACATGGTAGTCGTGATAGAGGACTCAAGGTACTTATGTCATAGCTACCAGGGTAGCACTAGATTATCACAGGTTAATAAACATGATATTATGGATAGGAAATGACAAGTTACTGGATTGGAGTATCAGTCTTGTTTTTTTTTTTAATTAATATAGCAAACTATGAACTCTGATATCTTGTGGCAGAATGCACTAACTTGCTCTAATTGTCAAGTGCAATTAGTGAACTTGTGAAAGAATTCTAGGTTTTTCAAAAACCATGAGTAGGTTATTGCAATATAGTAGAATGGAGTATTGTGTGGAAATTGACCTTCTTTGTAAATATGGGTCACACGGCTATAGATATGCAAGCATTTATAATGTTTCATGGCAAAAGAAATAGGTATTACCTTGAAGTGTAAATACTAGTTTAATTTTTCATATTTTATATAGTTACATGAAAATATGTCCATAATGAACATATTAAGCAATTTCTTAATTTTCTGAAATTGAATTTTAAAGTAACATCATATACTTAAAGTATTTCTTAAGGTAAGATGGAAATGGTTAAATTATATTAATTAAAAATAGAAACATATATAACCTTGGCACAATGTTAATTTTATTACATCACAACAGTCTGAACATATTTGAAACAAAAATAAATGCTGTAGATTGTAGATTTCCAACTGAAGCAATTTCATGGAAATGTTTCTGTGTCTGGATTGATTGCTTTATGATTATTAGTTTTTTGTTGTGATATATACACCATTACAATGGAACTTTTTCTAGGAAAAATGGTCTTTATTAAAATATATAGACAGGCAGACAAACAGACAGACAGACAGACAGACAGACAGACCAAACCATAGACCATCTGAACTTGCAATTAGGAGTAAAAATTTTTGGTATTGACTTGGTAAAATTTCTAAGTACCAATGATTTTCACATTAAGATCGTTTTTTATTTCTAATAAAATGGCATGCTGGTTTATTGTCAGTTGGATTTGTATTAGAAAGCATACAATTCTTTCTCTCAACTTTGTCAGAAAAAAAAAATGGGTATTTTAAAGAGAGTATGTAAATTTCCTAATTTTTGTTATAAGTTGGCGTACTAACTAAGGGTCTCACTATGATATTCAAAAGTTGCTATCAAGGGTTTTTTTTTCTATTTTTTACTGAGTCAGTCATTTTTATAAAAAGAAAAAAGAGATGGCCTCTTCAAAATTATTTGACATATTTCTTCAAATCATTTAAAAAATATAAAATTTCCTCTGTGATTATTTTAATTTTGACAACTATAATGGCAAGATGTTATGATTTTATATTCTACCTAAGTCTTATTTTATTACTTCAAGTCCAATTATCTGTGGGTATTAGTGTGTATGTGTTTGTGTGTATGTGTCTCTGGGTTTGTCTCTGTGTGTTAGAGAGAAAGAGAAAGAGAGAAAGACAGAGAGACAGAGATGGACAGAGAAAGACAAATAGAGAATCATATAGAGAGACAGAGGCAGAAAGACCAAGAGAGAGAAAGAGGGAGAATGATACGGAGAACAGGGGTGAAGAAGGAAGGAAAGATGAGAAAAGATATACTTGCTGAGATTTCTATTTTTCAAAAATATTAATTCATAAAAGTTAATCACTAGTAAATGGCAAAGTTGATTTGCTCATCATAGACACTCTCCTTTCTTTTTTTGCAATATTATATTCATAATGTTTTCTATCAATTGGTAAGTCTAAATCTCAACTAATATGATTTAGAAATCTAATGAGCTTGGGATTGGGAATGGGATAGCTAAGTATGTATGGAAAGAAATGCATGGATTTCTTTTGGATAGAACTCAAAATTATATTGCAATGATGAAGAACAAAAATATGTCAGGGTCTTTGACAACAAAGAATAGTGTTTTGTACAATTGGTTTACAGAAATTCTGAAAATATGTTCTTCATTATGCCTGGAATGCATGACTAATGGAAATTCTGATATACTGATATTTTTAAAAGAAACAAAATTCTCTGTTTTGTTGTAAAATATGTTATTCAGCCTCCAAAATAAACCATTATATAGAAAGAAAATCTATTTATTTTACTACTGTGATCTGTAGTTATAAGTGAGTATGACCAAGAATTTTACTTGCAATGTGTTTAAAATCTACTGTGATAAAACTCCAAGACCAAGAGCAACTTATGGATGATATGACTTATTTCACCTTATACTTTCATGTAAAGGTCCACTACAGAGTGATTTAGGTGCAAAAAAAAAAAAAAAAAAAAAAAAAAAACCAAACAAACAGCAGTAGTCTGCTTACAGAAACTGACCAGAAGCCATGGAGGAGCATTGCTTACTGGCTTGCTCCACATGACTTATTCAATCTACTTTCCTATACTTGTCAGAACCATCTGATCAGAATGATCACATTGGGCTGGATCCTCTAATATCAACTAGTTATCTAGGAAATGCAGAACAGACTACCTAGAGGCAATTCTTATGGAGACCTTTCTTAATTAATAGTCTCTCTTCCTCCATGTGTACTCTTTGGTTGGTGGTTTAGTCCCTTGGAGCTCTGAGCGGTCTGGTTGGTTGATATTATTGTTCTCCTCCAGCCTCATATGTAGCAGAGGATAGCCTCATTGGGCATCAATATGAGGAGAGTACTTTGGTCCTATGAAGGCTCAATACCCCAGTGTAGGGGAATGCCAGGGCCTGGAGGCTAGGGTGGGTGGGTGAGTGGGTGGGGGAACACCCTCATACTTAAACTAGATAGACAATAAATATTTTACCATAAATACTGAGCAGAATAAAAAGTTAATAAAATATATCTAATTATGTACCTCAATATTTCTTCCTATCAAATAATTTTCCTTGACAAATGAACTATGTTAGTAATTCTAAAGTTAACCTTACAATTTATAAACTCTACCATTGTATTATTTTCTTACCTCTGTTAGTAATGTCCAACACATTCTAGATTTCTTGGACATCACATAAGCTTCTAAGATTTGGTTCTTGTATATTATCCTTAATTAAACATATTCAATCACTATTGATTCCTTTATTGTATATTTAGTTAAATTTTGTTGGAAAAAATTACAAATAATAAATAAATACTAAGTTACTCTAATAGAATCTAAATACCATTGGAAGGATCCCATGTAAAGGTTAGCATCCAGTATTTTTGTATGGGCCTTTCCAATTTTAATTAACAACTTCAAAATTGGATCATGTTACCATGCCCTTCTGTTTTCTAGATCTCTTTCCCTAGTGTTTAGTTATTTTAATTATTGTTGAGCACTGACCTGAAGCACAGAAGCAATTTTCCTGTAGGAGTACTAATTACCAACTAAGTGCTTGGTATTTAGGGCATACACAGTAAAGAGAGAAGTTAAGTTGCTAATAAACGCTCCTAAATTTGCAAACACTTCTGCTTTAAGAACTCTGATAGAATAGTTCCTTGGTGAATTTATTAAGCCACCATTTATTTGAAATATTTTACCATAAAAGAAGGCATTATAGTATATGGCTACCATAAGCTATATTATAAATATAAAATATAAATATAAAATATAAAATAAGTAGATCATTGTAATTCTATTCTATTATTGGATGCCAAATATACTAATACTCACGTTAAATATTCAGATTTGTAAAAGAAAAAAATTAATAATCATGATATAACAACCTCTCACAATGTTTACCTTAGTCTAATATAATGGGATATTGCCATATTTCATTATAGTTTATTTAATAAATAACAAATGATAATCTAAAAATAGATTAAATATTTTGCTAAATTCAGCCTCCAAATCTATGAAAAATGGAATTTCTAAAATAAATTCATCATTAGATATTATTTAAACACAAATAAATATTTTTTAAACAGTGGTCTCATTTTGATAGTCATCTAACACTTGCCCAAGAAGCTTTAGAATACCCAAATGCTTATTTACATGTTTGCTTTGTTTGTTTTATTATTCACTAAATTTGACCCTGTGTGCCATACCCCTGTCTGTTTTACTATATGGAAGAGTATAACATGCCAAGCTCTTCAGACTACTGCCTGTTTTCAAGAGTGTTGCTGCTCAATATATTTACCCTCTCTATGATTTTAATTTGAAGCTTGACTTCAAATAGTAAACTGATATTCATAAAGATATCCACTACTGATAGCTACCCTATGACTTCCAAATGTGCTCTGTGGCACATAGACTTTAGGACACACACTTAATCACAAACACACATACAGATCCAGAGAGAGATACTCTACATGTACACACACACACACACACACAAACACAAATACACAAAACAAATAAATGAAATGGAATACAACTTCTTTAAGGGAAAGTTTAGCCATACAGAGACCTCAGGGTTATACTGGTACAGAGAAAAACTGTAAGGATGCCAGCTGTCTGCAATTTACAGAGTGAATCCTTGGGAGGATACAAGCTTGCTAAACTTGGTGGCATATGTCTAGCTTCTGGCTTGTAGCATTTGTTTGTAATCGCTATAATAGGATAATGTTGAGCCATACATATAAAATTGACCTTCAGAAGATGTTTGATTTTTAATCAAAATTATAGAATAGGAATAAAATGGAAAAATTAGTAAGGCAAATTTATATTTCTGACAAAAGGAATGATATAAAATCTGATCATGAAAATTGCAATACTTTTAGCTCAGGATGAAAAGTTTTATTGTACAAAAATCTAAAATAACTTACGTTGAAGGACCCCCTGAAGACATTCTTGGTGTACAGCATTGGGCTATTTTAATGTGAGATTTAAGTTTAATGTTTCTGCTTGTATTTTCACATTGGAAAATAAAGAATTTTTATAGTGAAAAACCTCATAGGGACTCTCTTCACAGCCTCTGTTTTATGAAAAAGGATTCAGAGTTCTTAGAAAGATCCCCCAGGCTTTCAACTTGCCAATTTATTCTGTTGGTTCCCGCCCTACCTGTTATATGCATCATATAGTACAATCTTAAGAATATATTAACACATTAAGGGAAAATTTCTTGATTATAATAACTTTATTAGGATTTAGGAAAAACTTCATGACACACATGTAAAATCCTTTACTCATATAACCAAGATACTTAGATAAACCTAATGAATTTCTTCATGTTCTTTATACATAACTACTTTTGACCTTAACAAGTAACAATTTATGAAGTATTACTTTGAACAAGTCCTTTCAAGAAACACATTATAAGAGAGAATGGGTAGCAGTGGGTTTTTGTATAAAGATGACAAATCACTATGCCTCACTCCACTATTAACACAAAGAAATTCTGGACAAACTGTTTGCTGTTGCTATAATAACCTTGCATCAATGGGTCAAATTGTCATGAGCTACGGGCTGATGTTGTTCAGACATGCCATTAGCTAACCAGGTGCCTTTTATTTGAATTTGGATAGCAACTGCACTTTCTGCCAGAAAGAATAGATTTTAAGAAAAGAAGGAGCTGAAGGGGTTTGTGGCCCCATAAGAGAAACAACAATATGAACCAACCAGAGCCGGAGAGCTCCCACTGACTAAGCCACCAACCATGACTCCAGCTGCATATGTAGCAGAGGATGGCCTTGTCAGACATCAATGGGAGGAGAGGGTCTTGTCCTCTGAAGGCTCGATGTCCCAGCGTGGGAGAATACCAGGGTGGGGAGGCGGGACTTGGTGGTTGGGAGAACACCATCATAGAAACAGGGGGAGGAGGGATAAGATAGGGAGTTTTCGAGGAGGGAAACCAGGAAAGGGGATAAGATTTGAAATGTAAATAAAGAAAACATCTAATAAAAATTTCAAAAAAAAAAAAAAAGGAGAAAAGAATTTCTTCACTTAGAAGACAGCACGTATTCAATGTTTTACTTTGAGTGCGCTTTAAACTATGTCATGCTGAATATTTTTCTTTGCCATGTACATACGTGCAGGAAAATCCATTAGCAGGAGACATGGAAGTGGAACAGGTCTCCATTAGGTTATTTTGCCAAACTAGGTTCAGAAATCACAAAGCCAAAATCCATGTGTTCCTTCACATTCATGGCAGAGGGATACGACAAATGAGTATGAACAACTCATGATCCATATGCCAGAAACCTTTAACTTAGATTAAATTTTGATTTGTCAGAATACACATAGCTGAGATTTAGTAATTAGAAATTACATACACAATACTTCTTCCTTATCTTATAAAATTGCATAGTGCCCAATCTGACCACTCTCTTTGCTAGACATGAGTAACATGCTGGAGACACTAAGTGCAAAAGGCACACCCTAGCCAAATGAATCCTTTTCCAAAGTAACAGCCACAGGTCCTGCAGTCTCCTGCCTTAATGCCTTAATCCTTCATACAGTGTTCTAGTCACAGCCCCACTAGCTGCTCCCTTGCACAATGATCAACAAAGTTATCTTCCTATTCAGGTTTAAAGAGTAAATCATGAATGTCAGTCAATGAACTTCCAATTTTCACCATAGCCCATAAATGAAGACTTGAAAAATTCAGGGTACTGATTGAAGATGTTTGTGATCTGGAATAAAATGATTGAAGGCAAAAGTATTGGAATGAAAAGAATAGGTCATAAAATAGACTGAAGCAAATCACAACTTACCTGGTAATTTAATGAAACCATGAATTTTGAAGAAACAAAGAAAGAAATGCCCAAAGAAATATTGTATGTGCTTATTTTATTTTAATTTTGATATTATACAATCATTAAAGTGTTTCTTCTTTCCCTTTTTTTCCTCCAAACTCTCCCATGTACTTCCCTACTCTCTTTCAAATCCGGGGTCTTTTTAGCACTAATTTTATTGCATGCATGCATAGAATGTATATGTGTGTCTATGTGTGTAGGTGTACATTTCTGAATATAAACTACTCAGTCTGTATTGTATGACTTGTGTATACTATTTCAGAAATGACCATTTGTTACTGGTAAATTGTTGGATTGCTCCCCAGAGAAGAACATTTCTTCATCTTCTAGTTTTCATTAGTTGTCTATAGAGTTTTGTGTAATGTTGAGGCTTTGTGAGTTTTGCCCTGTCACCATTGGCTGTTCCATTGATGTCATATTTGTTTTCATCATGTTTTGTTAGTTATGTTCTTGAGGCTTTATGTGGCTAGGTTCTGAAACACAATAACACTGAAAACCCCCTGATTGTCTTATAGTGTTTCAGTCCCTTCTTCATCAATGGTCCCTAAACCTTAGTTTGTGTTTTTTATAGAAGTACTGTAAAGAGTGGTCATGAGAGTAAACCAAGAATCCATTACAGATAGAATTTGTTCCTAAAATTTCTTACAATGATCAATGAAGCTTCAAATTGTGACTCTGTTATTTTAAATATATAGAAACCATGCACTAGAAGCTACACATGACTTAGCTATACCAATAGCAACTTAGTTCTCAGATTTGGAATATTACTAAACATTTTTTCCATCAACAGTAAGAGATAGAAAATCTCTATGCTCTATTGTTTTTCAAGATTTAATATTATGAATAATTTCAATGATTTCATCCTCACATTTCAAATCCCCTTTTAATAGTTCATTGTTTCACTCTCTCTATTAAGGATAACACGCATTATCTGCATTTTAAAATAGTGCCTATGTGGATATGCTTGTGTTTGTAAGAATAGCTAAGTCTTCTTCCAAAGTCCTATTTCCTCCCTTTCTAGTTTTGTGGTATGGGATCTTGCTCCTGTAGTCAAGGCTTCTCTTGAGAGAGCAGTTGTCTCTTTCATGTATGTAGTTCAAAAATGAGAAAGTGGAGCAGCTGCT
This sequence comes from Mastomys natalensis, assembly GCA_021653895.1. Taxonomy (NCBI): domain Eukaryota; kingdom Metazoa; phylum Chordata; class Mammalia; order Rodentia; family Muridae; genus Mastomys; species Mastomys natalensis. The sequence goes on along the minus strand of JAJTUV010001608.1, from coordinate 95,878 downwards.
TTCAGAGAAGAGAGTACCACAGACATCATTTAAATTGATGCTAATTCTTCTACAATAATCTATTGAAGTGCAAAGGATGCAATCTCAGAACGTCTGGCCTAAATGTTCTGAAATGTCTTTGTTCTTTCAGGACTAGCCTTCCTTTTCAGTGTAGAGATAAAATGAGCACATTGACCTTTTGCTCATGGGGAGCCATGGTTCACAGGACAAGTTACTACAGGAAATTACATGAGAAAAGATAGAAGCCAAACAGAGCATGGCAGCTTTTTAATTATTTATTTTTAATTTTTTTCTAACAAAATTAAGTGACAACTCTCATGGAAATCCTACCAGAACAAACACATCTATATTTTCCTGGAATTAATAATGTCCCAGTGTTATTGGAATTTTCTAGGTGCTTGAGCCCCTTGTGGAGTATTTAATATGAAACTGGCAGGAGTCAGAATAGTCAGAACAGAAGCAAATCACCCAGGATTTCGAGTAGAGAGTGAAAAGAGAACAGGGCTGCAGTATCTCAGTAAACACTTCCTTGCATTAACTTTTTTGTCTCCCAGATATGCAATCCATCTTTGTCTGATTTGACGAACGTATTTCCACACTCCTAAGATATTAGAATTAGTATTGAAGCCTCCCAGACATTTTGCTGAGTTAGTCATTGTGGTTCATGTGTCTTACAGCTGGGTAGAAGTGTTGCTTCCTCTAATGTCAGCTTGCATTTCACCTTGGGGATACTGTGGAATAGTCCACAGAAAGCAGGCTTTCAGGTCAGTTACAGCTCAGTTCCCCCAAGTTCTATGTCCCAACTCTACTGTACCTTTAACAACAGATTCTTAGTTTTAAGTTCTGTATAACAAACAAGGCAATGCAATACCTGTGTTGTTTTGAAGTCTGTTTGACTGCCTTGATGGGCTATTCAGAGGAAGATTTCCTATGCCTAACACTGGAATTTTGCTTTATAATCTAAGGCTCATGAGGGGAACAGCATCCCAAGTAATAAAACTTCATTTAAAAATGTATGTATAAGTTTCTACATACATTTACATATAATACATTTATGTTATATTACCTGTTTTTCAAAATCATTAATAGTATTTATCTTTTTCTTCATATCTTACATACTTATTGCCTTTACTCTCCTTTCATAATTAAATTTGTCCACCTTGTTACATCATGGAATCTTTGTCTTACTACCCACCCTCTCCAGAATTCATTCTACTTATCTTCATGTTTGCTAGTTACTTTATTTTTGCATGTTTTGGTTTTTGTCTTATTTGTTTATCTGCTTTATCTGTATCTATTCACTCCCAGAAATTCAGAGTTGGAATTAGAAATAAGAGATATTTTATTTATCTTTCTGAGTATGTTTTTCCTCTTTCAGTGTATTATTTTCTAATTTATATTATATTTTCTTTTGCTCATGGATTATATTATTTATATTTAATTTTGAAACATGAAAATTTTGGCAATGTTTAGGTAATTAATATCAATCTAAATTAAATGGAAGAATTCAATATTTGTAATGTTTTTAAAATTAAATTTATGAGTCAAACCAGTACCTGGGAGTTAATTTTCCTTAAATGACAGAGTTTATAAACATTTGCAATGATTCTTCATATTGAGACATTTGCAAATTTTGAAACATCTAAAATTGTGATTTAAATATCTATTGACTCATATTGTTACCATTACTTTATATAAAGAGGGACGTTTGCAAGCAGAATAGCTACATTCTGTTCTTTGATCTGTATGTTTTTTTAAAATACATTTTGCTATATTTTCCTGTCACTTATCCCACTGGGATTATCCAAGTTTCTGATAGTTTCTTATTAATACAGGTAGAAATGTTGTACATAGTTTTTGCCTTTATAACTGTTTCTGAGACAGATTTATGTCACTTCCTATTTGAAACACTAATAAAAAAAATCAAGCTTATGTATTGAGTTTGGTCAGCCTTCTAGTTCTGGCCAATGATTGTTCCTTTTTTCATTTCTTTTTATTTTATCTTATATTGGTTCAAGTTGAACTATTTAGCTTAATTTTGTAACATTCAAAAATTTTAAATTCTGATACACTTCCATCTTTTTCATATAATTCCCCTTTAAGAATAGATATGTACAAAGACATTCAGTGATCATATTAAGTTTTCTATAGCACTATAAGATATTGTAATGGAGAGTCTTTGAATTGCTAAGGTCTTTGCAAAGAATCTTTCAAATAATCACCCTATATCAATTAACACTAGTCTATACACATGTCTTCAGGCAGGTATAAGAAAATTAAAAGACTCAGGATGTCCTTGTTCTTAATAGCTGAGTAGTATTCCATTGTGTAAAGGAACCACATTTTCTGTACTCATTCTTCTGTCGTGGGACATCTGTGTTGTTTCCAGCTTCTAGCTATCACAAATAAGGCTGCTATAAACATAGTGAAAAGCATGCCCCTGTGGCATAGTGGAGCATCTTTTGGGTATATTTTCAAGAGTAGTATTGCTGCGTCTTCAGGTAGAAGACTTCCAATTTTCTGAGGAAACTCCAGATTGATTTCAAGAGTGGTTGTACCAGTTTTTAATCCTGCCAGCAATGGAGGAGTATCCCTCTTTCTCCACATCCTCACCAACATGTGTTGTCACCTGAGGTTATGATGTTAGCCATTCTGATTGGTGTAAGGTGGAATCCCAGGGTTGTTTTGACTTGCATTTTTCTGACCACTAAGGTCTTTGAACATTTCTTTAGGTGCTTTTCAGCCATTCGAGGTTCCTTTGTTGTGAATTCTCTGTTTAGTTCTATACCCCATTTTTTGATTGGGTTGTTTTGGTTTTTAGTGATTAGTCTCTTGAGTTCTTTATATATTTTGGATATTAGCCCCCTGTCAAATGTGGGTTTTAGTGAACATTTTTTTTCAAATCTGTAGGTTGTCAATTTGTCTTATTTACTATGTCCTTTGCCTTACAGAAGCTTTCCATTTTCATGAGTTCCCATTTATCAATTCTTGATCTTAGAGCATGAGCCATTGGATTTCTGTTTGGGAAATTTCCCCCTGTGCCAATGAGTTCAAGGCTCCTTCCCACTTCTATATGATTCGGTGTATCTGGTTTTATGTTAAGGTCCTTGATCCACTTGGACTTGAGCTTTATGAAAGGTGACAAGTATGGGTCTATTTTGCCTGCAAATGGATGGAACTAGAAAATATCATCCTGAATGAGGTAACTCAGACCCAAAAGGACATGAATTGATCCCAAGAGCTTGGATTATCCTGAACATCCAAAGGGGATCATTCATAAATTTGTTAGTACTGTCGTTTTAGAAGGAGACACAGAAGTGGCTGTCAAAAGAAACATCTATGATTTGAAAGGATTTCACTCTGCAGGTTAATGTACTATCTCAAGGAACAAGGCTGACTTCTAAGAGTAATAAGATGAAAATTGGCATCTTTTATACCTTGGACTTGAAAGCTTTATAATGCTCCATTTGACACACAATATTATCAATGCCAGTCAAAATATTTTCAATTCAAGACTAGATAAAGCAACATCCATTTGTTGCCATGGCAAATGACATATGAGCATGCACACAGATAAAATAAATAATTTGGGTCATCACTTGAACAACTTTACTCAGAAAATAGAAAATGTAGAGTATATTTAATGTGTCCTCAAACTTTTCTTTGTTCTTTGTTTTCTCCTTTGAGGTAATTGTGGAGTTGGATGTGTTAAATGTCCATGGACTAGGGATATTGATATTTTCATCAGCTTTTATTTATGTTGTAGTAGCCACAGCAACATCTATCTTTAACTTTAAGATTTTAGATTTTGTTGAATTTGATAATTTGATTGGATTTCAATTTACTAAATATGGTAATGTGATTGATCTAAAAATGGTTGTTTAAGAAATTAAAAGACAGAGTTGGCAAAGATAATTTGGGATTAAGATTTGATTGTTGTGTGTTCTGCTATGCATTAAAATTTCTCCTGCTGAAACGGAATCTTATTTCTAAAAAATGTTGTATGAAATTGTATTAGAATGCTTACTCAACAATTGAAAGGTTTGAAATAAACTTGCTCAATCCTCAATAAATAATTTTCCCATTAATATATAACCATACCTTTCTGGAATTCCACGTATATGAGTGACAGCAGGGTGAACATTGTGTTAATTTTTTATGAGAGCTAAGGAATCTTTCAAGTTATCATTAAACTCATTTTAAACTCTAAAATATTTTATGTCATCTTTTTTAGACTATTTGGCATTAAAGATACTTTTTTAATGTAATAGTGTGGCAAGGAAAAATCTATCTATAACAGTAATCGAAAAGATCTTTGATAACTAGGTAAATAAGCGATATAACAAAGTGAGAGGCATAAAACTAAGAGAAGTCGTAACAAATACGACAAATTCTGGTCATTAAAATGTGGTTCAGCTAATAAAAGACATTAAAATCTTTAGTAATTTCACTTTAATTATAAATGAAAAAATATCTTATAATTCTTATTTTCTAAATCGAAAATTAATTGTAACCTCAAAGTGAAGATACTTTAGAAGTATGATTGTTTCCAGAAATTATTTACTCACTTCTCCAAAAATGAGCAATCACTTCCGTTTTTTATTGGATATTTTTCTTTATTTACATTTCAAATCCCAGTGCTTCCCCACCAGAAACCCCCTTTCCCATACCCCTGCCCCTAATTCTATGTGGGTATTCTCCCACCCACCCACCCACACCCACCCACACCCACCTCTCTGCCCTCAAATTCCCCTACACTGGAGTATTAACCCTTCATAGGACCAAGGTCCTCCCATTGATGCCTGACAAAGCCATCCAGTGCTACATTTGAGGGTGGAGCCATGAGTCCTTTCATGTGTACTCGTTGGTTGGTGGTTTAGTCCCTGGGAGCTCTGGCATGTCTGGTTGATTGATACTGTGGTTCTTTCTATGGTGTTGCAAACCCCTTGAGCACCTTCAGTCCTTTCTTTAACTCCTCCACTGGGGACCCCTTGGGATCCCTGTGCTCAGTCCAATGGTTGGCTTTGAGCCTCCACTCTTTATTTATCAGGCTCTGGCAGAACCTCTCAGAAGACAGATACATCAGGCTCCCATAAGCATGCACTTCTTGGAGTCCACAATAGTTTCTGAGTTTGGTGATTGTGTATGGAATGAATCCCCAGGTGGGGCAGTCTTGGGATGACCTTTCCTTCGGTCTCTGCTCCACACTTTGTCTAGGTATTTGATCACGTGAGTATTTTGTTCCCCTTTCTAAGAGGGACCAAAGCATCCACACTTTGGGCTTTCTTTTCTTGAGCTTCATGTGGTCTGTGAATTGTATCTTGAGTATTCCGAGCATTTGGGCTAATATAAGTGAGTGCATATTATGTGTGTTCTTTTCTGAGTAGGTTATCTCACTCAGGATGATATTTTCTAGCTCCATCCATTTGCCTAAGAATTCCCTGAACTCACTGTTTTTAATAACTGAGTAGTATTCCATTGTGTAATATACCACATTTTCGGTATCCTTCTTCTGTTGAAGGATATCTGGGTTCTTTCTAGCTTCTGACTATTATAAATAAGGCTGCTATGAACATAGTGGAGCATGTGTCCTTGTTATATGTTGGAGAATCTTTCGATTATATGCCCAGGAGAGATATAGCTGGGTCCTCAGGTTATAATATGTCCAATTTTCTGAGGAACCATCAGATTGATTTCCAGAGTGGTTGTACCAGCTTACAATCCCAAAAATGGAGGAGTGTTCCTCTTTCTCCACATCTTTGCCATTATCTGCTGTCACCTGAGTTTTTCACCTTAGCCATTCTAACTTGTGTGAGGTAGAATCTCAGGGTTGTTTTGATTTGCATTTTCCTGAGGACTAAGGATGGTGAACATTTCTTTAGGTGCTTCTCAGTCATTTGGTATTCCTCAGTTGAGAATTGTTTGTTTAGCTCTATATCCTATTTTTTTGTTTGTTGTTTTATGTGTTTTGTTTTGTTTTGTTTTGTTATTCGAGACAGGGTTTTTCTGCATAGCCCTGGCTGTCTTGAAACTCACTCTGTAGACCAGGCTGGCCTTGAACTCAGAAATCGGCTTATCACTGCCTCCCAGGTTCTGGAATTAAAGGTGTGTACCACTACCACCTGGCTGTACCCTATTTTTAATAGGGTTATTTGATTCTGTGAAGTCTAATTTTTTTGAGATATTTGTATATATTGGACATTAGCCCTCTATCAGATGTAGCATTGTTAATTATCTTTTCCGATCTGTTGGTTGCCATTTTGTCCTATTGATACTCTCCTTTGCCTTACAGAAGCTTTGCAATTTTATGAAGTCCCAGTTATTGATTCTTGATCTCAAAGCATAAGCCATTGGTGTTTTGTTCAGGAAATTTTCCCCTGTGCCCATGTGTTTGAGGTTCTTCCCCACTTTCTCCTCTATTAGTTTTAGTGTATCTGGTTTTATGTGGAGGTTCTTGATCCACTTGGACTTGACCTTTGTACATGGAGATTAGAATGGTCAATTTGCATTCTTCTACATGCTGACCTCCAGTTGAACCAGCACTATTTGTAGAAAATGCTGTCTTTTTTCGACTAGATGGTTTTAGCTCCTTTGTTTAAAATCAAGTGATCATGCGTGTATGGGTTCATTTGTGGGTCTTCAATTCTGTTCCATTGATCTGCCTGCCTGTCTCTGTACCAATACCATGCAGTTTTAATCACTATTGCTCTGTAATACAGCTTGAGGTCACAGATGGTGATTTCCCCAGATGTTCTTTTATTGTTGAGTAATTTTTTGCTAATCTGGATTTTCATTATTCCAAATGAATTTGAGGATTGCTCTTTTTAACTCTATGAAGAATTGAGTTTGAATTTTGACGGGGATTGCATTGAATCTATATATTACTTTCAGAAAGATGGCCATTTTTATTATATTAATCTTGCCAATTCATGAGCATGGATGATCTTTCCATCTCCTGAGGTCATCTTGGATTTTTTTCTTCAGAGATCTTGAAGTTCTTGTCATAGAGATCTTTCACTTGCTTGGTTAGAGTCACAACAATGTATTTTATATTATCTGTGACTATTGTGAAGGGTGTGATTTCCCTAATTTATTTCTCAGCCTGTTTATCCTTTGAGTAGAGGAAGGTTACTGATTTGCTTGAGCTAATTTTATATCCAGCCACTTTGCTGAAGTTGTTTATCAGGTTAGGAGTTCTCTGGTAGAATTTTTGGGGTCACTTAAGTATACTATCATATCACCTGCAAATAGTCATATGATGTCTTCTTCCTTTCCAATTTGTATCCCTTTGAGCTCCTTTCATTGTCTAATTGCTCTGGCTAGGACTTCAAGTACTATGTTAAATAGGTAGGGGAGAGTGGGCAGCCTTGTTACTTGCTTCCTTCATGGTGTTCATTTTCAAGTTTGTAGTTGATAAAAACCAATATGTATCCATATATGTTCAAAAATACAATGATTGTACTTTATTTTAGGTATAATAAAATTCAATTTAGTTGAAACCTATTCATTTATCAATATACATATTGGTTAAGGGACTAATATACTTATTTCTGAAGCAGTTTCCCTCTAGAATAAAAGATTTCTCTCACAATGTAAAGGTTGTTTGAGTTTCGGCTTTGTGTATGATACTTTCAGAGCATGTTTCTGAGATGGACATCAAACAAAAACTGACATCTTGATAAGATAATAGAAGAGACACAATATTATTTTTTCTTTTATTTTTTTGGGTGGATTTTGTCTTCTTAAGATACATTTAAATTAACATGAGATTATGTTCTTGAAAAACTCCCCCCCTTTTTTTTTAATGTTCAAACCAAGGTGAAAAGGCATTTCTCCCCTTGAGCTGTGATTGTAGTTTTATCTATTACTTAAAATCAGTGTTTTCTATGTTAATAGTTTGTCTACTAATAAATGAGTGCTGATATAACATATATGATTGTATTAATTTTACTAAATCCAGCATGATATTTTAACACCATTTGTTGAATAAGATAGTGAGAAGACCATTATTTATTGAAACTCTTTCCAGTACAAATACTTCTTGTTCTTGGTACGTTTTGTTTTGTTTTGTTTTGTTTTGTTTTTGTTTTTAGTTTAGTTCTGTTGCCTACACAACTTCACACAATTTGTTGGAACCTTGTAAAAGTATCTTTTAATCTGCTGATGTAATTGTCCTCTTAGAAGCTTAATGCTAAATAATCTCACTCAGGTTCTTTATGAATTCTGGCTGACCATTTCAACTCAGCATTTCTGGCTCAAACACATCTCCAAGATGAGTAGTTAAATCTGGCTTCTCTCTCTGCTTCTCACTGAAATGCTCTGCTTGGCCCCAAACTAACTCTGCCAATTTGTTCTAATCTTCTGTCTCCTTCTCATTCTCTGGCTTCAGTTGACTCTGCTGACTTGCACTCAGCTGCATGAAGCCATGAATGAACTCAGCTTTACTGCACTGCACTCAGTGCTTGATGAACTGATTTCACTCTCAACTGACTTCTTTTTCCTTCCTTCCTTCCTTCCTTCCTTCCTTCCTTCCCTTCCTTCCTTCCTTCTCTTTCTTTCTTTCTTTCTTTCTTTCTTTCTTTTCTTTCAAACTCAAGAGTTTTTTGCCCATCCTGGTCTACCCTCCCTCCGACTGTTCCATATCCCATACCTTGTCTGACCCCCTGTCTCCAGGAGCATTTAACCACCCCTCACCCTCACTCCACCAGACCTCTAAACTCACTGGGACCTCTAGTCTGTTGAAGGTTAGGTACATCTTCTCTGACTACTTTCAATCAACTCTGTCTCCCTCTTAAACAGATTTTTTTTTTCCTGAGAGTTGGGCATATTCTGTCTCAGATTCATTCTGTAAAATTTTTCTCTGATTCATCATTTTATCTGTCTCTAAATTAGTCATCTATATTTCAGAGTACTAAAGAATTCCAGTAAGATGGAACAAAGGTATGTACTATGGGTATATCCAGAATTCCAGGTGAATTACAAAGACTTAGATGCTCTTTGGGTGTGATCAAAGAATCCATATTCCTGGATTAAAATATCTCTATATTATCTGGAAAAAGATCCATAAAATGAGAAAATGCTTCTACCAGATAGCATGTAAGCAGTTCTCCAGGATATTTTCTTGAATATTGACTTATGTGAGAGATCCCAGCCTATGCAGGTGATATAATCCCTGGCCAGGTAGTCCCTAGTGGTATAAGAAGGAAAGCTGATTAAGATACAGGTAGTAAGCATTTATTGTCCTAAATTGTTCCTTTACTCCTCCATACATGACAGTACAGTTAATCAGGCCAGGAGACTTGACAAACAAATTTACCTACTTTTTCTCATCATTCAATTATTAGATCATTTATCTTCATTTTCTGAAAATATGTATATTGTGTGACAATATTCTCTCAAACGTGATGACCACCATTAAATATTTGGTAATATTAAAGTATACCTTAGTTTTATTTTACTGCTGTGTCTTCTCAGATACTTTAATATTCTATCTTATGCTTTTCAGGTCTTCAAATCAACCTCATACATTTACATCAACCATCACAATCTTGATGATTTTGTCATAATTATGGGTATTATATTAATCATAATTATAGGTATTAAAATAACTTTGTTTCAAGCAAAACCATCTCCAGGAAATCATTCAGCTTTCTAATATTTTTCATAAATACACCTTCAAGTTTACTGAGAAGTAGAAACTATCTCTCTGTCTCTCTTTTGTGTTTGTGTGTGTGTGTGTGTGTTGTATGTATGTATTTATGTGTATGTTTATTTCTTTCTTGTCTGGAAAAAGTAGGAGTTAAGTATGCATATCTTGCTATCTTTTTCTGGATTAGTTTCTTAACGCTTTACTCATTGTAATAATACATAATCAATTTTTCTACTTTACTGTTCCCTTCTGGCTAAAGAACAACCCCGGAGAAATCAAATCTCTACCAACATAATGCCTATTCACATTTGGACCATCAAAAGAGCCAAAATCCTGAGCATTATAATGATCCTAAAGTTCAATTTACAGTCACTGTTGTGCAGTGGGCTCCAGAATATTGACAGACAATCTTGCAATATTTTCTAAGGACTTTAACTTTCCTCACCCTTCTGTTGGAACTCTATCAACTAGTCCTCTTTTTCTCCTAAAGTGGAATCTTTTTCCTCATCCTTCTTTTTAACATATATTCTGAGCAATTAAATCCAGGCATTAAAGACCTCAAATGTAGGAACCTTGTTTCTGGAGTACTCACAGCCCTACTGTCATCCTGTACTGCTGTCTTTTTACACACACACACAACACACACACACACACCACACACAACACAACAAAAAAAAAAAAAAAAAATTCTGCACTTAAAACAAAGGGGAACATCCATTTCTTCCTCTGTATGCCTCATCTGGGTTCAGTTACTAGGATTCTAGTGATATTTCTTCAGTGATTCCACTGCCTTGTGCACACACTGTTCATCTCTTCACAAAACCATTCACAGAAGCATAAGGACCAAGTGTTACCCTTCCAACATAAATATGCCTGATTATACCAACTTTCTACTGTAGATTTCTTTTCTGTTTCCATAAGCTTCATCAAAGGGGTTTTGCATAATCAGTTTCTTCATTTCAACTCCTTACAGCTTTTCTTCAACTCACACATGCCAACTTATCATTATATATGTGTGTGTTTGTGTGTGGAACAATTTTATTTTCACATTAAAAATAAAACTACAATATTCATTTTTTAATCTAAAGGTTTATTTATTTGTACATGGGTGCTTATCTTGCCTGCATCTCTGTAATGAACCACGTGTTTGCAGGTCTGTGAGTGGCAGAAGAGGATCTTCCAGAACTAGTGTTAAACGTGGTTGTGAACCATCATGCAAGTGCATGAATCTGGGTCTTCTATAATAACAGTTACTTCAGAGCATCTCCCCTTTCCCAGTCACCTCCTACTTCTCATGCAAGCTGTTATCTCTTTGATAAAATCAGGAGTCAAATTATTCCTTGTAATTTTGAACATGATCTCCAGGGAAAATAGAATTAAAGATGTGGAGCTGAAGATACAGAATCTTGAACTGTCATCTGTTTAATCTAGTCATGTCTACTAGACTAGGTATCTTAATGAGGCTAGCATAAAGACTTTACAAACGCCATAATCTCATTATACTTTTAAGAAAAGATGTTTTCAGGAACGAATCACAATGAGCCTACTGTAGAATCATCACTGGCATAAGAGGGTTCTTAATAGACTCCTGGTGTAATAAATGACTGAGGATATCAGGGAAAGTATCACTATTGTAGAGGAAGGAGAAAAATGGAGAAGTTATCTTTTCTTATTTAAAAACTAGTTTTTGCTTTATTCATTGGTTTCTCTTCTTGTACTTTCTGGTTTTCTGACAGTCATATTGGATCTTCTTGGATGTAATTACCTTAGAAGTCCTTGGATCTTCTATGTATGTAATTACCTTAGAGATGATTTGATGAGGTATAAAACCGTGCAACAATGAAAACATTTGGGCATTGTATTCTGAATTGCATTAGCTAGCCAATTCTGTTAATTTATTTTAACACCTAGTGTTAATACTTTGAGTACTTTCCTTGTCGGACCCTAACATATTTAGACTATACCAATGTAATAAGGCTCTAACACTGCTCCTTACTAATTGTGTAATTCTTTCCATGTTTTACTGTATAGAAAGATCACTGTGCTGTGTGAAAATCCATAAATTCTATAATGTCATCTTGTTCATGTTGTTCAAAATAGTTAAATTTTTATCTCATTCCATATCGCAAAAGCCAAAAATCTCTCAAAGCAAAACTTACCATAGGCCAAGTAAAAAGAAGAGGAAGATTTTTTTTCCTGATGACACAATAATACAACAATAACTAAAGTGTTATAATGAATTCTTCTGTGTGCTGACATACTGTTATTGTGGAACATATTAACTGATTTACTACTGATAAAATGGTTTAAAAGTTTTATAACGTTCTCAGTATCAGACAAAATTGTTCTTACTAGTCCACATGTAAGAACACCTTTGTCATCCTATGACTTACTATGGTTGTTGTCAATATTTTGCAGCTAGAACATTTGGCATAACAAAATATCATGATGACTTCATAGCTAGAAAATAGAAAAACTTGACTTAGTAGACACTCTGTCTCCAGAACATATTCTGAATACTAGTTTGATGAACTTTGATTATTCTTTCTTTATAGCATCGAAATCTATTATCTCATATAAATATTAGTTTGATGATGGTAAATATTTCTGTGGCAATATATACTAAAATGTGTGTCTTCTACATATCTAGGAATATAAATATTTTTCTATGTATTTTGTTTTATTTTTATTACTTACTTACTTAATTAATTAATTAATTAATTAATTAATTTTTACACTCCAGATTTTATTCCTCTCCCCATCCACCCTCCAACTGTTCCATATCCCAATAACTCCAAACCACACCCTGTCCCCATGAAGTTGTTCTCACCTGCGAACACCACTCTACTTGACCTCTAAACTCCCTGGGGCCTCTAGTCTCTTGAGGGTTAGGTGCCTCTTCTCTGATTGAACACAGACCTGGCAGTCTTCTGCTATATATGTGTTGGGGGCCTCATATCAGCTGGTATATGATGCTTTTTTGGTGGTCCAGTGTTTGAGAGATATTGGAGGTCCAGATTAATTGAGACTGTAGGTCCTCCTAAAGGGTCACCTCCTCAGCTTCTTTCAGCCTTTTCCTTTTTCAACCACAGTGGCCAGCAGCTTCTGTCCATTGGTTGGTTGCAAATATCTGCATCTGACTCTTTCAGCTGCTTGTTGGGTCTTCTGGGGGGGGGCAGTCATGAAAGGTCCCTTTTTCGTGAGCACTCTATAGCTTCAGTGATAGTGTCAGACTTTGGGACCTCCCCTTGAGCTGGATCCTACTTTGGGCCTGTTACTGGTCCTTCTTTTCCTCATGATCCTCTCCATTTTCATCCTTGTAGTTCTTTCTTTCTTTTTTTTCCTTCCTTCCTTCCTTCCTCCCTCCTCCCTCCCTCTCTTTCTTTCTTTCCTTTTTAATTTTAAAGATTTTTGTATTGGGGATTTTATTTATTTAGAATACAGAGGTCATCCTCTTTCCCCATTTCCCCTCCCTAGAACCCCCTATCCCATCATCCCTCCTCCTTTATGCTTTTATACCATTTTAGCTACATGCATGTATTAACATCAATTCTAGGTTGAGGGTCTAGCAATCCTGATAAACCTTTAGAAACAATTATCACAGGAGTCTTCACATAATTGGGCTTAATGCCTTGCTTTTTCTTTGACTATTTGCGTTTATTGTCTTGCTTGTTCCTGTAGTTCTTTCAAATGGGAATTCCTATGGGTCAGAGTTTTGACTGTGGGATGGCAACCCCTCCTTCCTTTGATGTCCTGTCTTCCTTCTAGAGGGTGGCTCCATAAGTTTCCTCTCCCTAATATCAGGCATTTCATCTAAGGTCCCACCATTTGAGTCCTGAGAGTATCTTAACTCCCAGGTATCTTGTGCATTCTGGAGGGTCACACCCAACCTCCTACCTCCATAGATTACCTGTTTCCATTCTTTCTGCTGGCCCTCAGGGCTTCAGTCCCTTTCCCTCACCCAATACCAGATCAGTTTCCCCTCTTCCCAGGGCCCTGTCCGCTTTCCCTCCCAGGTCGCTCTCCCCTCCACACTTGAAATTGGGCTCTTCAACTTGTTGACCTTTCTGAGTTCAGTAGACCAAATCTTGGGTATTCTGTACCTTTTTTTTTTTTTTTTTTTTTTTTTTTTTGCTAATATCCATTTATTAGCGAGTACATACAATGCATGTTCTTTTGGGTCTGTGTTACCTCACTTAGGATGGTATTCTCTAGATCCATCTATTTGTCTGCAAAACTCAGGGCATCCTTGTTTTTAATAGCTGAGTGGTATTCCATTGTGTAAATGAACCATATTTTCTGTATATATTCTTCTGTCATGGGACATCTAGGTTGTTTCAGCTTTTAGTTATTACAAGTAAGGCTGCTATGAACATATTGGAAAACATGCCCCTGTAGCATGATGGGGCATCTTTTGGGTATATTTTCAAGAGTGGTATTGGTGGGTCTTCAGGTAGATCTATTTCCAATTTTCTGAGGAAACTCCAGATTGATTTCAAGAGTGGTTGCAACAGTTTGCAATCCCTAAAGCAATGGAGGAGTGTTCCCTTTTCTCCTTACCCTCACCAACATATGCTGTCACCTTAGGTTTTGACCTTAGCCATTCTAATTGGTGTAAGGAGAAATCTCAGGGTCATTTTGATTTACATTTCTATGATCACTAAGGACTTTGAACATTCCTTTAGGTGCTTCTAACCCATTCAAGATTCCTCTATTGTGAATTCTGTTTAGTTCTATACCCCATTTTTTTGATTGGGTTGTTTGGATTATTGGTGGTTAGCTTTTTGAGTTCTTTATATATTTTGGATATTAGCCATCTATCTGATGTGGGATTAGTGAAGATTTTTTCCCAATCTGTAGTTTGCCAATTTGTCTTATTGACTATGTCCTTTGCCTTACAGAAGTTTTCCAGTTTCATGAGGTCCCATTTATCAATTCTTGAGCTTAAAGCATGAGCCATTTAGAGTTCTGTTTGGGAAATTTCCCCCTGTGCCAATGAGTTCAAGGCTCTTTCCCAGTTTCTCTTCTATTATATTTAATGTATCTAGTTTTAATGTTGAGCTTTTCTTTTCCATTGTATATTCTTGACATCTTTGTCAAAGGTCATGTCCATAAGTGTGTCATTTTTTTTCTGGGTCTTCAATTCTATTCCATTGATCAATATGTCTGTCTCTGTACCAATACCATGCAGTTTTTGTCACTATCGCTCTGTAGTAAAGCTTGAAGTCAAGGATGGTGATTCCTGTTCTTTTATTGTTAAGAACTGTTTTTGCTATTTTGAGTTTTTTGCCTTTCCAGATGAATTTGAGAATTGCTCTTTCCATTGAAAAATTGCTTTGTGATTTTGATGGGGATTGCATTGAATCTGTAGATTGCTTTTGGTAGGATGGCCATTTTTACTATATTAATTCTGCCAATCCATGAGCATGGAGATCTCTCCATTTTTTGAGATCTTCTTCAATTAGTTTCTTCAGAGCCTTGAAGTTTTGTTATACAAGACTTTCACTTGTTTTGTTAGAGTTACCCCAAGATATTTTATATTATTTGTGGCTATTGTGAAGGGTGTCATTTCCCTAATTTCTTTTTCAGTCTTTTTACCATTTGTATAAATGAAGGCTATTAATTTATTTGAGTTAATTTTATATCCGGTCTCTTTTCTGAAGTTGTTTATCAGCTGGAGAAGTTCTCTGGTAGAATTTTTGGGGTCATTTATGTACACTAAACCTTATTTATTTATTTAAATAATTTATTATTTATATGGAATATAAATAATATATTATTTAATGGAAGCTGAAACTATGTTTTCCTATAACTGGACATGTAAATACTAAACTGAGTAGTACAGCTTTTACTTTTGAGCCTTCATTGTCCCTTAGTTGCTCATTATAAATGACTTTTCTTGGGATTGGTCATATATGATAAATTCTATAAAACTAATTTAAGGTGGTAAACAATAAAGTGTATAGATGTAACATAGGTTCTTAGTTAATAAGAGAGGCCACATCCTCTGAGACTTGTGAAGAATCTTAGGCCCTCTATGAAACCAGTGTTCCATAACAGCAGAGACTCCATCCATTGCCTGCTGAAAATGAACTAAAGGGTTCAAGAAAACACATTCTATCAACAACTCCAAGTAGTTTGAAGTACATGTTCTCTTAGACAAGAATTCAGCTAACAAGATAACTTCAGCATTATCTTGATTTTACTCAGTGAAGACAAGAAGGCAGATGACAGATTATCTGTAACCAGTAGTGTAGCCTACAAAAACTGAGAAAATACATGAGGTAGAAGGCTTGACGAAAATAAATATTTAAATAACTGAAGGTCTTCCTAACCTACAATGGTGATATGACCCAATCACCAAGCATAGCACTAAGAGTTCCTTGAGCAATGTAACATAATTGTGGCAATATACCTTCATCTGAGTTTTGATCAGTGTTTCTGTTGAGGTTAAAAAATATAATGAAAAAGATAAAGGCATTCTTAAATCTGCAGGGAAATCTAAAAAGTATGAAATTTCTTTAAAAAAAATCTTTGGTGACATTTTGTTTCTAATATTTAACGTAAGAAAGACACCGAGTGTCTTTTATGATTAAACAACTCTCAACACGCAATTTTTATAATAGTAGCACATCAAACATGGGTATTATTTCTAACACTCCCTTTTTACAAGGTGAACAAAAAATCTTTGCAACATATCCTGGCCCCATGGAAATCCCAATGATAGGTTTTTGTTTAAAAGGTACCTTGATCCCTTAATTTTTTTTACCTTTGTTTTTAATTCTGTTTTATACTTCCATTATAAGTTGAATATCTACTTTTAGGAAATATGTATCATTTCCTAAAAGAGAAGAAAAGAAAATCATTTATTCTTTTCTAGAGAAAAAAATCATTTCTCCATATCTGTAATGGGAAATTAGAAGCCAAAGATAAAATCATAGTTTGCTGGAAACAGTACCTGATTGTACATCTAAAAATCCTAATCAAAATATTGTTCATGCAATAACATTTTTAAAATGTAGAGTTTTATAACTGACAAATTTTTTTATATATTCTTACAATTAAATAATAACAATAAAATAAATATTTAAAAATGTGGTAAAATATCAACATCTGTTCTCCAGGGATATCAAACAAGAAAAATATATAAAGAAACAAGTAAATAAATGAATATACAAACTTGCCAATCATGGCTGAAGAAATACATCTGAAAACCAAGTGAGCAATATGGAAAAATGTATATGACTTAAACATATATTATTTATTTTTACCTTCCTTATAGCATGAATACAATAAAACAATATCCAATTCATTTATATTTTTTTCATATCCTGAAAGAAACTCAATGGGTAAATGAAGTCAACTGATGATCTTGTTAACATTAGGAAGCTCTGTATTAGCAAGTGATTATTGCTCTTTATTATTGTCAATTAAATTTCCTAATATATCAGTTTATTTATTTAAATAGACATCAACAAAAATGCATATAACTAAAAAATTGAAATGTTGAAAAAATACCAGGAATATAATAATACAGCAAAACTTGATAAATTCTGATTTAGAATTAAGCTTGTTCTTCATACAATTTTCATAAAATCCAAAAGAAGTAATGTTCCTGGGGAACTACATTTTCTAAGTTTCTTTTGTTCTTTGTTTTGGTCCTTTTGAGAAAATTTAGAATCAGTCTGTATCTATCTATCTATCTATCTATCTATCTATCTATCTATCTATCGATCTATCTATCTATCATCTATCTACATATATATCATCTATTTATCACTTTTATTATCTATCAGATCTGTCTATATCTATTAATCTAATCTATATCTCTTTATGTATAAGGATCTGACATATTGACATATATGTATATATATTCAACAAAATATCTTAAAATTATTTGCTCATGCATACTGTGCCTATAAGAAATCTAATCAAATGTGAAAAAGAAAACAGATTAAAGCAAATGTGGATATGGAATTTAGTTCAGCAATTACAGATAAGACCACTTTTTATCTAAATAACATTCATAGTGAGAGAATTTAAGTTTAATTTTATAACTTCATTGCTTGAGTTATACTTGCAGTCTTTCAGGAAAATAAAGAATAGATAAACAATTGTAGAGATATGACTCAATGATTAAGAACACTTGCCATGCTTGCAGAAGACCCAGATATTTTCATTAAAATATAAATATGCATTTATATGTTTATATATTAATAGAAATGTATACATTTCATTAGTTTCCATATTTGCATAAGCATTATGTCCTGAGGGGAAAAGTTGGGAATAATTTAAGCATTATGTGTAGTTTGTATTTTAGCTGGAGTGAAGTTTAATATAGAGAAAGTGATGACTCAAGTCCTACTGTGAATTACATTTAAAGATTACTCAATTTATGAATGAAATAATCTCAGTGCGAGGAGCTGCCCTTCGTCTTGTAGATGCTTGATGCCCCAGAGAAGGGGGATGATAGAGGGGTGAGGTGATTGTGTGTGGGAAGGTGGGGGAAACCCTCTTAGAAGTGATGGGGAGGGGTTTGGGGTAGGGTGTTCATGGAAGAGGGACTAGGAATGTAGAAAACATTTGAAATGTAAATAAATAAAATAATCAATAAGCATATTTATTTATTTACATTTCAAATGTTATCCCCCTTTCCCGTTTCCCCTCTGCAAACCCTCTAAACCATCCTCCCTTCCCAGATTCTATGAGGGTGCTCACTCACTCACCCACTCACTCCCACTTCACCTCCCTAGCATTCCCCTACATTGAGGCATTGAGTCTTCACAGGACCATGGGCCTCTCCTCTCAATGATGCCAGATAAGGCCATCCTCTGCTACATATGTTGCTGGAGCCATGAGTCCCTCCATGTGTATTCTTTGGTTGGTTTTTAGTTCCTGGGAGCTCTGAGGGGTCTGGTTGGTTGATATTGTTGTTTTTCCTATGGGGTTGCAAACCCCTTCAGCTCCTTTAGTCTTTCCCCTAACTCCTCTATTGGTGTCTCCCCTTGCTCAGTCACTATTTCTGATGCCAAGAAGTACTTGCCGACAGGAGCCTGATATAACTGTTTTTTGAGAGACTCTGCCAGTGCCTGACCAATATAGATGAAGGTAATTGCAGTCAACCATTGGACTGAGCAGGAACCCCCAATGATTTTTAAAAAATGATCTTACCTGTAATATTACTAACTGTAAAAAAATTGAAGTCTCTGCTTGATAATTCAGGTGAAGACGTTTGGTTCATAAAATCTAGAGAATGAAAATAAAATGGTCAATTCATGCTGTGTACCATCTTAATATGGGATGTTTTTTATATGTATGATACTTTATATTTGACTATTATTTCATAGATGAACATTTTGATAAAGACAAGTGTGTGAACTTATACCCAGATTTCTGCTCATAAAAAGTTATTTGCCTCTTTATAGATTATCTTCTATGCTTTAATGAAGCCAAATATTGAAATCTTCTACTCTTAACTGAAAATGTAAAAAAATGTATTTTGGGCCCACAATCAAAATGTATAAGCTCACAAGCCAGAATAAATTATACACTTTGCCTACATAATAAAGGTAAATTTAAATATGTATCAGATTTTTGGCTCATGGTGCAGTGGACATCAAGATATTTATTCATTTTGATTGAAGCTAAATATAGCAAGCATTTCCAATATGAATTTCATTTTGGTTATATTAGTTGATAAATGAATGACAATAGAATTATTCACAGTACACAATGTTATATAATTTCTTCTGAATGCTTCCATTATTTTCCTACCACTTCTCCTTTCCTATCAAAGAAGTTTCAAAAATTAGCTCAAACTTGAATAAACTCTTATATTTATACAAATATATTCTTATAAATAATAATGTATTAGTTTAAGTACTCTAATATTCTTGTTTTTTCATTAATTTATTTATTTATTCAATTTATATCTCCATCACAACTCCTCCCATTCCTTCTACTACCACCCTCTCACTGCCCCTCCCCACACTTCCCCTACCATTCTCCTCTCAGAAAGGCGGGGAGCATCCCAGAGCACCATCAAATCCTGGCACATCTGAAGGACTAGGCACATCTTCTCCCAGTGAGACCAGGCAAGGCAACTCAGTTAGGAGAATGGGATGCAACAGAATTAGGAACAGTCCTAGATCCAGTTGTTGAGGTATGTGCATGAAGACAAACCATCTTATATAGCACATCAGCTATTCATTTCTGAGGTCCTAAATCTGGCCCATGTGTGCTATTTGGTTGGTGGTTCAGTCTCTGGGAGCCCCCAAGGTACAGGTTACTTGACACTGCTGGTCTTCTTGTGGAGTCCCTATTCCCTCCTAGTGTCTCAATCCTTTCCTAAATCTTCCACAAGACTCCCCAAACTCCACCTAGTGTTTGGCTGTGGAGCTCTGCATCTGTTTCTGTCAGTTTCTAGGTAGAGCCTCTCAGAGGACAATTAAGCTAGGTTGCTGTCTGCATGCGTAACAGAATATCATTAATGTTTTCAGGGATTCATGCCAAATGGGATGGATCTCAAGTTGCGCTAGTCATTTGTTGGCCATTCTTTCTGTCTCTAGTCCATCTTTGTCAATGAACTTCTTGTAGATAAGACAAATTTTGGTTAAAAATTTTATGAGAGAGTTGATATCCTTATTCCTTCACTGGGAGTCCTGCCTAGCTACAGGAGTTGGCAGCTTCAAGTTCTATATCCCCCACAGCTAGAAGTCTCAGCTAGAGTTAGCCTCATAGATTCCCAGAAGACTTCCAATCCAGGGTTTCTGGAATGTCCTAGAGATCCCACCTCCAATACTATGATTTTCAATCTCTCTCCCAGGCTTTCTCTACACCTGATTCGTCCATCTCCCAATGATTTCCTCCTTATCCCCTCTTCCACTCAGTTTCTTTCCTCCATCCACCTTAAAGGGTATATTACTTCCCCTTTTGATTGAGATTTAAGAATCCTATCTTGGGTGCTCCTTGATATTAAGTGTCTTTGGGCCTGTGGATTGGAACATGCATACCCTGTACTTTATGGCTAATATGCACTTATAAATAAGTACATACCATGCATGTCCTTTTGGGTCTGGGCTACCTCACTCAAAATTATATTTGCTAGTTCCATCCATTTGCCTGTTCATTGATGATATTCATCCTTAGTTTTGACAGCTGAGTGTATAAATTTCAATGTGTAAATTTACCTCAATGTCTTTATCCATTATTCATTTTAGGGCTATCTGATTTTTTTTCTATTTTCTAGCTATTATGAATAAATTTTCTATAAACACAGTAGAACAAGGGTCCTTGTGTTATGGTGAAGCATCATTTCTTTGTGTTATTTTTTTGTTTTGTTTTGTTTTGTTATGTTCTATTTTTTCTTTGATGAGTATGAAATGTCATTTTTTGTCTCTTTTGATTATTTTAAATTAAAAGTTGAGTTTATTAGATACTAAAATGGTTGCTACTCCAGCTCACTTCTTGGGTTCATTTACTTGGAAAAACATTCTCCAGCCCTTTACTCTGAGGTAGTGTCTATCTTTGCTGCTTAGGTCTGTTTCTTGTATGCAATAGAATGATGGATCCTATTAGCCCCTCTCTTTTTATTTAGGGAGAAAAAGAAAACTGTAGCCTTTCCTTATACAAATGGTAAATGGGCAGAGAAAGAAATCAGAGAAATAACATCCTTAACAATAACGACAACAAACATCCATTTCCTCTTTAAGACCTCTATTTGCTAGACTCTATTTTTGTCTGTTTCTTTAGGGGATGTATTCATTTCCTGTTTAAAGAACTCTATTGTCTTCATAAGATTATATTTAAGGTCATTTTCTTATGCTTCAGGTTTGCTAGGATATCTAGTGCTTATTCTAATAGGATATCTTGATTCTGATGGTACCATATTACCCTTGTTTTGGTTGATTGTGTTCTTATGGTGGCCTTTAGCTATCACTTTGTCCCTGGCTTTGACAGAACTGGTGTCAGGAGTCATAATAGGACAAGCTAATACCTAGCAGGTGGTCTTCCTGAAATGGTCTTCCTCGGATTATAATATAATCTGTGACAGATTCTCTTTTTTCAGGCAAGGCTATAAGGGAATTCATTTTAGGAAAGATTCTTGCTATTAATATGCTTTTCCTGTTATTATTAAACATATATAACGGTAACTAGGTATTAGCCCACCCCTTTTGAGCAAATCTCTGCATATCTATGAAGATGTACTGTCTAGTTGTGATGCTATATAGACAAAGAGATGACTTTTTAAATCCTTGTGATGATCCTATAAGAATTCTTAAAATTTTATCAGTGATTATTAAGCTCTTTTATAGTAGAACTGCTACTAGGTCCTTTTCTGATAGTCAAAACTACAATGAGAACTCTGCTGGCCTCCCAAATGTCACCAGTTAATTGCCCTTAGATAGTAACAAGAATTTCTCCTACTCAGAGCACATTCCAAGAGGTTGTTAAACAATTAACCAAAGGTTATAAAATAGGAACTAATGATTTATTATAGGTGCTAGGACAGAAGATAAAATATTGATTGGGCTTATCTATACAAAACTCCACTAATAACTTAGTTATGGTTTTAATCCTTCAGTGAACCTATGGAGCTGTGACAGCTGGTGGATGTTTAGCCAAATAATTATTCCTAATGTATATGTATGTAAATATTCTCAGTTGTAAATTTTTATTTCTGTTTATGATTTGATTTTTTTGTGTGATCTTGTGATGAACTTTTAAACATGTGATCATGTATTCTGAAAGATGTATAAGTTTTGAGGACAAAGAGATTAGAGAAGAAGTTTTTTCCTTTAGAATATTTTCCCTTTCCCCTCTTAGAGTAGAGATGTTTTCCCTTTTCTCTCTTAGGATTGTTCTGCTTTCCCCACTTTTTCTTAGATAGCTTTAATAGAAAACTTTTTACAGCTTAGTAATAAATGCTATAATCACTTTTCAAAGTGCCCATTTTTCTTCCTTCCACTTTCTACTAGCAGGCCAAAAGATAGGGCCATGCAGTACCTGCTGTGATAGTACAAAGGCTATTTACTTAATCCTTTGTTGTTTGTAGGAAGCAGTACTAAGTGTCACAATCTGCAGTTTCTGGCCTCAGGGGATCACAGAAGGCAGGTCAACTACAGTAGCAAGGTAACTTAGATAAATAAACTTTTTATTATTATATAGTAAACCTAAATATCACGTAAGACAAGATACCCCTGTATCTATATAAGACCATGTCTTACCCTCTACTGAAGCTTTTCACCCTCCAGTGCCTCAAGAAGAACCAACAAGACAAGAAAGAACCCTGCTGGGGCTGTGCCCACCCCCACCCCCTCAGCAAACTGGTAGTCTCTGATGTCAGCAGCCCTCTGGGATGGCAAGTAGAGCTGATTATCCAGGGTGGTAGTAGGCTTCCAGGAATGCTGGAAGAACTGGTAGTCCTATTGGATTCAGCCCTCTGGTAGTCCCTGGTAGCAGTAGGCCTCCAGGCATGCCAGCAATGCTGATGATCCCTGATGACTGCAATCTTCCTGGATTTCAGGTAGAGGTGTGGATTGGAATACAGAGCACAGAAGTTACCTCACATGGCTGCTGGGCTTTCCAGTGGTACCAGGAGATTGGGGATAGAGATTTGGAAATTTCACATGGTTGTCCTGGATGGCAGCAGGCCTCCAGGGATGCAAGCAGAGCTAAGGCCCAGTGAATGGAGTGCATAGGGTACAAGGATGACCTCAACACTGCTGGATTTCCAATATTCAAGTATTAATGTAGAACTTCACCCTTTTCCATCTCATAAATTATATATTTTCTTTTTCATAATTTTTTCTTTTTATTGTTTTGTTTTAATTAATTAATTAATTTAATAACTTTATATCCTGATTGCAGCTTCCCCTCCCCCAATCCTTCCTCTTTATCTTTCAGAAATGCGGAGTCCTTCCATGGATATAAACCTGTTTTGGCATACCAAGTCACAATAGGTACCTGTATTCCTACTGAGGCTAGATAAGACAATCAGTTTTCTTGTAAGTCAGTCAGTTAAGGGAAAGGGATCCAAAGGCAGACAGCAGAGTCAAAGACAGCTCTTGCTTAAGCTCTCAGGATCTCACATAAAACGACACAGGTGCACATTTCTTACATCTATGTAGAGGGCCTATTTCTATTCCAGGCATGTTCTCTGGATGGTGTTTCAGTGTCTGTGAGCCCCTATGTGCCCTAATAAGTTGATTTTGTAGGTTATCAGGTAGTGTCCTTGACCTCTCTGGCTTCTTCAATTCTTCCTGCCCCTCTTACATAGGATTCCAATTTTTGCCTAATATTTGAGTGTAGGTCTCTGCCTCTTTCCATCAGTTGGTGGATAAAGCCGCTCAGATGACAGTTATGGTAGACTCCTGTCTACAAGTATACCCGAATATAATCAATAGAATCAAGGACAGGCTCTCTCTCATGGTATGCATCGCAAGTTAAGCCAGTCATGGATTTCTTTACCCCTGTGCATCCTGTAAACAGGACACATTGTGGCTCGAGGATTTATGAATGGATTGGTGTCCCCATTCCTCCATTGAAAGTTGTCTTAGGGTTTCCATTGCTGTGAGGAGACACCATGGCTGAGGAAATAAAGAATTTAATTGGGGCTAATTTACAGTTTCAAAGGTTCAGATCATTATCATCAAGGTTGGAAACATGCCAGCATCCAGGCAGGCATGGT
Source organism: Mastomys natalensis (assembly GCA_021653895.1). Taxonomy (NCBI): domain Eukaryota; kingdom Metazoa; phylum Chordata; class Mammalia; order Rodentia; family Muridae; genus Mastomys; species Mastomys natalensis. Next base: position 71,540 of record JAJTUV010001608.1, on the reverse strand, counting down.
GCTGGAGAAGAGTCTGAGATTTCTACATCTTGTTCTGAAGAGAACTTCAGGACAAGGCTAACTTCCAGCCATCTAGAAATAGGGCGGGCTAGTAGGGTCTCAAAGCCCACCCCCACAGTGACGCACTTCCTAACACAAGGCCACAGCTACTCCAACATCTTTTTTTCTATACAAAACTTTCTAGAAAAAAAGTTTGAATTAACACATAATGGTTCGTAACCTCACATTTTATAGAGAGTATCATTCTCCCAAGTATTAGCAGTATCAAACAGAATCTTTACTACAACTGTGTGCTGTATTCTCAGCAACAAAACAAACTGACCAAACAAACAAAAATCAGGTTCTGTAGTAGAAGAAATTATTTAAACCCCAAATTTGTTGCTATAAGATCTCCTTCCCGAATGAGACCAGTAAAAGAAGACACCACTCATAATTATTATGGGTATAAATTGCACGCCTGGATTGGGCAGATTTACCACTACACTCTTCTAATCCCTGGTTATGAGATCCCTTATAACTTGCGGTTTATCCAGGCTGCTCTGGCTCTTCTGTGGTCAGCTTCCTTCTACTGCAAGCTTCCTTCTGCTTCTGCTTCCTCCTGCTTCTTCCTCTGCTTGCTTCTACCTCTCCCGTGGACTCCCCTAAGCCTTTTTCTACGCCTCCCCTTCTACTGCTCAATCTCTGGCTCTAGCCTTTATTTTACAAGTTTTAATTGGAAAGAAGGTTTGCAAGACATCACCTGTGTACAGATTCAATCATCCTCTGCAGCCCCTCCCAGGAGGGTGGATCGAGGATCAAAATACAAGGCTGAGGCTATCCACTGGGAACTAGGATCAAAATACAAGGCTGAGGCTATTCATAACAAGGTTCCAAATTTTAACAACCCAGTAATATTAAGGTTCTTTATAAGTAACATAGTATACCTGCTATATTTAAATTTTCATAATCTTAGGTTTACCAACACTAGCTAGACTACTTTAAAAAAATCTTTAAAAGATATTTTACAGTATCATACAACACTAATTTTCAAAGTCAACTGCAAAAGTAATATATATATATATATATAATCTTTTGTTTTCTTTCTTTTCTTTTTCTTGTAATAGTTTCTATTTACTAATATTTTCTTAATTTTAATTTTTAAATTTAAAATTAAGGAAATTGAACAGAGGATTATATTTTGATATTTTGAAATATACAAACATTATAGAATGACTAAATCAAGCTGGGTAGTGTATGTATTTATATAAATACAGCTGTTTTTTACATGTACAGTCTTGTTTTCTACTATATTAATCAATAGCAAGAAGATGGAAACAGCCCAGGGGTCTAACACATAAAGGAAAGAAGGTATATGTAGATATACACAATGAAACATTATGTTTATAAAGAAAAGCAGGGCTTGTGAGATGCCTCTATGGGAAAAGGCATTTTCCTCCAAGGAAGACACATAAATTTTGATTCCTATTTCCCATATGGTGGAAGGAGAAAACGGATTCCCCTAAGTTGGCCATCTTATCCTCACACACCTTTGTGTGCAATCACCTCAAAATTGGGGGGAGGTGGCATTCTGGGTTGCTAGCATATTGTTAGGTACATTGTTCAGAAGTAGGTGTACTTGCGGCTGAGGATCCCAGGCTGTCAAAATGCATTATTAAAGGTGTTTGCTTAGCCCAAACTATGCGGAGTCCCAGGTTGCTAAACTTTTTCCTATGGGTCCTACTGAGGACTCAAGGTTTGGTTACCTGTCCCACACTAAGCACCTCTCAGTCAGCTACAAATCCAGCTTCAGGGACTCTGACACATTTTTCTGGCCTCTGGTGCTTCCACATACATGTAGACCAACATATACATAAACAATAACAAATATTAAAAAGGAGTGAAATTGCTATGATGAAACCCATTTTTATATTGTCTTACTTTTGTTTACCATGACTGTCTGCAAAGGGATTGGATCCAGGATAGCCTCCGCCCATGCCCACCTTACACAAATACTTAAGCTCTCAAGATGCTCAAGTCTTCTAAGCAAAATGATTATGTATTTGAGTATACAACAACAACACGCTTCTGTATCTCACCTTTTTCCCCCCTTTGTAAGCAGGACTTGCCTTGTATCTCTGGCTAGCCTGGAATTCACAAAGATGTGTACCTGTCTCTGCCTCCATGTGCTAGGATTATAGGCATGCCTAGCTCTTCACTCTCATTTTCATTATGAGTGATGCTTAGTACAATGTTAGTCTTGAGAAGCAGATAACTGACTTTTTTAGGTAATAATGAAGAAAGAAGTCTGCACACCATTCATACAGATTAGAATCCAGGAATACTTTGTCAGTACAGAGATTATAGCCTAGCTTGCTTACAAGGTCTGATTTTATCCCTAGTGCAAGAAAAAGAAATTAGCCAGGGAGTGGGGGTGTGGATTATGGTTGGGATCACCTTACAGTCTCCTTGCATTGAGCATAGCCCTGTTCTCATCAGAGCTCCTGAAACAAACCTCATTATCCCGGTATCTAGGCCTTGTTATGCTGTTCTTTCCACCAAAGCTCTCTCTATTTTAATTTCTATCTTGGAAACACCAAACAAATGGTATGAATCATAGTTTCATATTTTTGTTAATGTGGTAAAAATTTTGATTTGAGATTGTTAACATTTATTTTATCCTACCATCCCAATGTTTCATTTGAAATTTAAATATAAACGTTAGTTAATATTGAACCATTTTCACCACTTGAATAACAAAGCATATTTGAGTCCCAGTAAAATAATTTTAAGACAGAAAAATGTCAGCATAATGATTGAAATATGTAAAAGTAACTTTTATTCACTAGATGTAATTGTAGTATCGGAGTCTTACAATTGAGTAAGCTCACCCTTTCTAGTGCTTCCTGAATTTTTGCTGACTGGTTCAACTAAGCTCTTCTGGCTCAAAACTCATATCAAAACTGATTCATACAAATTGGTTCCTTGAACTAATTCTTTCACATTTAGCCTGTGATTTATATCACAATGCACATTGTTACATGGTTTCCTAAAAGCAACAATGATGCTCATGAATTAGATATATAAAGATTTAAAACAATAATTCATAAAAGATAAACATAACAATAATTTATTACAAAATGGTATCCCAAAAAACATTTAAAACTATATATTACAGTTTAGAAAATATTTCTCATATGATCCATTATAAATTAATAAAGAATTTTAACATATAGGCTTATGAAATATAAACTAAAAAATATTCACCAAAAAGTACCAGTATACATAACTATGCTGAAGTGGAAATACCAGGACATATAAGAGTTTGGAAATATATGTATCTATTCATGTACAGTTAAATGAAATAATTACTAGTGTTACAGAGTTGAAAACTGAGGAAATTAAATGCAATATGCATTACAATAAGATGCCCTAATCTTATAAAATAATACTGAATAAATTACACTTGTACCAAGCCTATAAATTTGGTCCATTATATATCTATGTCTACACATTTATAAAGTTACTATTAGAATTCAATGGTTACACTGGATGATAAGAAAGAAGTATTGTGACAGCGAGAACATCTGGCAAGTTGCTCATTTGCAACTGTTTGCCTGAGTGCTGTTCAATTTTATGGTAATTTCAGATAATTTCAATCATAAAGATTTGAATTTATATGGAAACCAACAATACAAAACAGTGCATGCATTATAAAAACAAGTAGAAAAATTGTGTATGTTGGTTTAAATATAATTGTAAAAACGTTTGTAAATTGACATCATCATCTGGTTTACATCTTTCTAAAATATAAACAGAAAACAGGACAAAAGATATTTTTGACTTGTGTGTTAATATGATAATTCTACAAAATATGGTAAAGTGTATAATAAAATCGTAATATAATCAGAACTTCATGTGGTTTTGTAATACCATGAAAATAATCCACTCATATTTATTATATCCTGCTATTTCCATGGAATAAAACAAATACTAAATTAGAAAATATAATATATAACTAATATCAATAGAAGAGTATTGCAGAATACTTGTTGAAATAAATAAATAAATATAGTCAACCTCATCTTGGAGTTTAATTTAGGAGACATATCAATTTTTCATAAAAATGATTAATGAAGATTAAATGTATTTGATGAAATAAAGAGGAAAATTCATTGTACCTAAACTATCTGATTCTATAAGGTACAGTATGATCTCCCATTGCCACACACCTCTGTTCAATTTCCTGACCCTCTGTACATCTTGCCCATCTCCTCCCACACCTAATTCTGTCCCTCTATTTTCCTCTTCTCCTCCTCTCTTTCTCCCAAGTCCCTCCTGCCCTCAACTTCCTGTGATTATTCTGTTCCCACCTCCAAGTAGGACTGAGGCACCTACACTTTGGTCTTCCTTTTTCTTTACCTTCCTATGGTCTGTAAGTTGTATCATCAGTATTCTGAGCTTTTTTCCCCTAATATCTACTTATCAGTGAGTACATAGCATGTTTGTTCCTTTGTGACTGTGTTACCTCAGGATGATATTTTTCTGGTTCCATCTGTTTCCCTGTGAATTTCATGAAGTTGATGTTTTTAATGACTGAATAGTACTCCATTGTGTAAATGTACCAAATTTTCTGTATACATTCTTCTGTTGAGGGACATTTGGGTATTTTTTTTCAGCTTCTGGATATTATAAATAAGGCTGCTATGATCACAGTAGAACAGTGACCTTGTTGTATGTTGGAACATCTTTTGGGTATATGCCCAGGAGTGGTATAAGCTGTGTCCTCAGGTAATACTATGTCCAATTTTCTGGAAAACTGCCAGACTGATTTTCAGAGTGGTTGTACCAGCTTGCAATCCCACCAGCAATGGAGAAGTGATCCTCCCAATGGGGATGACATTAGCTGAAATACTCAACAAAGTGGGGAGAGAACCTGAAGAGAACAAATCCAAAGGTGCTGCATGACCCCCAGTTGAGGGATGATGCTACCTATCCTTCACAAAATTTTAACCCAGAATTGTTCCTGTCTACAGGAAACACAGGGACAAAGAGTGGAGCAGTGACTGGGGGGGGGGAGCGGCATCCAGGGACTGCCCCACCTGGGGGTCCATCCCCTGTGCTTCTACCAAACCCAGACACTTGCTGATGCTGTGAAATGCTTGCTGACAGGTAGCTGATGCAGATGTCTTTTGAGAGGCTCTGTCAGAGCCTTATGGATGTAGATTGGATGCCTGAAGCCAAACATCAGATTGAGCACAGGACTCCCCAATGGAGGAGTTGGAGGAAGAACTAAAGGAGCTGAAGGCTTTTGCAGTTCCATGGGAGGAACAACAATATCAACCAACCATACCACCCAGAGCTCTCCAAGGACAAAATCACCATCAAAGTATACACTTGGAGGGACCCATGACTCCAGCTGTAGATGTGGCAGAGGATGGCCTTCTCTGGAATCACCAGGAGGGGAAGCCCCAGATCCAATGAAATCTTGATGCCCCAGCATAGGGGAATAATAGGGCTGTGAGGCAGGAGTGGATGGGTGGGTGGGGTGCACCCTCATCAAGAAAGGGGAAGGGAGGGGAGTGGCAGGTTTTCAGGAGGAAACTGGCAGGAGGATAACATTTGAAATCTAAATAAACAAAATTATCAATAAAAAAATACAAATAGGTAAACGCCTAGCAAACTAACTAAAGGGTCCAGAGGTAGCATCCAAATAAACAAAATCAGAAATGAAAAGGGAGACATAACAACAGTAACGGAGGAAATTCAAAAAATCATCAGATTCTACTATAAAAGCCTATCCTCAACAAAACTGGAAAATCTAGATGAAATGGATGGTTTTCTAGACAAATACCATATACCAAAGTTAAATCAAGAGCAGGCAAACCGTCTAAACAGGGCCATATTGCACAAGGAAATAGAAGAAATTATTAGAAACCTCCCAACCAAAAGAAGCCCAGGGTCAGATGATTTTAGTGCAGAATTCTACCAGATCTTCAAAGAAGACCTGATATCAATATTCCTTAAACTATTCCATAGAATAGAAACAGAAGGAATACTGCCTAAATCCTTGTATGAAGCCACAATTATCTGATAACTAACCACAAAAGAACCCAACTAAAAAAGAGAACTTCAGACCAAACTAGCTTATGAATATTGATGCAAAAATATTCAATAATATTCTTGCAAACCCAAATCCAAGAACATATCAAAACCATCATTCACCACAATCAAGTAGGCTTCATCGCTGGGTTACAAGGTTGCTTCTATATATGAAAATCCTTTAATGTATTCCACTATATAAACAAACTCAAAGAAAAAAATCACATGATTATCTACTTAAATGAAGAAAAAACATTTGACAAAATACAACCTTCATGTTAAAAATATTGGAGAGATGAGGAATTCCAGGCCTATACCTAAAAACAATAAAAGCAATTCACTGCAAACCAATAGCCAACATCAAATTAAATGTAGATATTCTTGAAGCAATCCCACTAAAATCAGGGACAAGAGTGGGGATGCCCACTCTCCCCATATCTATTCAATATAGTACTCGAAGTGCTAGCTAGAACAATAAGACAACAAAAATACATCAAGGGGATACATATTGGCAAAGAAAAATAAAGGTATCACTATATGCAGATGATATGATAGTATACATAAGCAACTCCAAAATTCTATCATAGAACTTCTCTAGCTGATAAACAATTTCAGCAAAGTGGCCTGATATAAAATTTACTCAAACAAATAAGTAGCCTTCCTTTATACAAATGACAAATGGGCTGAGAAAAAAATTAGGGAAATGACACCCTTCACAATAGCCACAAATAATATAAAATATCTTGGGGTAACTCTAACAAAACAAGTGAAAGTCTTGTATAACAATAACTTCAAGTCTCTGAAGAAAGAAATCGAAGATCTCAGAAAATGGAGACATCTTCCATGCTCATGGATTGGCAGAATTAATACAGTAAAAATGGCCATCTTACCAAAGGCAATCTATAGATTCAATGCAATCCCATCAAAATCCCAAAGCAATTCTTCAAAGATATGGAAAGAGCAATTTCAAATTCATCTGGAAAGGCAAAAAACCCAGAATAGAAAAAACAATTCTTAACAATGAAAGAATGGCTGGGGAAACCACCATCCCTGAACTCCAAGCTTTACTGCTTTTACTACTCAAGCCTTGAACTCATTGGCACAGGGGGAAATTTCCCAAACAGAACTCCAATGGCTATATTTAAGATCAAGAATTGATAAATGGGAATTTATGAAACTGGAAAGCTTCTGTAAGACAAAGAACATAGTCAATAAGACAAATTGGTGACGTACAGATTTGAAAAAAATGTTCACTAACCCCACATTTGACAGAGGCTAATATCTAAAATATATAAAGAACTCAAGAAGCTAACCACCAAAAACCAAAACATCGCAACCAAAAAATAGAGTATAGAACTAAACAGAGAATTCACAACAGAGGAATCTTGAATGGGTGAGAAGCACCTAAAGAAATGTTCAATTTTCCTAGTCATCAGAGAAATGCAAATCAAGATGACCCTGAAATTCTACCTTACACCAATCAGAATGGCTAAGATGAAAACCTCAAGTGACAACACATGTTGGTGAGGATGTGGTAAAAGGAGAATACTCCTCCATTGCTGGTAGGCATGCAAACTGGTACAACCACTCTTGAAATCAATCTGGAGGTTCTTCAGAAGATTAGAAATGGATCTATCTGAAGACTCAGCAATACCACTCTTGAGAATATACCCAAAAAATGTCCCAACATGCCACAGGGGCAAATGTTACACACTATGGTCATAGTGACCTTATTTGTGATAGCCATAAGCTGGAAACAACCCAGATATCCCATGACAGAAAAATGGATACAGAAAATGTCGTTAGTATACACAATGGAATTCTATTCAGCTATTAAGAACAAGGACATGATGAGTTTTGCAGGCAAAAGGATGGAACTAGAAAATATCATCCTAAGTGATGTAACTCACACCCAAAAGGAAATGATTGTATGTACTCACTAATAAGTGGATATTACCCCCCTCAAAAAAAATTACAGAATACCACAGATATAGTCCACAAAACTCAAAAAGCTGAAGGGTCCAAGTGAGGACACTTCAGTCCCACTGTGGAGGAAAAAGAAAGCAATCACAAGTGAGGAGGGAAGGAGGGACCTGGGAGGGATAGTGGACAGGGGTCAGGGGAGAGGGGAACCTGATCTGGTACTGAGTGATGAAAAAGGACTGAAGCTCTGAAGCCAGCAGAAAGAATGGAAACGGGCAACCTGGGGAGGTAGAAGGTTGTGGGGACCCTCTAGAATCAACAGAGACATGGGAGGTGAGAGACTCTCAGGACTCAAAGGAAGGAATTTTATATGAAATGCCTGACAGTAGGGAGAGGGAACTTATAGTGCAACCTCTACAAGGAAGACAGGGCATCAAATGAGGGAGGGTATTGCCATCTCACAGTCAAAACCTTGACCAATAATTGTTCCTGTTTGAAAGAACTGTAGGGATGGAATTGGAGAGGAGCCTGAAGAAAGGAAGGTCCAGCAAGAGGCCCAAAGTGGGATTCAGCTCAAAGGGAGGTCCCAAGATCTGACACTATTACTAAGGCTATGGAGCGCTAACAAAACGAACCTATTATAACTGGCCCCTGGAAGATCCAGCAAGCAGCTGAAAGAGTCTAATGCAGATATTTGCACCTAACCAATAGACAGAAGTTGCTGACCCCTTGGTTGAATTAGGGAAAGGCTGAAAGAAGCTGAGTAGAGTGGTACCTGTAGGAGGACCAGCAGTGTCAATTAATCTAGAACCTAAGATCTCTCAAACACTGGACCACCAAAAAGGCAGCATACACCAGCTGATATAGTGCCCAACACATGTACAGCAGAGGACTGCCAGGTCTGTGTTCAATCAGAGATGATGCACCTAACCCTCAAGAGACTGGAGGCCCCAGGGAGTTTATAGGTTAGGTAGGGTGGGGGTTGGGGGGCTGGAAATAGCCTCGTGGAGACAGGATATATAGGATGTGGAGCAGTTGGAGGTGGACAGGTCATGAGAAATAAAATCTGGAGTGTAAAAAAATTTAATATTAAATAAATAAACAATACAGTAAGAATAACTCAAAAAAGATACGATATGAAATAAATAATTTATGAAATGGTGTCTAAATATATATTAACACTTAAAAAATCCAAACCATACAGATATGTAATGTTTCACATATACAAAAATTATTAAAATATTGAAGAGCATGGAAAATATAATATGGAAGGTGATACTGAAAATACTGGAAAACTGCTGATACATTCAAATCCCTAACTGCTCTGGGATTTAGGTGCTGAATAGAGATGTAGGAATTATCAAAGTATTTTTGAAAACTGGTCAAATTATCATCACTAGTTGTGATGTAGTCATTTTTACATTTCATCAAATAAATTCTTTACAGCAAATTCTAAGTTTCTTCCTCAACTATAATAGAAATGTGAAAACAAAATACATGTCTCTACTTATCTTAATGTAAGTTAAATTTTGTGAGCATTTAACCTATTCAAATTACTGTTCTTATTATTGTTTTAAATATTAAAATATTAACTGTGAAAGCAAACATTATATATATAAACATATTTACATTTTTCATAACTTAATTATCAAAATTAATTTATGGTTAGATTTCAGAATAATTACTTAAGTATCATTAGAATGACTGCAGACAATCATCTATTTTCTGACTTTGCAATATGTAATAAAACCAAACTTTCCATGAGTCTCTGCATACTCAAACAATGATTGCAGGAATATTTAAAGTGCATCTACAGAACTGGATGAAAAATGGCTCAACTCTTGTATTTAGGTCAGAGTTGTGAAATTAGAGTGTGAATTTATACCCAATGTTGAAATGACAAAATCACTACTCATCAGATGCTGTGATTTGAGTAGTAAAGCCTAGATTGAATTGTCTCTACTTAGGAACAAAAACATATAGCTTTTTTCTTTCTTTTGAATTATTTGAACATTTCTCTTTAGTGAACATATTGCCATCACAAACATACACTATCATTTTATTAAGCAAGTCTTAATTTTATCTAAACCCTACAGAAAGTGTTTATTTAAATTTATCGACACATTCATACCACCATAATTTTTTTACATCTTTCTTCCTCATATTTGAACTTCCATTTGAGTTTTATTAATTTCAACTCTTACTAGAAATATATTTTGCTTCCTTTCTTCTATTAACTCTTTTCCTATAGAGTGTAACCTACATAATATTAGGATGCATTGTGATTAGTCAGCCTTTTGAAACTATATCATGACAAAACCAGAGTCAAACAACTTTAAAAAAGAAACGTAAAAACAATATTATGGTTTCAGTGGCTTAAAGATATAGTTTGATTTATACCTGACAGTATATCATGGAATAACACATAGCAGAGATAATTATGTCTGGGTCCTAAGTAATTGGACCTTGGCAGGATCCTTACATGCCCTTCATGTCACAGCTCAATTACCTTATTCCTCCACATGGGTCATACTTCATAAATATTCAAAAATTTCCTGAGTGTCATTATAAAAATGAGGTATGAGCTGCTTTAGTTAATGAACTCCAAGTTTTCTTGGGATTGTGGGTATCTGTTGAGTATCTACAATTGAGTTTTTTTGGCATCCTGCATTCACTTTGCTAGTTCACAGTTTGGATAAGATTCCCATTCAACTATGTATATACAAAAATCACATATATTGTTTACTCTTTTTTTGAAGAAATATATTTCTAATTTTAATAAACAGGCATGATTTAGTAAAATCTAATCCTGAACAACTCCCGACTGTGTATGTCAAGCATGATTCTTGGTTTAGTCAAAGTATTCTCTCTTCATGCATGTTTTGCTTTAAGGATACTGACACCTGAATGTCACAAACCCTGATTTTTACATTTTCTTCTTCTTTTTTAAATTAAATTTAATTTATTTTTGTAAGTATTCACTTTATATCCCACTCATTGCCCTGTCTCCCATTCACTCTCTCCCACAATCTTTTCTTCCTCCCCTTCTACTCTGGGTGTGTGAAGGTCCCCTGGGTATCCCCACCTCCACCCTGGCACTTCTAGTTTTTGCTAGGCTAGGTGCTTCCTCTCCCACTAGAGCCAGAAAAAGCAGCCCAGCTAATAGAACATATCCCATGTAAAGGCAACAGCTTTTGGGATACTCTCACAGGGTTCTAGTTGTTCAGGAATCACATGAAAGTCAAGCTACACATCTGTACATATGAGTTGGGAGGCCTTGCTCCAGCCCATCTCTGTCCTTTGCTTGGTGGCTTAGACTCTGAGAGCCACAAGGGTCCACATTAGTTGACTCATGTTCTTCCTGTGGAGTTCTTATCCCTTTGAGACCCACAGTCCTTCCTCTTATTCTTCAATAAAATTTCCTGAGGTGCTGGAATAACTGGATGTCTACACATAGAAAAATGGAAATAGAACCCATAGTTATCATCATCCTGCATAAAACTCAAGTCCAAGTGGATCATAAAAATGATCCTGAACATAAAAATGGATACACTAAATCTCATAGAAGAGAAAGTGGAAAAACCCCTTGAACACTTTGGTACAGGAGACAAGTTCCTGAACAGAATACCAGTGGCTTAGGCTCAAAGATCAGCAACTGACAAATTGAAATGGTAAGGCAAAGGACATTGTCAATAGGACAAATCGGCAGGTCCCAGATTGGGAAAGGATCTTCACCAGCCCTACATCTGACAGGGGCTATTATCCAAAATTTACAAAGAACACAAGATATTAAATATCAAGAATCCAAATAACCTAATTAAAAAATGGAGTACAAAAATACAGTACAAAACTGAACAGAGAACTCTCAACAGAGGAATCTTAAATGGTGGTAAAGCACTTAAAGAAATGCTCAAAATCCTTAGTCATCAGGGAAATGCAAATCAAAACAACTTTGAGGATTCAACTTATACACATCAAAATGGCTAAGTTCACAAACTCAAGAGATAGCACATGCTGGAGAGGATATGGAGCAAGGAAACACTCCTCCACTACTGCTGGGATGCAAAGTTGTACAACCACTTTGGAAATAAATTTGGCAGTTGATCAGAAAACTTGGAAAATTCTACCTCAACACCCAGCTATACCATTTCTAGGCATAGACCCAAAAGATGCTCCAACATCTCACAAAAACTCTTGCTCAACTATGTCCGTAGCAGCTTTTCTCATAATAGCCAGAAGCTGGAAAAAACCTAGATGCCCTCAACTGAAGAAGGGATGAAGAAAACTGCTTTTTAAAGAATTCTATTTTTTATGTAAGTAATCAATAAACCCTTGGGGCCCCCTGCCCAAATTTCCCCCATTTTAAAAGAATTTGATTAGTAAGAATTCCTTTTTCAAAAACCCTCAAAGGTTAAAAAAATAAACAATATTTATGGGAAAGGGAAAAAATTTATTGTGGAGATTTTATTATAAAAAAAACTAAAATTTATTATTTTAAAAATTTTAAACTAGGGATTAGTGGACGCTGGGGAGTTTAGCCAAATATTATCCAAAAGGTTTATTTTATGTAAAATTAGTTGAAAATTTTTTTTAAATTCTGTTATGATTTGATTTTTTTGTGGATTTGTGATAAAATTTTTAAAAACATGTGTTTCAGTTTCTGAAAATGTATAAGTTTTAGGACATGAAAATTAGAAAAGAAGTTTTTTCCTTTAAATATTTTCCTTTCCCTCTTAGAGTAGAAAAGTTTTCCTTTTCTCTTTAGGATTGTTCTGACTTTCCCCCCTTTTTCTTAGATAGCTTTAATAGAAATTTTTTTAAGGGTATTTAATTTAAATGCTAAAACCCACCTTTCAAAGTGCCCATTTTTCTTCCTTCCACTTCTACTGCGGGCCCAAAGATGGGGCCAGACAGTACTGCTGTGTAGTCAAGGTTTTATTTAAACTTTGTTTGTTTGTGAAGCGGGCCCTAAGTGTCCAATCTGCATTTTTCGGCCTCAGGGATCACAGAAGGCGGGTCAACAAACAGTAGCAGGTAACTTGTATAAATAAACTTTTTTTATTAAATGTAAACCTTAAATATCACGTAAGACAAGATACCCCTGTATCTTTTGACCTTGTCTTCCTCTATAATTTTTTCCATCCCCCAAAAACCCAAACAAGGAAAAGGGAAAAACCCTGCTGGGCTTTGCCCACCCCCAAACCCCTCAGCAAATGGTAGTCTCTATGTCAGCAGCCCTCTGGATGGCAATTTGGAGTGTTATCCAGGGTGGTGAAAGGTTCCAGGAATGCTGGAAAAATGGTGTCTATTGGTTTCAGCCTCTGGTAGCCCCGGTAGCAGGGGCCCTCCAGGCATGCCAGCCAAATGCTGATGACCCTGATGACTGAAATTTCTTCCGGGGATTAAAGGTAGAGGTGTTTTTTGGGGATAGGAGCAAGAAGTTACCTCACATGGCTGCTGGGTTTCCGTGGTACCAGGGATTGGGTTTAAAGTTTGGGGAATTTCACATGGTTGTCCTGGATGGCAGCAGGCTCCAGGGTGCAAGCAGAGCAAAGGCCAGTGAATGGGTGCATGGGGGTAAAAGGGGTTGACCTAACATGCTGTATTCCAAAATTCAGTTATAATGTAGACTTCCCCCTTTTCCTCTAAAAATTTAAATATTTTCTTTTCAAAATTTTTTTCTTTTATTGTTTTGTTTTTTTTAAATTTAAATTAATAATTAATTTTATCCTGATTGCAGTTCCCCTCCCCAACCCTTTCCCCTTTTTTTTCTCAGAAATCGGAGCCCTTCATGGATATAAACCTGTTTGGCATCCCAAAGTCAAAATAGGTACTGTTTCTTTGGGGCTAGATAAGAAAACAGTTTTCTTGTAGTCAGTCGTTAGGAAGGGATCAAAGGCAGAAGCAGAGTCAAAGACAGCTTTGCTTAGCCTCGGGGTTCTCCATAAAACGACATTTTTGCACTTTTCTTACATCTTTTGTAGGGGGCCCTTTTTTCTATTCAGGCATGTTCTTGGATGGTGTTTCAGTGTCTGTGAGCCCCTATGTGCCCTAATAAGTTGATTTTGTAGGTTACGGTTTGTTTTCCTTTTGCCTTTCTTGGTTTCTTCAATTCCCCTCCCCTCTACATAGGATTCCATTTTTGCCTAATATTTGGTTTTGGTCTTGCTCTTTTCATCATTTGGGTGTGATAAAGCCGCTCGTTGACAAGTTAGGGTTGATTTCTGTCCTACATGTATCCCGATTAATCAATAAAATTTCAAGGACAGGCCTCCTCTATGGTATGCATCGCAAGTAAGCCTTTTTGGGGTTTTTACCCCTGTGCATCCTGAAAACGGGGGCCAAATTGTGGCTCGAGGATTATGAATGAGATTGGTGTCCCATTCCTAAAATGAAGTTGTCTTAGGGTTTCCATTGCTGTGAGGGGACACCATGTGAGAAATAAAGAATTTTTTGGGGGCAAATTTACAGTTTCAAAGGTTCGACATTATCATCGGGGTTGGGAAAAACATCCCAGAATCGGGCAGGCAGGGTTTGTGGGAAGGGGTCTGAGATTTTAATTCTTGTTCTGAAGGAACTTCAGACGGGGCTAACTTCAGCCATCTAGAAATAGGGCGGGTAGTAGGGTCTCAAAGCCCACCCCCACAGTGGGGGCATTCCTAACCAAGGCCACGCTCCCCAAATTTTTCTTTTTTTTTTTCAAAACTTTCAAAAAAAAAGTTTGATTAACACTTATGGTTGTAACCACATTTTATAGAGAGTATCATTCTCCCAAGTATTGCGTATAAAAGTTTTTTTAAACTACAATGTGTGCTGTTTTCTCAGCAACAAAAAAAACTGACCAAACAAACAAATTCGGTTTTTTGTAGTGGGAAGAAATTATTTAAACCCAAAATTTGTTGCTATAAGATCTCCTTCCGATTGAGACCAGTAAAAGAAGACACCACTCAAAAAATTTTTGGGTTTTAAAATTTTGCACCCCTGGATTGGGCAGATTACCCATACACTCTTCAAAATCCCGGGGGGTTTTTGAGATCCTTATAACTGGGGGTTTTTTCCCAGGCTGCTCTGGCTTTCTGGGGGTAAAGGCTTCCTTCTACTGCATCTTCCCTTCGCTTTGCTTTTGTTTCTTCCTCGGTTTGGGGTTTCCCTTTCCCCCGTGGATTTCCTAACCCTTTTTCTACGCTCCTTCTACTGTTTCATTCTCTGGCCCACCCTTTTTTTTTAAATTTTTAATGGAAAGAGGTTTCCCCCAAGACTCACCTGTGTACGGGATTAATCATCCTCTCCCAGCCCCTCCCAGGGGGTGGACCCGAGATCAAAATACAAGCTGAGGCTTTCCACGGGGAAACCCTGGACTTTTTTTCCAAGGCTGAGGTATTATTAAAATACAGCTGTTTCTTTACATGTACAGTCTTGTTTTCTACTATATTTAGATCAAATAGCAAGAGATGGAAAACAGCCCATAGAGAGTCTAACACTTCAAGGAATGTACGGTATATGTAGATATACACAGATGAACATTATGTTTATAAGAAAAGCAGAGCTTGTGAGTTATGCTCTATTCGGCGAAACAGGCAAGACCTCCAAGGAGAACCATAAAATTTGATTCACTAGATTTCCCGATTGGGAAGCGAGACAACGGATTCCCCTAAGTGCACTACTTATCCTCCACGACCTTATTGTGTTCTGCAATCACACTGCTAAAATTGGGGGGGGGACTGGGTGGCAGTCTGGCGTTGCTAGCATATTGTGTGGTACAGTTGAGCTAGAAGTAGGCGGTCCAGCACACCCCCCCCCCCCCTTTACATGGGCTGAGGGGATCCCAGGCTGTCAAAATGCATTTATTAAAGGTGTATGCTTAAGCCCAAACTATGCGGAGTTCCCAGGTTGATTAGCTTTTTCCTATGGGCTGCTACTGAGGACTCTAAGGTTTGAGTTACCTGTCCCACACTAAGCACCTTTGTAGGTCAGGACAATCCGAGCTTCAGGGACTGCTGAACATGATTTCTGGCCTGCTGGTGCTTCCACATTACTTGTAGGGACAACTTATTAATTAAAACAATAAACGATAATCTATTAATCAAAGGAGTAAATTGCTTGATGAAATCCCATTTTTATATTGTCTTACTTTTGTTTTACCATGATAGTGTCTGGCAAAGGGATTGGGTCCAGGATAGCCTGCGCCCATTGCCCACTTACACTCAAATACTTAAGCTTCTCAAGATGCTAAGGTAGTTCTAAGCAACTGATTATGTATTTCGAGTATTACAACAACAACAGCTTTGTATCTCACCCTTTTTCCCCTTTGTAAGTGTGTACTTGCTTGGATCTCTGGTCTAGCTGGCGATTTCAAAAGATGTGTACCTGTCCTCTGCTCATCGTGCTAGGATTATAGCATGCCTAGCTCTTCACTCTCACGTTTTCTATTATGAGTGATGCTTAGTACAATGGTTAGTCTTGAGAAGTCAGCTAACTGACTCTTTTTAGGTATAATGAAGAAAGAAGTCTGCACACCATTATAACAGCATTAGATTCCAGGAATTACTTTGTCAGTACAGAGATTTATAGCCTTGCTTGCTTAAAGGTCTAGTATTTTATCCCTAGTGCAAGAAAAAGGAATTAAGCCAGGTGGAGGGGGTGTGGATTTGGTTGGTGTCAGCCTTACAGTCTCTCTTGCATAATAAACCAACAAAACAGGGACGCATAGCCGTTTCATCAGGGCTCCTGAAACTACCTCATTATCCCGGTATCTAGGCCTTGTTATGCGTTCTTTCCACCAAAAAGCTCTGTTCGTTTTCTAATTTTCTATCTTGGAAAACACCAAGACAGATGGTAATGGGATCATTGTTTCATATTTTTTTTTATGTGGGTAAATAATTTGGATTTGAGATTGTATAACATTTATTTTTTCCTTCCTCCTCAATGTTTCCTATTTTAAAAATTTAAATATAAACGTTAGGTGCCACCGGCCATATTGAAACCATTTCACCACTGACTAACAAAGGCATATTTGTGTCCCAGTAAATATAATTTTAGACAGAAAAATGTGTTCAGCCTAATGATTGATACATAGGTAAAAGTAAACTTTTATTACTAGCTGTAATTGTAGTATCGGAGTCTTACCAATTGAGTAAGCTCACCCTTTCTAGTGCTTCCTGTATTTTTGCTACTGGATTCAAACTAAGCTCTTCTGGCTCAAACAATTCATATCAAGAACTGATTTCATATGTAATTGTTCCTTGAACTAATTCTTTCACATTTGCTGTGTTTAATTCACAATGCAGACCTATTGTTACAATGGTTTCCTGAAATAGCAAGCAATGATGCGCATGAATTCGGATATATAAGGATTTAACATCAATAATCATTAAAAGATATAACTAACAATATCTAATTTATTACAAATGAATGGTATCCCAAATCCATTTATAACTATTTACGCGAACAGTTTAGATATATTTCCTCATATATCCCATTATAAACTAATAAAGAATTTTTAGAAACATTATAGCTTATGAATTCTAAACTAAAACCTAGATTCACCAAAAAGTACCAGATTACATAAACTGTATGCTGAAGGGTGGAATTACCAGGAAATATAAGAGTTTGGGAAAATATATGAATGTCTATTCATGTTCAGTTAATATAGAAATAATTACTGTAGTGTTATACAGCAGTTGAAAACTGAGGAATCATAAATGCAATATGCATTACAATAAGATGCCCTATCTCTTATAAATGTAATACCTGAATAAATACACTTGTACCAAAGCCTCCCGCTAAATTTTGGGTCATTATCTTCTCTATGTCTACACATTTATAAAGTTATATTGTATCAATGGTTACACGGGTGATAAGAAAGAAGTATTGTGACAGCGAGAACATATGCAAGTTGCTCATTTAGCAACTGTTTGCCTGAGTGCTGTTCATTTTAGGTTTTCAGATAATTTCAATCATAAAGATTCAGAATTTATTGGAACCAACAATTAACAAAACAGTGCCTGCATTATAAAAAACAAAGTTAGAAATATTGATGTATGTTGAGTTTAAATATAATTGTAAAAACGGCTTGTAACTTGACAATCATCATCTGAGTTTACATCTTTCTAAAGCTTATAAACAGAAAACAGGACAAAAGATATTTGATTGACTTGTGTGTTATATGACGCATTATACCTCAATATGGTAAATGTTTATAATCAAAATCGTACTGATCATCGTAGAGACTTCATTGGTTTGTGATGATTGTACTGATATAATCTACTATCTCTATTTATTATATCCAGCTATTGAATCCATGGAATAAAGAAGAGATGTACTAATTAAGATAAATATAGTATTATAGACTATAAAGAGTATAATAGAGGTATGCAGAATACTTGAGATGAAATGAAAAATAAACTAAATTTAGTCAACTCATTCATTGAGTTTAATGTGGGGACATATGTCAAGATTTTATAAAAAAATGATTAATGAAGTTAAATGTATTTGATGAGACATAAAGAGGAGAATTGATTTACTTAAACTAACTGAATGATATAAGGTACCAGTATGACTATCCTTGCAAAGACACGTACCTCTCGTTCAGTTCCGACCCTCTGTGACATCTTGCCCATCTCCTCTCCAACATAATTCTGTCCTCTATATTTCCTCTTCTCTCCTCTCTTCCCCCCCCTGACGTTCCGCCAAGTCCCTCGCCCTCGGATTGTGTGTGCTGGGTCCCGAGCCTGCCAAGAGACTGGGCACCCTACACGTGAGCATCTCCTTTGTTCTGTGTACCTTCTTGGTGTAGAGTTGGCGTCAGGAATCTGAGCTTTTATCCCCTATCTATCTACATTGCAGTGAGTACGAGAGCATGTTTGTCCTGTTGTGGACTGTGTTACCTCCCGGATATCGATAATTTATTGTGCTGGTGCCATCTGAGTCGCTGTGGAATAGGTCATGAAGTTAGATGTTTTTATGACATGAATAGTACTCCATTGTAGTGAAAGTACCAAATTTTCTGTATACATTCTTCGAGAGTTGAAGGGCATTTGGTATTTTGTTTAATTCAGCTTCTGGGATATTATAAATAGGCGCTGCTATGTATCACAGTAGAGCCAGTGACCTTGTTGTATGTTGGAACATCTTTGATGGGTATATAGCTACAGATGGTTAGACCGCTCTCTCACCACGTGTCTCAAGGTATGACTATGTCCAATTTCTGGGTAAAAACTGCTCCAGACTGAGTTTTCAGAATGGTTGTACCAGACTTGGACAATCCACCTAGCAAAGGAGACGGGATCTCCCAATGTGGATGACATTTGCTAGAAATACTCAACTAAGGGGAAGAGAACCTGAAGAGAAACACGAATACCAACGGTGCTGCATGACCCCCAGTTGAGGGATGATGCTACCTATTCCTTCAACATAATTTTACCAGATATTGTTCAGTCAGACAGGAAAACACGGACAAAGAGTGGAGCAGTGACTGGGGGGAGGGAGCGGCGATGGGAGCTGCCCCGACATCTGGGGTCATCCTCCCTGAGCTTCTACCCAAACCCAGACACTTGCTGATGCTGTGAAATGCTTGTGTGGACAGGTAGCTGATGCAGATTGTCTTTGAGAGGCTCTGTCAGAGCCTTAAGGTGTAGATGTGGAAGTGCGTGAGCCGAAACATCAGATAGTAGCCACAGGACTATCCCCAATGGTAGGAGGTGATGGAGGAAGAACTAAAGGAGTGAAGGCTTTTGCTGTTCCATGGGAGAAGAACAAGATATCATACCAATCCTACCAACCACCCAGAGCGCATGGCAAATCACGAATAAAGTATACACTTGGAGGGGACCCAGACTGCCAGCTGTAGATTGGCAGAGGATGGCCTTTCTTCTGGAAATATCACCAGGAGGGAAGCCCCCGCATCCAATGAAATCTTGATGCCCCGCATAGGGGAATATAGGGCTGTGAGGCAAGGAGTGGATGGAGGAGGAGGAGGATGCACCTCATCAAGAATGGGGAAGAGAGAGAGAGAGTGGCAGGTTTTCAGAGAGGGAACTGCATGGGAATAGACATTAGAAATGTCTAAATAAACAAAATGTATCTAGTAAATATATGATATATAGAGAGAGAGTTAAAGCGTGTCAAACGAATAAGGGACCAGAGGTAGGCATCCAAATAACCAAACTCAGAAATGAAAGGGAAGACATAGACAACAGAACGGACGGAGAATATCAAAAACGTCATCTTGATTCTACTTAAAACCGATCCTCAACCAAAACTGTAAAATCTAGATGAAATGAGCATGGTTTTCATGACAAAGTACCCATATACCAAGTTAAATCAAGTAGCAGGACAAGTCATAAACCGGGCCATATCTGCACAAGATATAGAAAGAATTTATTAGAACCTCCCAACCAAAGAAGCCCAGGGTCGAGTTTGATAGTGCAGAATTCATACTCAAGATCCCTTCAAGAAGAGACTGATATCAATATTTCCTTTAAACTATTCCATAGAGAAACAGAAGGATACTGCCTAAATCCTTGTTATGAAGACATTTAGATCTGATAACTAACCACTCAAAACAGAAAACCACGACTAACAGAAAGAGAACTCGACCAAAACCTAGCTTATGATATTAATGCAAAAAATATTCAATAATATTCTTGCAAACCCAAATCCAAGAACATATCAAAACTTCATTCCCCACGTTAGGCAAATCATCGCTGGGTTACCAGAGAGGTGCTGTCTATATATGAAAATCTGTTATGCGATTCCAGCTATATAAAGCAAACTCAATGAAAAGAAATCATCATGCATTTCTACTTAAAGAAGAAAAAAAATAAAAAAACATTTGACAAAATATAACCCCGTGATATAGTTTAAATATTGGAAGAGATGAGAGAATTTACAGGGGCATATACTCTGAAAAACAATAAACCAATTCACTGCATAACCAATGCCAACATCAAAATTAATGTATGATATGTCTTGAAGAAGACTCCCACGGAAATCAGGAGACTCAGAGAAGTGGGGATGCCCACTCCCCCCATATTACTTCTTGAATAAGTACTCGAAGTGTAGGCTAGAACAATAAGACACGACAAAAATACATCATGAGGGGATACATAATTGGCAAGAAGAAATTAAAGGTATCACTATATGCGATGATAGATTGTGATACCATAAAGCATCTCCAAAATTCTATCAAAGAAGACTTCTCCAGTGATAAATAATATTCAGCAAAGTGGCCTGATATAAAAATTGTACTTCAACCAAGTAAGTAGCCTTCCTTTATCAACATGATCAATGGGTTCTGAGAAAAAAATTAGGGAACTGACGACCCTTCAAATATCCACAGATAATTATTTAAAAATATCTTGGGGTGAACTTCTAACACGTGAAAGTCTTTGCTATAAAAACAATAACTCCGTCTCTGAAGAAAGAATCGAAGATCTCAGAAAATGGAGACATCTACACATGGCTCATGGACTTGCAGAATTAATACAAGTAAAAAATGGCCATTTACAAAGGCACTCTACAGAATTCAATGCAATCCCATCAAGAATCCCAAGCAATTCTTCTCAAAGATTATGAGAGAAGAGCTCAATAGTCTCATATTCCAATCTGGAAAGGCACAAAAAACCGAGTTAGCATGAAAACAAATTCTCTTACAATGAAAGAATGGGCTGGGGGAACCCACCATCCCTGAACTCCAGCTTTACCTGCCTTTTACTTACTCATGCCTTGAACCTCATTTGCACGGGGATAAATTTCCAAACAGAACTCCAATGGCTTATTACTCTAAGATCAAGTATGATTGATATAAATGGAATTTATGAAAACTGGAAAGTTCTGTAAGACAAGATCATGTAATAAGATCTTATTGGTGACGTAACAGATTTGAAAAAAAATGTTCACTAACCCCACATTTGAGGGGCTATTATCTAGTCAAATATATTAAAAGAACTAACAGATGTAACCACCAAAAACAAAACTCATTGCAACCAAAAAATAGAGTATAGAACTAAACAGGAATTCAAACACGAGGAATCTTGACATTGGGTGAGAAGCACACTAAAAAACGTTCAATTTTCCTCGTCATGCAGAGAATTGCTCAAATCAAGATGGACCATGAAATTCTACTTTCCGACCAATCAGATGGCCTAAGATTCAAAACTCAAATGACAAACACCATGTGCCGTGACGGATGGGTAAACAGGAGAACTCTCATCCATTGCTGGTAGGACATGAAAACTGGGATCCAACCACTCTTGAAATCGCACATAATCTGGAGGTTCTTCAGACAGATTAGTAAGGCGTTCTATCTGAAGACCCTACAGCATATACACTCTTGAGTCGCGGAATCACTACCCAATAAAATGTCCCAACATGCCAAGGGAAATGTATGACACTGTGGTAATAGTGCCTTATTTGTGTGATAGCCTTAAGCTGGAAACAAACACCAGATTATTCCCCATGACAAGAAAATGGATACAGCAAAATGTCTGTTAGTTTACACAATGGAATTCATATACAGCTATAAGAAACTAAGGACACCAACCCGCACCCACGCCGCCCAACCCAACCCAACCACACTGCCCCCGCCCCCTCAGAGAGATGGATTTGCAGTGCAAAATGGGTGGATACGTGAAGAGTATCAACGCAAGTGAGTAAACTCACACCGCAAAAGGAATAAATGTTGTATGAACTCTCTAATAAGTGGATATTACCCCCCCCCTCAGAAAACATTAGGAAAGTCCCAAGATATAGTCCCAAAAATCTCAATAAAG
Source organism: Mastomys natalensis (assembly GCA_021653895.1). Lineage (NCBI taxonomy): Eukaryota > Metazoa > Chordata > Mammalia > Rodentia > Muridae > Mastomys > Mastomys natalensis. The sequence continues at coordinate 48,768 of JAJTUV010001608.1, read as the reverse complement.
CTGAATGGTCAAGTAGAGGACACTTCAGTCCCGCATGTGGAGGAAAAGAAAAGCAATCGACAAGTGAGAGGGGTCGGAGGGACCTGGAGGATAGTGGACACGGGTCATGGGGGGAGGGGAACCTGATGGTACTGAGTGTGAAAAGGACTGAGACTATGAAGCCAGCAGACAGGAATGGAAACAGGCAAACCTGGGGGGTAGTAAGGTTGTGGGGGACCCTCGAGAATTCAACAGAGGACATGGGATGTGAGACGAGTTACTCAGGACTCAAAGATGGTATTTATATGAAATGCCTGACAGTAGGGAGGGAACTTATAGTGCTAACCTCATAAGGCAAACAGGCATCTCAAATGAGGGGCAGGGTATTGCCATCTCCACAGTGTCAAATCCTTGACCATTTCAATTGTTCCTGTTTGAAAGCACTGTAGGGATGGAATTGGAGAGGAGCTGAAGAAAGAGAGGTCCAGTAAGAGGCCCAACGTGGGATTCAGCTCAAAGGGAGGTCCAAGATCTGACCACTATCTACAAAGCTATGAGCGCTCACAAACTAACCTATTATTAACCTGGCCCACTGGAAGACAGCACAGCAGCTGAAAGAGTCTAATGCAGATATTTGCACTAACGATAGAACAGAAGTTGATGACCCCTCTGGTTGAATTAAGGGAAAGGATGTGAAAGAAGTGGTAGAGGTGTACCTGTTGGGAGGCCCCAGCAGTGTGCTCAATTAATCTAGACCCTAACTAGATCTCTCAAAATCACTGGACACAAAAAAGGCTTACAGCTCAGGCTGATATAGTGCCCCGAACACAATTGTACAGCAGAGGACTGCGGAGCTGTGTGTTCAAATCAGAGCTGATGCACCTAACCCTCAAGAGACTGGAGAGCCCTCAGGGAGTGTTTATAGGTGTTACGGTAGGAGGGGGTTGGGGGCTGGAAATAGCCTCGTGAGACAGGATAGATAGGATGTGGAAGCTAGTATGGAGGTGGTCCAGGTAATGAGAATAATATCTGTCGAGTGTTAAAAAAATTTATTATTAAAATGAATAAACATTACAGTAAGAAAGAAACTCAAAAAGATACGACATGAAATAAATAATTTATGAAATGGTGTCTAAATATATATTAACATTGAAAAACATCTCAAACCATGTACAGAATATGTAATGATTCACATATACAAAAAAATTTATTAAAAATATGAAGAGCATGGAAAATATAATATGGAAGGTTATTACTGAAAATACTGGAAAAACTGCTGATCACATTCAAATCCTAACTGCTCAGGGATTTAGTGTCTGTATAGAGATGTAGGAATTATCAAAAGTACTTTTTGAAAACTGTCAAATTATGCATCACATTAGTTGTCTTGTATGATGTAGTCATTTTTACATTGTTCATCCAATAAATTCTTTGACACAGCAAAATTCTAGGTTCTTCCTCAATATAATAGAAATTTGAAAACAAAATACATTTCTCTACTTTCATCTTGAAGAGATTAAATTTTGTGAAGCATTTAACATTCAAATTACTGTTCATTTGATTGTTTCTAACATATTAAAATATTAACTGTGAATAGCCAAAACATTACTATCTATACACATATTACTTTTTTCATACTCTAACTTACTCAAAATTTAAATTTATGTTAGATCTTCAGTATATTTACTTAAGTTGTATATTAGAATGGACTGGACAATCAATCTATTTTCTGACTTTTTATAGTAATAAAAGTACAAATTACCATGAGTCTCTGCATACTCTCAACAATGATTGCAGGAATATTTAAATTGATCTTACAGACCTGGCATGAAAAAAGGCCCAAACTCTTGAATTTAGGGTCGAGTTGTGAATGAGTGTGAATGATACCCCAGTGAAATCGACAAAATCACTACTCATTTCAGATGCTGTGATTGAGTAGTAAAGCCTAGATGAATTGTCGTCTACTTAGGTAACAAAAACATATAGTTTTGTACTCTGTTCTGTTTGATTTATTTGAAAACCATTGCTCTTTATGAGAAAAAGATTTGCGCGATCCAACCAAACACACTAACATTAGTATAAGCAAGTCTTAATTTTCTAAACCCTACAGAAAGTGTTATTTAATAATATATCGACACCATCATAGCCACATATTTTTTTACATCTTTCGTCCTCATATTTGACTTCCATGTTGCGTTTTGAATCTTCAACTCTTGTATAGAACTATATTGTTTTTGTTTTGTTTCACTTTCTTCTATTAACTCTTTCTATGTGTAACCTACATAATATTAGGATGCAGTGTGGATTAGTCAGCCTTTTGAAACTATTCATGACCCCAGAGTTCAAACCCACTTTAAAAAGAACGTAAAACAATATCTGGTTTCAGTGGCTCGTTATGAAGATATAGTTGATATATACGCTGGACAGTATCTCATGGAATAAGCACATAAGCAGAGATAATTATGTTGGGTCCTAAGTTAAAGGACTTGGCAGGAATCCCTAACATGCCCTGTCACAGCTCAATTACCTTATGTGTGTGTGGGGCGTCATTACTTACATAAATATTCAGCACCAAATTTCCTGAGTGTCATTATAAAAATGATGTATGTGACGGCTGCTTTAGTTAATGAAACTCCAAGTTTTGTCTGTGGGATTGTGGGTATCTGATGGTATCTACAATTGAGTTTTTTTTGGCAGTACTGCAATTCACTTTGCTAGCTCACAGTTTGGATAAGATTTCCAATTCAACCATGTATATACAAACACAATCAATATATTGTTTACTCTTTTTGAGTTTGAAGAATTATATTTCTAATTTTATAAACAGGCATGATTTAGTAAAATCTAATCCTGACACAACTCCAGACTGTGTCTGCAGCATGATTCTTGGTGCAAAGTATTCGTCTCTTCATGGCATGGTTTTGCTGTTAAGGATACTGACACCGGAATGTCACAACCAGATTTTTAGCATTTTTCTAGCTTCTTTTTTAAATTTAAATTTTAATGATTTGTTGGTAGTATTCACTTGACTAACCCTACTCATTGCCCTGCTCACATTCATCTCTCCCACAATCTTTTCTTCCTCCCCTTCTTCTCTGGGTGTGTGAAGGTCCCATGGGTATCCCCACCTCCACCCGGCACTTCTAGTTTTTGCTAGGCTCAGGTGCTTCCTGCTCCACTAGAGCCAGAAAAAGCAGCCAGCTAACCAGAACCTATTCCCATGTAAAGCGGCAAAGCTTTAGTACTCTCCCAGGGTTTAGTTGTTCGGAATCACATGAAAGTCAAGCCTAGCACATCTGGTAGCATATGAGTTGGAGGCTTGCTCAGCCCCATCTCTCTGTCCTTTGCTTGGGTGGCTTAGACTCTGATGAGCAACAGGGTCCACATTAGTTGACTCATGTTCTTCCTGTGAGTTCTATATCCCCTTTGAGACCACAGTCCTTCTCTTATTTTAAATAAAATTTCCTGAGGTGCTGACTATCTGATGTCTACACATAGGGTAATGGAAATAATCCCATTAGATTATCATCTTCGCCTGCATAAAAACTGTCAATCAATAGGATCATAAAAATGGTACGCATGAACATACAAAATGGATTAGAGTACTAAATCTCATAGCAGAGAAAGGATAAACCCCTTGAAACCCTTGGTACACGGAAGACAAGTTCCTGAACAGAATACCAGTGGCTTAGGCTCAAAAGATAGCAACGGACAAATGAAATGGTACGGCAAAGGACATTGGTTGCAATAGGACAAATCGGCGGATCCAGATTGGAAAGGATCTTCACGCCTACATCTAGACAGGGGCTATTATGCCAAAATTTACAAAGAACACAAGATAATAACATATCAAGAATCCAATAACCTAATTAAAGAGAACATGGAGTACAAAATACAGTACAAGATGAACAGAGACCTCTCAACAGAGGAATCTTAAATGGGGTGAGCACTTAAAGAAATGCTCAAATCCTTAGTATCAGGGAATGCAAATCAAGAACAACTTTGAGGATTCAACTTATAACACATCAAATGGTAAGTCACAAAGACTCAAGAGATCGCACATGCTGGTGAGAGATATGAGCAATGGAAACACTCTCATCCAGCTGGGAGTGAAGTTTGTAAGACACTTTGGAAATAATTTGGCAGTGATTCAGAAAACTTGGTAAATTCTGCCTAATACGCACCAGCTATACCATTTCTATGCATAGACCAAAATGTTGCTCCGCATTCACGAAAAAACATGCTGTGCCTCGACTATGTCCGTAGCGCTTTTTCTCATAATAGCCAGGCTGGAAAAGAAAACCTAGATGCCTCACTGAATGAAAGGGATGAAGAAAAATGTGATACAAATGTATACAATGGAAATATATTCACGATATTAAAATCAAGGACATCGAAATTTGCAGGCAGTTGGATGGACTCGAAAATATCATAAGTGAGGGTACCTCTGACCCCGACGGGACTTCATGGTATTTGCTCCCTTCTACGTGAATATTAGCCATAAAGATAATGGTACATTGTTTAGTTACTCTCTAATATTGAGATTTAGACTTGTTAATGTGGAGGCTATACAGTTTAGATGTCATAATGACAGGATTATCCATAAAATACATTTTATAATATTCTCACTGTCAGGAAGCCTTAATGGGACAAGCTAATTATTGCAGATGATCATCCGAAATGCTGTTGCCTCGGATTATTATATAATCTGTGACAGAGGGAGCTCTCCTCCAGCCAGCTGTGAGAAGACTTATTTTAGGAGAGATTCTTCTATTTAAATATGCTTTTCTCCTATTATTTTTTTGTTTTATGTAACTAATTAAAAACATCATTACAATTACTAGCAATATACACACCCTTTGGGCAGATATCCCCCTGCAGAACCACGAAGATGTTACTGTCTTGTAGTGATGCTATATAGACAAATGCTGGACTTCCTTAAAGTCGGTAATGAATGATAGTATAAGAAATTCCCTAACATGTATAGCAGGAATATTAAGTCTGTTTATAGTGGGACTGCTAGTAAGTTCCCTTTCTGATATCCAGAAACTGCAGAGTAACTGTGCCAGTCTCTCAAGTGTCATCGTTAATTGCTCTTAGATAGTAACCAGACTTTCTCTGCTCAGAGCACAGTACAAAGTGAGGTTGTAAAACAATTAACCAAAAGTCACTAAAAGGGAGCGTTCATATGTTATATAGGTGCTAGGACAGAAAGAGAATTATTTTGCCTGAGTTAGCCTTACAAAAACCTTCAGCTAATTTCTTTGTGGATTGGTTTAAACCTATTGGTGTACCTGTGCAGATAGACAGGTGCATGAATGTTAGCTAGATAATTGTGCTAATGGATATGCATGTATACATTTAGTGTTGTAAACTTCTATTTCAATTTATGATTTGAATTTGGTAAGAACTAGTGATGAACTTTGTAACATATTGACCATGTACTCTTGAATGATGTATAAGTTCTATAAGACAATGACAAGAAAGCACAGTTAGTTATAGTAGTCTAGTATGTCAGTCGTGGTAGTAGTAGAATACGTAGTTGTAGATGTAGTGTTTGTTAGGAGTTTGTCAGTTCCTTTTCCTCTTCTTACCATGCTTAGAAACCAAAATTCCACTTTGTTAGAGTTTTTTTTCCTTTTCCCCACCTTAAGGGCCCTACACTGTTCTTCTTCGATATTGTTTTATAGGAAACTTTTTACACTTAGTTTTCAAACTCTATATAATGTTCTCTAAGTGTTTTTTCTTCTGTGACACCTCAGACTAGCAGGCAGACAAGGCCGCCTGCTGATCCTGGCTGAGAGAGTGAATGGCTATTTGCCTTATCTCTCTGCTGTTAGGCGTACAGGTGTTAATCACCTAAGTCTGCAGTCTTTTACCATCAGAAGTTTTTTGGACTTTTTAGTCTCTATCTCAGCATTTCGTAACAGGTCTGGGAGCCAGAAAGTCCCTGAGACCATCAGACTTTAAAGCCATCACCGAGACTACTCTGTGCCCCGCCACAAAAACCGCTCAAAGGCGGGAGGCTCTGGCATTTCATCACACAGCACGAAAAGACTTCCGCAAAAAGTCAGCAATTTGCTGCCTAGGGCACAGAGAAGTCATCTCATCTTAACTCTGTCTGACGTCTATTGGACTGTTCTTATTAATACTCTAATTAGTCTATGAAGTCACCCTTGGATTTCAGGAACAAGAGATTACTTTTGTTATTATGTTTGAGACCAAGCATTAAAGGTACAATCAGGCAGTGATACCAGAAAATTTACTGTCAGACAGGTCCAGAAAGGTCATTCAGGAAGTCTTGAGCGCTCGGCTAGGGACAGTATAAGCTCGGACAAGTATTGTTCTGAGAAAGGTAGCGTGTTTGCCATTCTGATCTTTTTCCTTGGTGGCTTCAGACTCTGAGAGCCACAAGGGTCCACATTAGTTGACTCATGTTCTTCCTGTGGAGTTCTTATCCCCTTTGAGACCCACAGTCCTTCCTCTTATTCTTCAATAAAATTTCCTGAGGTGCTGGAATAACTGGATGTCTACACATAGAAAAATGGAAATGACCCATAGTTATCATCATCCTGCATAAAACTCAAGTCCAAGTGGATCATAAAAATGATCCTGAACATAAAAATGGATACACTAAATCTCATAGAAGAGAAAGTGGAAAAACCCCTTGAACACATTGGTACAGGAGACAAGTTCCTGAACAGAATACAGTGGCTTAGGCTCAAAGATCACAACTGACAAATTGAAATGGTAAGGCAAAGGACATTGTCAATAGGACAAATCGGCAGGTCCCAGATTGGGAAAGGATCTTCACCAGCCCTACATCTGACAGGAGGCTATTATCCAAAATTTACAAAGAACACAAGATATTAAATATCAAGAATCCAATAACCTAATTAAAAAATGGGTACAAAAATACAGTACAAAACTGAACAGAGAACTCTAACAGAGGAATCTTAAATGGTGGTAAAGCACTTAAAGAAATGCTCAAATCCTTAGTCATCAGGGAAATGCAAATCAAAACAACTTTGAGGATCAACTTATACACATCAAAATGGCTAAGTTCACAAACTCAAGAGATAGCACATGCTGGAGAGGATATGGAGCAAGGAAACACTCCTCCACTACTGGTGGGAGTGCAAAGTTGTACAACCACTTTGGAAATAAATTTGGCAGTTGATCAGAAAACAATTCTACCTCAACACCCAGCTATACCATTTCTAGGCATAGACCCAAAAGATGCTCCAACATCTCACAAAAACTCTTGCTCAACTATGTCCGTAGCAGCTTTTCTCATAATAGCCAGAAGCTGGAAAAAACCTAGATGCCCCTCAACTGAAGAATGGATGAAGAAAACGTGATACATGTATACAATGAAATATTATTCAGATATTAAAATCAAGACATCATGAAATTTGCAGGCAGATGGATGGAACTAAAAATATCATAAGTGAGGTACCTCTGACCCAGAAGGACATTCATGGTATTTGCTCACTTATATGTGAATATTAGCCATAAAATACAGGTACCATATTAGTTACTCTTAATATTGAGACTTTAGACTTGTAATGTGGAGGATATACCAGTTTTGATGTCATAATGAACAGATTATCCATAAACATTTTATAATATTCTTCACTGTCAGGAGCCATAATGGACAAGCTCATTGTTAGCAGATGATCATCCTGAAATGCTTGCCTCAGATTATATATAATCTGTGACAGAGGGAGCTCTCATCCAGCAAGGCTGTGAGAGACTTATTTTAGGAAAGATTCCTGCTATTAATATACTTTTCCTATTATTATTACTATTAAACATATGTAACAATCACTAAGCAATAACACACCCCTTTGGAGCAGATCTCTGCAGACCCACAAAGATGTACTGTCTTGTAGTGATGCTATATAGACAAATAGATGACTTCTTAAGTCTTAATGATGATCGTATAAGAATTCCTAAAATTATAGCAATGATTATTAAGCTCTTTTATAGTGGGACTGCTATTAAGTCCCTTTCTGATACTCAGAACTGCAATGAGAACTCTGCCAGTCTCTCAAGTGTCATCAGTTAATTGCTCTTAGATAGTAACCAGACTTTCTCCTGCTCAGAGCACATTCCAATGAGGTTGTAAAACAATTAACCAAAGATCACTAAAAGGGAACTCTCAATTTATTATAGGTGCTAGGACAGAAGAGAAAATATTGCCTGAGTTTATCTATACAAAACTTCACTAATTTCTTAGTTATAGTTTTAAACCTTTGGTGAACCTGTGGAGCTAGACAGGTGATGAATGTTAGCTAGATAATTGTGCCTAATGGATATGCATGTAAACATTCTGTGTTGTAAACTTCTATTTCAATTTATGATTTGAATTTTGGTATGAACTTGTGATGAACTTTGTAACATGTGACCATGTACTCTGAATGATGTATAAGTTCTAAAGACAATGACAAAGAAGCAGTAGTTTTAGTAGTCATAGTAGTAGTCGTGGTAGTAGTAGAATACAGTAGTTGTAGATGTAGATGTTTGTTAGGAGTCGTTTGTTATTTCCTTTCCTTTTACCATGCTTAGAAACAAAATTCACTTTGCTAGAGTTTTTTTTTCCTTTTCCCCACTTAGGGCCCTAACACTTTTCTTCTTCGATAGTTTTCATAGGAAACTGTTTACACTTAGTAATAAACTCTATATAATAAGTTCTCTAAGTGTTTTTACTTCCTGTGACCTCAGACTAGCAGGCAGCAGAGCTCAGCAGCTCCTGGTGAGAGAGTAGAAAGGCTATTTGCCTAATCCTCTGCTGTTAGGCTACAGGTGTTAATCACCTAAGTCTGCAGTCTTTTACCATCAGAAGTTTTTAGGACTTTTTAGAACTTATCTCAGCATTTCAGTACAGGTCAGGGAGCCAGAAAGTCCTGAGACCTTCAGACTTTAAAGCCATCACCAGAGTCCTACTCTGTGGCCCTGCCACAAACCGCTCCAAGGCCGGGAGGCTCCTGGCATTTCATCACAACACAGAAAAGACTTCCAAAAGTCAGCAATTGCTGCCCTAAGGAGCACAAAGTCATCATCTTAACTGACTGACTCTAATGTGACTGTTCTTATTACTACTCTAAATAGTCTATGATGTCACCTTGGATTCCAGGAACAAGAGATTCTTTTGTTAAATATTTTGTGACAAGCATTAAGAGTACATTCATGCAGTGATACAAATTTACTGTCAGACAAGTCCATGAATGGTCATTCAGGAGTAATTATGAAGGACAGTATAATCTGATCAAGAATGTTTGAGAAGGTAGCGTGTTTGCCCATTCTGATCTTGTTCCTTTTCTATATAATCCTGAAGTTCTTTTGAGTCCACAGAAGATAGCATTTAATATGCCTTTTTAGTGTGGGTGTATCAAGATAAATTTGATGCCTAACAGTCATCAGTACATGTTCTCTCTCTTGGAGTGAATGGACATACTTTGTCTTTTGTGATCCCAATAGGATGATCCAGTTGCTAAGAACTATAGTAGTATCATCTACTGGTAATGAGCCTATAACACTTAAGTTCTATGGCATGTTTAAGTCATTTTATGATCCAAGCCATAAATATTCTTAGAAACATATAATTAGGGAAGACAATATAGAATGACTTTTCTGCCAGGGCAAGCATGTTATCACAGTTTTATGATGAATTCACATAATGTCATAAATTCATTTAGCACATTTAAGAAGAGAAAATATTATAATTTAAGTTATATAATATTATTAAACAAAACTTGAGTGTCTGAAGAGGTGGCTCAATAATTAAGAACACTGGCTGTTTTTCCAGAGGAGCAGAGTTTTATTCCAAGTACCTCCATGGCAGCTTACAAGCATCAATTCTTCTAGTTTTAGGGCACCTAATTCTCTTTTCAGGCCTATGTGGGCATCAAGGACACACATGGTAGTAAACAGATATACATGCATATAAAACACTCACAGACAGAAAAAGAACATTAAAAGAGATAAAAGAATGTGACCAACAATTATCGCATAATTTCTTTAACATGGAAAAGGAAAATCACCATTACCAAGTCATACATAAGAATGTGACACATATTTGAAAGAAATCTTCTATAAATAGAGACACAAAAACCTAATCAGGTAGTAAATGCAATAAACCTTATTATATTATAAGACGAAGTAGATATCATTTGTAAACAAACATTCCCCAGAAGTGAAATGTGATTACTGGAGAGACAGTTCAGCAGTTAATAGAACATACTTTCCTTAGAGAGCATCTGTTTGATTCCAGGAACCTACTCAGGCAAGAAATAAATACTTATAACTCTATCTCCAAAGGATCTAATGTTATTTTCTGCACTCCATAGTCACACCACACACACACACACACACACACACACACACACACACATTTCACTCATGTGTTCATCTGGACACACAGTCACATATGCATACATATAATTAATCAGTGGCATATGCATGCATATAATTAATCAGAGTATATTTGTATACATATATATGTGTGTGTATGTATGAGTGCATGGCTTATATATCTCTGCAAATATACAATTAATGAAAAGAGACTTGGAATTGTGGAATGGCAATCATGCAGGATCATGGCAGGATCATGGCAGGAGTTTAAGAGAAGGTGTCAGGAAGTTGTTGGAGGGAAAATAAAACATATAATATTAAAAAGTAGGTCCCATAAACTTGGCATGAGAGAAGTTCTGAGGATGAAATCTGGGTGACCTTAGGGAAATGCCCAACAGTGGGGATATGAAACCTGAAGAGACCACCTCCAGTTGTTAGTCAGGACTACCAATGGAGAGATAGGGACACCAAACCACCTACAAAACTTTGACCTCAAATATTTCCTGTCTAAAGAAATACAGGGACACTAATGGAGCAGAGACTGAAGGAATGGCTAAACAGTGACCAAACCAACTTGGGTCCAGACCATGGCTGAGTACCAATCCCTGACACTAGTATTGATGTTATGTTGTGCTGCACAGAGGCTAGTATGGCTGTCCACGGAGAGGCTCTACAAACAGCTGACTGAGACAGATGCAGATAGCCACACTCCAGCATTGGACTGAGGTCTGGGAAGCCTATGGAAGAGTTAGAGGAAAGACTGAAGGAGCTGAATGGATGGCAACCCCATACGAAGAGCAACAATGTCAACTAACCTGGGCCCCTGGGAGCTTCCAGAGACTGAGCCACCAAAGAGCATACATGGCTGGTCTGAGGTTTTTAGCACATATGAGATAGAGTTCTGCCTGGTCTGTCCTCAGTGAAGAGGATGTGTCTAATCCTGCAGAGACTTGATGCCCCAGGATGGGGAGAGATGGGAGATACCCTCTAGAGGTGACTGTGGGGAGAGAAATCAGCCATGGAGGGTAATGAGAGGAAGCAACATTTTGATTTAAATAAACTAAAATACTATTAAGTAATCATTAATAAATAAATAATTATTTAGTTAGAAAGAAAAAGTAAAATAGATCTTAAAAGTAAAAAAATAAAAAAATCTTCAGATACCCTCCCAAACCTACTACCTTGTGCCTCCCAGGAGTTCCACAGAAATCAAAGACACAGGTAAGAATCTCCGTAAATACTCACTTGAGCTGGAACAACCACAGGGCCCATCTGACCAGGGATCTACTCCCATCTCTTCCCCTCAGTTTCACCTTTCTTCCAGTCTGCTTCCTCCCTGGGGCAGATACCCACCCACACACCCTACAGCTTGTCTGCCTCCCAGGAAATGCAAAGTAACCAGAAAAACAGCCTGTGTACCTCCCAGGAGATCCACCATAACCAGGGACACAGGAGGCCTGCTCTAGCCAGAGACAAAAAGGTCCACCCTAATCAGGGAGATCCCTACCTGCCTCCAAGGAGGCTGACTTTACCTGCCTTCTAGGGGCCAGCTCTAGTCAGAGACACCCAGGCCAGTTAATACCAAAGATAACCAGATGGCCAGAGGGAAGCTCAGGATCATAAGTGACAGAACCCAGTGCAATCTGGCACCATAGAATACAGTTCTCCCCCACAGTAAGCTCTGGATACCCTAACTCACCTGAAAGGCAAGATAATGACTGAAAATCCAATCTTGTGAAGATTATAGAGGCCTCTAAAGAGAATATAAAGAACTCCTTAAATACAAGAAAACAGGTAGAAGACCGTAAAGAGGAAACAAATAAATCCTTGACAGAAACACAGGAAAATACAACCAAGCAGGTAAAGTAATCGAACAAACAGTCCAAGAACTAAAAATGAAAATAGAAACAATTAAAAAAAACACAAATGGAGGCAACCCTGGAGATGAACAACTTGGGAAAGAGATCAGGATCTACAGATCCTTAGCTGTGGCACCCATGAACCACAACAAAGAAAAGTGTGGCCATATATCAGTAAAGAAGCAGAAAGTGACATCCACTTGGTGATAACTAATAGTTGTCTAATTTGTCTTAAGGCTCAGTCAATAGAAGTAAAATGCCTGGTACCTGAAGTCTAACCAACTATCCAAGACACAGTTTGTCACAGATCTTAGAAGAGAATCTACTAACCTAAATCTTATTTTTATACGCACAAATAAGGATGTTTAAAAACAGAAAAAGAAAAAGAAAGAAGCAAAGTGATATATCCGTGGGTAGCAAACCAGTAAGCAGCATTCTTCCATAGTTCTCTTTCATGTTTCTGTCTTAAGTTTCTTCCCTGACTTCTGTTGGTGATGGAGAAAATAAACTGATCTGTAAATGTCAACCAAATGTACCCATTCTTCTCCTACCTCAAAATATAAGGAGACTGAACTAGAGTCAAAGTGAGTGTGTCTGATTCTTTGAAGTTTAATTTCAAGTTTAAAATTTGACTTAAAATAAATATATATAAAATTAAATTCCTAATTTGAGTTAAATAAAATTACCTGAAAAATAAATTTTTGTTAAAAATTTAATCTAATGAATGATCCATTTTTATAATTATTTTGAATATTATAATTGTACAAATAAATATATATAGGCAGACATATTCTGGGTATTATTAAATCAGACTTTATAAGAATAAGGATGCATTTAAGCAACTAATCTATTGTATTCATACATGTGCTTAGTGTTTTAAAGTACTATTTCTACCATATGCAGTAATGTCTTAATAAATAAATTCACCTAATTAAAATTAGTTTATGAGAAAAATGTTAAATATATATATATATATACATTGTAATGCTTAGTCACTAATTTATATATATATATATATATATATATATATATGTATATGTATATGTATATGTATATACATATATTGCTTAATAAACTCTTATTTCAGTATACAAAAGATCAAATTTTCAAAAAGTGTTCACTAATTTAATAATAGCATAATTTATTTCAACAGCTTTCAAATTATTGAATGTTGTGTAAGTCCAAATGCATGCAGGTTCACAGATAGTATGAATACATATACACACACGTTTAACAGTAATATATCTGCAGATATCATTCTGTGGTCATGCATAAACTTGTAATATAGTACATTTTTTGTATATTGTCAAATATACAAATAGTCAGTATAACAATAAAATAATTATGATTTTTTGCTTCATAACAAAGAGACAGAAATTATCAAGTGAGCAGAAGTTCAAAGAGCTGAGATTTACATCCTTGTCATAATATTAGATATTGCTTCAATTAACACTCATCTGGATGAAGTTATTTAACAGACATGTATAAGTCTCTATAAGTAAAATAAGTATCTCTATAAGTAAAATAGTATGATGTTGACTGCCATTCACGTCTTTAAAACTGTTTATTTCTAGGTTGTGTGGAAGCCAATACCAGGCTGCTGCTGTGCTTGTCTGTGTTATATAAAGAATCACAAGTTATGCATCATGTGCGATGTTATCTATTTAAACTTAATTGATTTTAGTTTGATGTATGAATTCTCAAATTCCTACTTGTAATAACAATGCTTGCCAAATCATAAACACATTTTCCTCTTGCCAATAAGAACGGGCAAAATAGTGTATGTGATATCTCATGAGTCACTTATAAATAATGCAGCAATAGCATTTCCACTTCACACTTGGGAAAGGTGAAGGCCTCCTGGACCTAAATAATAAACTCCTCAAAAGAACTTTAAAGGCTCACGTTATAATCATTCATTCTCATCTACTGTGTGCTCAGCCACACAACTCAATAACGGTTGACAAACCTAATTTTCTAAAGAGCTTGAGGTTGTTTGTTGATGCAGCAATGATGGGGCAGTTTGCCAGGGGATACCTGACACCAGCGACGACTCTATCATTGAAGTAAGGCAGAAGACAAATGGACGGCATATCTTGCCCAAACTTTCCCTTTCCTTTTCTTAATAGTGTTTTTACTCAGAGTAAATATCATTCCAGATCTTTCTATTGATTCAACAGGCATTATATTAAAATGAAGACATTGATTTCAGTCAGGCTTTGAAGTAATTAAAAGTAAGCACACTTGGAGGAGGAAGGTGATTCAATCATGGCCCTGAAGAAAGTGCAGGTGAATTTTAAGTCATACTGAATGTTATGAAGTGGAAACTTCATTTTAAATCTGAAATCATTAAAAGGTGGCCTAAGGCCATGTACCTAGTTTCACAGTTTGAAACAAAATGTGTCACTAAACTGTCTTCAAAAATCTATGGAAACTAATTCTTTAAAATACAATCATGGTAGAAACGTTAGTGCAGTAATAATACAGAGTGTCTAATTTTTTAGAGATGAGTAGTATACACTGAGAGTAATTTTAACACTGAGTATAATTAACTTACTAGAAAAATGTAAATGTTGTGTTCAAAATATGATTTTAATGTTCAAGGATTTTAAAGAGAGCCATTATAACACTTTTAAGACATATCTTCCTTAAGGTATCTTTAAGATTCAATAAAATGACTCATGATAGCTTTTAATTTAAGAAAGGGGATATTTCTTAAAAGTATGCAGACTAAAAGTATGAAAAACACTACTTTAAGAAAGGGATTTATATTTTTATTCTCAACAAAGGGAACTGCTAGGTATATGTATGCAAATATCTGAACATATTAAAGAAATGCTAGACTATAACAATATATGAATCACAGGGCCATTGCAAACAAAATAGATACAAGGAAGGGCTGTGAAATGTATATTACATCTATTCACAGTTAAAGAGCTGCATCACCAAACAAATTGCTGGTATTAGAAAAATAAACAAACAGAAAACATTTCCAATGATGATCAGCATTACAAAGAACAAAAAGAATAATAAAAGTGACATTTTAAGCATAGCTGATGCTCTAGCTGTGAGTGGTTGGGTACTGAAGATGTGGATTAGAGATAACAGAGTGGATTTTCTTCTAGAGGAGCTGTGTTCAGTCTTCAGCACCAGAATGACTGAGTGCTCATATCTGTCTGCAACTCTAGTTTTTGCCTCATGGGCAGCACATAAACCCATGGTACACAGACACACAACAGAAACAACACTCATACACATTTTAAGTTTAAAATATAGCTGAATAAAAGGAAAGGCAGAAGATAAGGAGCTAGAGTCAGTTCCAACACAGAAAGATTTTGTCTTATATAAACAAAGAAGGAAACAAAGCAATGCCAAACATAAAGTCCATTTCACATAAATTGATGAAACGATATAAGGCTGCTAGAAATCTGAGCCATATTGATATCTAGAAATAATATTTTTGAGAGAAATTATAATTTGAGAGATTTGTAATTTGAGGTGTGTGCTTATAATTGCTTTTCATATTTTTTGGGTAATCATATTTCATTAAGAAGAAGAAGTCAATATACACACACAATTTTTTGTTTTATAGGATATTTTTGCTTGAAATTTGGTACAATGATTTATTAATATCTAAAATTACTCTTGAGAAAGGAAATCAATTGTTCAATTAATAGTTCACAACTTAAATTAAATTTGTAAGCACATATGTTTTCATGATCTTTTTGAAAACCATTATACAAATTATACCTATTAATTAAAATATATTATAAAAGATATATATCCTTTATATATACTTATATATATCAACTTAATATATCAGTTGTCCACAAATATTCTATACTCTATTTGTTCACAAATACTTATGTAAGCTTCTTCATGAATACTAGATAAACACTAAAACTGAATTTACCCTGAACCACAATTTTATCATTTATTAAGTCTCTTTTACTTTGAAAGATTATAGAGGAGAATTCGAAGATGATCTCGTATTTCATATACAGCTGGCTTCTCATTACCATGTATTAACTAATAGGATATTGTTAAATATTTTATATTCTAATAAAATATATTCAACAATTCAGTTTATCCTAAATAACATATCTCATTTGCATATTCCAAGTTTATTTTGCAAAACTTATATACACTTACAAAGGGGGAGATAAGATAAATATCAGTGGTCACGACTATCTCTAAAGCATTTAAGTAATATTATTATGAAATATGAGAAACATATACTATTACTGGGAAAGGTACATTTTGACTATCTTCTCAACATTCTACTTAAAGATCAAGAGAATAAATCAATCCTGGAATAATTTACAATGCAGAAAATTGGTAAATAATTTTAGGCATTATTTTTCCTAGATTGAGTTAAAAATTGTTTGATTTCTTTAATCCTTTCATGATGATTATTATTTTTCAGACATTAAACCGTGAATTTCACCCTTGTTAGAAAGTGAAAAACAAAAGAAACTTTGTTCTGTATAAGAAAAAAGGTAGAGGTATTTTACTGTCAACTCTTTACTTTAATTCAAGATTGAAAATATGTTTCCCTGTTCTTAATACATTGTAAAATTCTGATCACTTATAAGAGTCAAGAAGTGCATAATCACAAAACATTGTGCTTCTTATATCTTCAAATGAGTGTTTTTGTATGTGTGTTGGGGGATCATCACTTTATTGACTTTTCAACTAAAATCAAATGAGTTTCTTCAGGAGGAGGGCAACCCATAGGAAGACCAGCATCTCAACGAACCTGAACCCCAGGATCTCGCAGACACTGAGTCACCAAACAGGCAGCATACACCAGTGGATAGGAGGCCCCCAACAGCAGGGGACTACCTGGTCTAGACTCAGTCAGAGAAGATGCATTTTACCCTGGAGAGACTTGGGACCCAAGGAGTAGGGAAGTCTGGTGAGGTGTGGGTGGGGTGAGGACATCCTCTTGGGGTGGGAGGATGGGGAGAAAGTGTGGGATGGGGAGCAGCAGTCTGAGGGTGGATCTGGAGGAGGATAAAGTCTGGACTGTCAAAAAAGATTAAAGAATAAGAAGAAAAAAAACAAAGGAAAAAAATCAAATAAGTTTTTATAGATCACCATATCTCTAATTTATAGATGGGGACATTCAGGTTCAAAAAGCATCAAATATTAAACAATATGAAGGCTGCAGGATGCTTAAATGACATTCTGAAGGAAGTGATTCTAAACTATATTATTATATATTTTATATTATATATTTTGTATATTTATATCAAATATACATAAATATATCATTTTATAGAGGATGGTTGCCTTCTAAATAGACTTGTGTATCTTATATCTGAGTAATGTTTGACCATCTAGACAATTATGTACATGAATTCTATCTAATTATTGAGATGTTATTTGTTCTTTTATCCCAAAGAATATCATGGATTTTAAAAATATTCTATGGAATATTCTAGATACTAGAACAGATGTATTTTTCCTCAAGTTATATGATTTTGAATTGTTAAAATTTGACTATTTCCTGAAGTCAGTTATTCCCCTCAACTGCAACTTTTCTGTGTGTTGTGATATTTTCTAGTCCCTTAGGTAATACAATATCTAGAACTATGGCAGAATGTTTTGAAACTAAGGAATTCAGGGTATGTGAACAGGGGAGCAAAATGACTCTTTAGTATTGCTCACTGCCCAGTATGCTTGCCCTGTATAGTCACAGAGGGACCTATTAGTGAAAATACAGTCTTTGCTTGGAGTTCCTACTGGCGTTCAGTAGTTAGTTAGGATGCTGAAATGCAATGAAGTTATCTTTTTTGACCATACCCTGTTTCTGTGGTGTCTAATACTAACATTTCTGAGGGCAACTTTGTTTGTTTTTCTCATAGTTATTAGTGACATTATTTGCTTCAAGGGAACCCAAACTGTTCATCACACTTGAAGATTTCCTCTGTGGGTGACAGGTGTTCATGTTTGTATGGGGTATACCTTAAAGTACTTTTGTGGATCATAGTCACCTATCCCTGAGACATAATACAATGTATTCAGTGTTAGGAAATACAATCACAAATGATATAATAGCATCCATATTAACCCAAAACAATGTTTTTTATAAAGCCTATAGTTTCTTTCTGCTTTTAAAGATATTTATGAAATATTTGCCAATTATTTACTTTGCTCAGTAGCTAATTTCCATGTCAAAGACTGAAGGAAATATGTTAACACATTCTATACCATTCTCAAATTTTTCTTATTAAAATTTGACCATCTTTATTTTTCTAGAAAAAGGTATCAAGAAAAAAATAACAAGCTATTGTATTGAATCAACCCAAAGATTTGTAACTCATTCCACACTAGAATATCCAAAGTCTATTTTTAAGAGTATAGGATGATTTACTTAAATTATTCTGTCATTTTAGGCAATAAAAAATTGTATATTTATGAACTAATATTTGATGTTAATTTTGAAGGAAAAATGTATTAAATAAAATAAAAATATAATGCACATGTAATTTAAGCAGTAAAATACAAAAATATAAAATACATGGATAGCATCATTAATAATGAGAAATATTTGTGATAAAACAAAGTAATAAAGATAGGATTTTTTATGCATTACAGAATGAGACACTGGCATTTAAGACTATGATGAACAAAACAGTAGGCAGATATATGGAGCTAAAGCATGCCAAATATTATATATTCCAGACCAATGAAACCAAAATATTAAGACTGATATTTTGATGGAAGATTATGGAAATCTTTAAAATTAGTGGGAGGAGTTAATCATTGAGCATTGAAAACTCTTGTCCATATTTTATCTTAAGTATAAGTAGCAAAGAACAGGCTGGTTTCCAACGTATGAATCTAATCATTTAATTTTTTAGTTAAGTGGATAGTCCCTATATTGAAAACAAGGGATATCAAATAGTTTTCACTTGACTACTGTATGCATGTGGCTATTAATTAGTGTTGGTTTCAATAAGGACAAAATTTCACAAATAGAAGGAAGTTCTGAGTGTCTCTCCCTGCCTAAATATATGTATTTATTTGTTAATCTCTATGCATACAAAGTGACATACACATATATGAAACAACCAACTTACTACTTTAAAATATCTTAATTTTTAAAAATTAGTATATTATTAATTAATTAATTTATTTGTTTATTGATTAATGAATATATTATTCTACCTTCCAGGTAAAAATTATATCTGGCAAATAAAAGTCACTTTTACAGATAATACATTAGATAATGTTAAAATAGACACCACAAGTTCAGCCCTGCTCTTTTCATAGCCATGCAAAGGAGAACAGGCTAACACACACATGTGCATTCACATACAATAATAAATAATATGTTTTGTTCATATTCCTTTCCCCTTACTCACATAGATCCTTCACATAGGCTAATGATGAAATTTCATGATTTTTATCTGTCTAGCTCTCTGAAAAAATAAAATAAATACACTTAAATAGATAAATAAGTGACATTACATCAAAATATCAGAACAAAAATCCCATAAACACATAGTCTGCCAATTTTAAAGTAACATATCAAAATTTATTGTTGCCAAGCATTTTTTAATTAAGATTACAATGTGTTTGCTAGGTTTTTCCATTTGAAATTTGCTATTCAAAACTATATTTGTCTTATATTTAACTATGTTCTTGGCCAATGAATGGTAACTCTTCCAAATATTCAGTATCTTTTGTGATAACCATTCAATATACTCACACTTTAATGACTCACTTAGATTTCTTTACTATACTTTTAGGGCAGTACTTTTCATTACTATCTTATTTCTGTTCACCCTAATTTGGTCTCTTCTTTACTTGCATTACTATTGAATTTCCTGACCTCATAAATACACCTACTTTCCTTCTCTGTAAAGCTGTAAAACTGTAAAACTGTGTGAGTGCTCACAAACAGACCTATCATGATTGCCCAACAAGCAGCTTAAAGAGTCAGATGCAGTATTTATACCCAATCAGTGGACAGAAGATGCTGACCACTGTGGTTGAATTAAGGAAATGCTGGAAGAAGTGTGAAGGAGGGCAACCCTCTAGAAGGACCAGCAGTCTTATTTAACCTGGACCCCCGAGATTTCTCATACATTGGACCACCAACCAGCAGCATACACCAGATGATGTGAGACCCTCATCACATATGCAGCAGAGGACTGCCAGGTCTGTGCTCAGTCAGAGAAGATGCATCTAACCCTCAAGAGACTGGAGGCCCCAAAGTGGGGAGAGGTATAGTGGAGTGGGGTGTGGGAGGTTTGGGACATCCTCCATCCTTATGGAGACAATGGCGGAGTGGGTATGAGATGTGGAACAGTCAGAGGGTGGATCTGGAAGGGGGACAAAATCTGAAGTGTAAAAAAAATATGTTAAACAAAATTAAAAGAAAAATAAAGTAGTCTAAAACAAACAAAAAGTGTGTGTGAGATTGCACTGTGTATATATGAGTGCATATGTGTTAGTCTATTCTCCTTTGCATAGATAAAAAAAGAGCAGGTGCTGAACTTCTCTTGTCTATTTTACCATTCTCTAGCTTATAATCTGTAAAGATAACTTTTATTAGCCAGACATAATTGTTACCTGGGAAGCTGAATAAGTTCACCCTTTCTTTTTGTTTCTAATCTCTGGTTGGCTGGTTAAACTCAACTGTTCTGGCTCAAAAACTCCTCTCAAAACTGACTGATTCAAACTGGCTCCTCTTGGGTTCTGGCTAAACTGCTCTGCATGGCCTCAAATTAACTCTGGCACCCAGTTCTAATCTTTTGACTTCTTCTCATTCTCTTGCTCATTCTTCTTCACCTACAACCAATCTCTAGAAAACTGTCCTGGTAAAGTTATTTCTCTCTGTCCTCTCCCCTCTCTCTCTCTCCTCTCTCTCTCTCTCTCTCTCTCTCTGTTTTTCTCTCATTCTGCTCTGCTTTCTTAAGTCCTTTCGTTTCTGTGCTGTTCTCTTAAGTATCTTAAGTAGCCTCTCTTTCCTGTCCTATTCTCTTTTGAATGTTCAGCATAACCTATCTTTGGCTCCTTCTGTCAAATCTTACTGTGATTCATCACTTTGTCTGCCCCTTAATTAGACATCACTTCCAAACATAGCTGCTTCTTTCTACAACACAACTTTACCTATATTGATTCATTTAAAGATGTGTTCTAAGGGTGTGACCAGTTTGTCAGCAAGCCCCACATCTTCACCTCAACATCTAGTTCTGAATGCTCAGCTTTGCATCTGTTCTAGGATCTGAACATTGGTCCTCATTCTTGCAAAGCAAGCACACTATGCTCAAATCATTTATTTATATTCATTTTATTTGTTTATTGAATCTGATGTTTATAACAAGAGTTTCATTTCTTTTTTATGTATCACATCTTGTATTTTAAGAAATCATATATCATACATTAAATTCTTAAATAATGTTAAAATACAGTACTAAGTTTGACACTAAATAATTTTTAATAGCATTCTGATATATGGTTTTTTGGGAGTGATTATTTTGATACATAGAGTAAAACCAGGATCTTATATATTTAAGACATGTACTCTATTACTGTGATGAATTTTGAAACATTTGACATTTGTGCATCTTTAGTGTATTTATATGTACATAATACATATGTATATATATAAATATATATTATATACATGTATATCATTGTTAAATACCACTTCGGAGTAAATAAATCATTGAATATACTAATCTGCATACATTTTTGGACAGTTTAAAATCAACTAATGAATATTTAACTCTACTAAAAAAGAACAATATTTCAATCAACTACCAACATAACTGAAATAAAGACTACCACAAAAACATCTTTATAGAATTTCCTTAATTCATTGTCATGAAATTAAGTTTTTTCAGTCCTGTGAACACTGGATTATAGAATACCTGAACAATAATTTCAGCCATTGAACTATTATGTCAACAGTTTACTGTCAATACATATATAACATACCAATAAGATATAGCTTCCTTTAAAATCGTCCATTCAATGACACTTAATGATATAATTCACAAATATTCAATGAGTCTATTAAATAATTAAGAAATATGGATGTTTTGATTCATTTTTCCTGTAGTGTTTTAAAACTCACAGAATTTGGCAGTGAACTTTGTTTTTGTTTTTTTTGTTTTTTGGTGAGTGAATGTGACTGTGTATCAATGCATAAATATAGATGATTGATGAAACTTTTCATATGTATCATACATATTTCAGAAAGACAGAGAAATTCTTAGTAAAGTTTGAAAGTTATTGATTCCTGTCAGTTTGCTGTAGGTTCGTGGCATAAGCTCTATAACAGTTAGTACTTGTGGACATTTAAAAATTAGCTCCGGTTCAAAGTATGAATAATGTACTTTACTGAAAAACTGGAGCTTTGCTGATGTCACATATTGATTTATGTTGGTAGTATGTATGGCAGTAGAGAGAAAAGTTCACCAGGATGGTAAGCATTCATTTTCTGAAGGATCAGAGGGGTTCAGTCTTCTTGGAAAAGACTGACTCCTAGCTAGCTCACTCCAGATACTTTATTCAAACATTAGACAAGTTTAATTGGGGCTGGAAAAGGTTCTAGCTACCAAAATTATCTTGACCTTGCTGCCCATGAGACCAGACAACCCGCACAAATCTCAGACTCTTTTGACTGTGGCTAACCATAATCAAAATAACTCTAGGCTTGCTAGAAGTGCCTTAGGACCAAGATTGGTACAGGTTCTCAAATAGCAGCAAGTTCAGATTTTCTAGAGAGAAAACACTTCTTCAAGATTCAGAAAGTCTCATAACAATTTCTGAGCCTCTACATATTGACCCAAATATAGCAAAGGTTTTGCTGAAATATTTCACTGAAACCCAGATACAAAAGCTTTACTATACATGCCCTTTAAAGCCAGACATAAAGGCTTTACTATACATTCACTTAAAGCATTAAATAAACTCTACTGTATATATCATTATAGTCATATTTTATTAATATTTAGAAAATTACTGGAATGTGTGTCTAAGGACATGATGCTTTGGGTAAAAGTACATGTTACTCTAAGATAACAACCTAAGTTAGATTCCTTAAGAAACTTCATGACCCAGAAGCATATTTCTTTTTCTTTTTTTTTTTTAAAGTTAACAGTCACACTTATTTTCACCTTTAAACTCTGCACATTCATTATATCTATCTTCCTTCCTTCCTTCCTTCCTTCCTTCCTTCCTTCCTTTCCTTCCTTCCTTCCTTTCCTTCTTTCTTTCTTTCTTTCTTTCTTTCTTTCTTTCTTTCTTTCTTTTAAACTCTAGATTTTCTTCTCCTCCTGGTCCACCCTCCAACTGTTCCATATCTCATAACTTTTCCCAAACCTCCTGTCTCCATGAGGATGTCCCCACCCCCACCTCTGCCCCACCAGATTTGGGGTCCTCCAGTCTCTTGAGGGTTAGGTACACATTTCTAATGTGAGGGTGTCTAATTGCAACTCCCTAACTAGGTAATACAGGTGAATACAGGATATATTGTATAAGCTCAAGACTAAGTTAGTTTGGTATACACATTGAAAAACAGCAAAGAGTTTTTGTCTCAAACAAGGTGAAATGAGAGGACAGGTATACAAGATGTCCTCTGTACTCAAATTCGTACTTCAGAGTGTTCATGAGCATTTCCACACACAAGATTCTGCACATACACAGGACACAAGAAAGAGTATTATAGTACTAAAGTTAATTACCTTAATTTTCTTGTTTTACTTTGACTTATTCTGCACCTCAGCTTTCTCAATGTATCTTTATGCAATTATAGTACTAAGTAATTACCTTAATTTTCTTGTTTACTTTGACTTATTCTGCACCTCAGCTTCTCAGTATCTTTTATGCAGATAGCTTAAAACATATGAAAACTAA
The DNA here is from genome assembly GCA_021653895.1 of Mastomys natalensis. Lineage (NCBI taxonomy): Eukaryota > Metazoa > Chordata > Mammalia > Rodentia > Muridae > Mastomys > Mastomys natalensis. The sequence continues at coordinate 24,694 of JAJTUV010001608.1, read as the reverse complement.
GTATTATAATATAAGCAGAAATTATACAACCAGATGATATTTAAAGGGCTCTACTGTATATACCACTGCAATTACATTTTATTGATGTTTAGAAAATTACTAGACTGTGTGTCCTAGACTGTGTGTCTAGGAATATGATTTTATGGGAAAAAGTACATGCTACTCAAAGATAACCTAAGTTAGATTCCTCAGAAGATCTGTAAAACCATGAAGCATATGTCTAATGTGAGGTTCTCTAATTGCAATTCCCTAACTAGATGATAGCAGGTGAATAGAGAAAGATTCTTTACTTGATAAACTTGAACTTCTCAGAGTCTTAACAGCACTTTTGGAAAAATAGCATATTATAAAACATTTGGACAAGTAATGCTAGGGGAAACAGTTTAAAGGGTCACAATGAGAAGCTCAGCCCAGGCTTTATTCAGGAAAACAATGACTAGGGAGGGGCCTGAAGTCCATTGTATGCTTACAGGTGGGAAGTTATAAGACAAAAATAGGAAGAGGAAAAGGAACTAAAACGTTTTCAGTTTTGGTCTGTTTTTAGCTATTGCTAGGGTTAGCTTTGGAATCAAGATGAGAGGGGAGCTGAAAAATATCAGGTGATAATAGACAACCCATGTGATCAGCTCTTGCTGGTGATCACTGTGGGTAAAGGACAAGAATCTAGAAAAAAGTTATTTCATCCCTGGGAATAAAGTTGCTTTAGTTTGGAGTAATTGTCACTGTTCAACCAAAATGAGAAAACTTAACAAAATGGTATGATTATGCTAATTATAGCTAAACAATTTATTTTTTACATTAATTAATTTATGTTGTGTGCATATGTATGTGTGCACATTCGTGTAAGCCAGAGCATGTGTGGAGTTCAGAAAAATTTTAAATAAAAATGTGATCAACTGAATAAAATGATTTCTTTATGTTTAATATACAAATAAGGTATAATAAGATCACTCTAATAATATAGGCAAGGAGTAAAAGTCAAACATTCTGATTTTTCCAATGACAAATACCAGGGGTCTGAAAGAACATTAAGAGACAGATTCTATAGTCAAGCTACTGAGACAGAGAGAAACCTAGATAAATTTTATGTAGAAATCTGAGAGCAGGAAGCTAATTCCTGTCTATTTTCTGTTCTTTTACTTCCATGATTGGCTGTCTGCACACCTCTCTACCTGAATGTACATCTGACATTTCAACCTAACATGTCTATAACCCTGCTCATTATTTTCTCTAGGTTAGCTCTAAGCCATCACTGTCAATATTATTATTCTGACAGCTCAGCAGGGTAAATATATATAGTTATCTTTGATTTCTTTTTGTCCTTAGTCAGCCATATCTAATAAATGAAAAAGAAAAAAAAACTTCTAAAATATTATTTTTTCAAACGGGTTCCTACTTTCAGTTTCTATAACCAATCTATTAGTAAAATCAGAATAAAGGTGCTTTTGTTGTCAAACTATATTTACTTTTATTTAAAGAATGTATCCAAACTTACTTTAATGAAGTTATTTTGAAACAAAATGTCACCCAAATTTATGCTTCCAGTAATACTGAGATCACACTTAATCAAAGTCAAATTTAAGCTACTATAACATTTCCTAGGTCTCAATATTCTTTGCTTTTCATTTAACTTTCCTATAAATCTATGCATTCCCCAATACCTGTTGTTGATTTGAAGAAGAGACTACAGATAGTTATCTTATTTACTATTTCATCTTCCTGAATCCCTACATTATAATTAATATATATTTTCATTAGAATAAAACCTCCTAAGCAATATATCTAAGAGATGTGTTCGATTTAAATCCAGAAGTAATCACAGTGTACTATATAGATTTTACTTTGCTCAGTTGGAAGTGCACTGTACTGAATGTTAGAGATACACATCTCCTGGTTATCTCTTTATCCCATTAGCTGTATGATACTGGAAACAAATACTTTGGATTAATCTTGAAGCTCTACCATAATAGTACTGTGATTATGGAAACTTATTTCATACTCTGAAGTTCCAATAACACTGATGTTCACTAGAGATATCACTATAATAAATTTCATCAGATGAATGGATTCTCAATTTGAATTAGTAATAAATTAATGAAATTTATTACCATTAAATCAGTAAATATAATTTTAAATTTTAAAGTGTAAATTCATATTTACACATATTTCTTTCCATTCATTCTTCTTTCCATTTTAATTTGAATTTTGGCAAGTAAGTTTGCAATAGCAAGACTTAGCTAAAATGTCAGTTTTACAAAAATTGCTTTTCAGAGCAGTAGTTTAAATAAAATGAGAATTTCTCAAACTTAGCAATAGACACAAAAATAATAATCTTTTCATCGATTCCAAATCAATATATTCTAAATCTAATATTTAAAATGTATAACACAAACGTGTTTTGTGTGCTCCTGGAGCTACACAATTTTTGCTGCATTAAATTTAGCTATTTTTGTCATTAAAAAGAAATACATCTACCAGCAGGCATTCTGTGACCAGCACTCCTCTAACCTTGCATATAACACTAATACCTTATTTCCCCATTCTGGATTTTCATATAAATGAAATGACAGAATATGTAACACTTTTAGTTCCCTCCATTTCGAGTCATTTGGGAAGAAGGTCTCTCAAGAAAATTCCTCTATAAGATTAGCCTATAGCTACTCCGTCCTGCATTTTCTTGATTACTGACTGTTGTGAAAGGGCTCAGCAGACTGTGAGTAATACCATTCTTGAACTGGTCATCTTGAGTTCTTTACAGAATGCAGGATAAGTAAGTCATGAGGAAGGAGGCAGAAAGCAGTGTTCTTCCATGGTTTCTGCACTCATTTCTGCCTTCATGCTTCTGCTATGCTTGAGTTCTTGCCTGACTTCCTTCAATGAGGGACTATGAAGTGGAAATGAAGTCTTAGGACAACAAACTCCTTCCTTTTAATTTGATTTTGATTGTGGTGATTTATTACAGAAATAGAGAAATAAGTATTCACCATTTTATATCAGGTAGCAATGTTTAATCAGCTTTATGAAGAAATGGCATTCCATTTATTCACCCACTGGTGAACACTAGTGTACAACCAAGCTTTTCTATTAAAATTTGAGTCAGGAATTATGAACTATCCAGCTTTTCATTTCTTTCTAAGTGTCTTTTTTCCTGTCTTGTTTTCTTGATATTTATTTTTTTAAATAAAGATTTGTGTTAATTAGTTGTGTTTGGTTCATGAGGTGTCTACTGTAAATCCACTCTGGAAACCACTAAAATATTTGCAACCCAAAGCTTTAAGATCCATGTAAATAATGTTTCACTATATTCTCTTCTTATATTTTATTTTTTCTGTCATTTGTAACTTTTAGCATTAAAATGCAACAATTATTATCTATATACATTTATTCCCAAACATATTATGAAATATTCCTTCTGCATAAAATATTCATTTTCTTTAAATGAATGTCTCTCTTTCTACCAAGTTCAATTATTTCAAATTTCCAATTGATTCACACTGCTAGTATAAAAGTAAATGAACTACATTTAAATTTTTGATCTGTTGTCTTTCAACATATAGCTTGACTTGGATTTGCTGTTTTAGTTTGGTTTCTGTTGCTCTAATAAAATATAATGATCAGAAGGAACACAGGAATGAAACAGTTCAAGGCAACAAGTCAATACTGACAGAATCCATGGCAGGAACTCAAAGAAGGAACTCTGTGGCAGGAACTGAAGCAGAAGTTATGGAATTTCAAACACTGCATACAGTCTATTCCTTATAGCATAAGGAACTGCTATACAGGGAAGAGCCACTGGATCAAAGACAGCATTACTCACACTGGTATACAACACCTAAATTAAATAAACATTAAGAAAATACCTAGAGACACACCTGCAGGCCAACTGCAGATGGAAGCAGTTCCTCTGTCTCCTTTTAGCAAGTGTTTCAAGCTGAAACTGACACTACGACATTATCTCTACTAATTAGATTAACACACATTCTATTAAAAACAAAATCTGAATGCAGTTAATATATCATCATTTACTCTGACCCACAGTTTCAAGAAAATTTACTTCTTTTCCAATATATATTGAAAATTTCAAGTCTTTCATCAGATTTTCAAGACAGATACTTTTTTTTTTAATCACCATTTGATTAAATTATTTTATTTATTTTTATTTCAAATGTTTCCTTTTCCTGGTCCCCCCCTCCCAGAGTTCTTCATCCTATCCCTTTCCCCCTTCACTTCTGAGAGGGTACTCAGCTCCCAACCACCCCTACTCTCACTCCCTGCCCTCCATCCCCGACACCCAACCCCCAACTCCCAACTCCCATACCCCAACCTCCTCAAATACCCACCCACCCCCACCTCATCGACCCAACATCCCCCTTCTCTAGGGCATCAAGTTATGCAAGATTAGGCACATCCTCTCCCATAGAGGCCAGTCAAGGCATTGCTCTTCTACATATGTGCCTGGGGCAACAGACCAGCCCATGCTTGCTCTTTGGTTGGTAGCTTAGTCTCTGGCAGAACCCAGGGGTCCAGGTTAGATGACCTGTTGGTCTTCCTATGGGATTGCCACCCCAGTCTGCTCCTTCAATCCTTCCCCTAATTCTTCCATATGGGTCGCTGATCTCAGTCCTATGGTGGGCTGTAAGTATCTGCATCTGTCTCAGTCAGCTGCTGGTAAATCCTCTCTGAGAACACCCATGCTAGGTTCCTATCTACAAGTACAACCAAGTACAACATGGCATCAGTAATAGTGTCGGGGTTTGGTGTATGTGCATGGGATGGATCCCATGTTGGGAAGGTCTCTCGATGGCCTTTACTTTAGTGTTTTCTCTATTTTTTCACTGCATTTCATTTGGAACAATTCTGGGTCAAAGTTTCAGAGATAGGTGACCACATCCCTCCACTGGGGGTCTAGTCTATCTACATGGAGATAGAAAATTTTGTTATAATGTTTCATAAAAGTAGATGGAGCATACATCCTCCTTTAAAAAATATATTCCTTTGAGAATGTCAACCACTCCTTCGCCAAGTATTCCCAGATTTGTATTACCAGAGAGCCCTATGGAGAGTGGTAGGATGTCATACTCAACTTGCACTCCCTATGCTAGTATTTCATCGGATTTAGGTTTGAAGAGGTCTTAGACATACGGTATTAACGTCCATCATTTGACAAAACAGCTTCCTTGAGGCTTCCAGAAGATAATGTTTTCTTGCAGTAATTTACACTCTTGAGATATTTGAAAGACCATTTCCATAAGTATTCCTGATCCTTGAGTGAAAGATGCACAGTATACATAACCCATAGTATCCCAAACATCATGAGAGGGACCAGCCCTTGCTGATTGCAATTAAGTCATACTCTAAATATGAAACCCCTTCCTGGCACCATTATGAACACAAAAATCTAGACTAGATAGGACATCCGTCATAGGGGAGAACCTACAAAACGTGTTTTTCTAAAGACTATTCTGACACTAAATGACTAATACCCATAGATAAATGCACCTCAGCAATCATCAGAGAAGCTTATGCTTGCAGAAGAGGCTGATTCATAAAAACTCACTAGGTAGCCGGCCAGCAGTGGTGCACCGGTGCACTCGCCACACTCTGGAGTAGGAGGTGGCTGTCTCTCCCGAGTTCGAATCCTTGCCTGTGCTGTCAATCACCGGAAGATTCACTAGGCAAGGTATAGAAACAAAAGTCATGCATCCTCATTTTGCTATTCTTAGTAGCTTAAAGTTTTTCCATCTTATGCATTACATGAGACATTTAATTTTTGTATATCCACCTTACATCCCACTCATTGACCCCCTCCTGGTTATTCCCACCCCTCATATCCTTCTTCTCTGACTGGCTGGAGGTCACCCTGGAGAACCTCCCCAACATGGAACTTCAAGTCTCTGTGATGCAAGGCACTTCCTCTTCCACTGAGGCCACATAGGCCAGCCCATCTAGAACATATCCCATAGACAGGCTATAACTTTTCGGACAGACCCCACTCCAGTTGTTCAGGACCCACATGAAGACCAAGCTGCACATCTGCTACATATGTGTGAGGAGGCCTAGGTTCAGTCTATGTATGTGTTTGGTTGGTGGTTCAGACTCTGAGAACTCCTAGTGTCCAGGTTAGTTGATGCTGGTGGTCTTTTTGTTGAGTCCCTATCCCCTTCAAGGGCCCACACTCTTTCTGTTCACTCTTCCATACAAGTCCCCAGTCTCCATACACTGTTTAGCTGTGGATGTCTGCATCTGTCTGAGTCAGCTGCTAGGTAGATCCTCTCTGAGGACTGTATGCTTCTATCTTCAAGCATAGAATAGTATCATTAATAGTGTCAGGGACTGGTGCTTGCCTATGGGATGTGTCTCAAGTTGGGCCAGTTGTTGGTGGCGATTCCCTCAGTCTCTGGGAACTAGGAGAGAAGAGTGATAGGGAGTAGAATGGGGAATTTGGGATCAGATACAGGGAAGGCCAGGAGAGATGGATAAATGGACATTAAAATAAATGGAATTATGCAACTGACAAGGGTGAAAAAGTGGGGATGAAGCCCTCAAGGACTAGACAGAGACCTGGGATAAGGGAGGCATCCAAGAATCGATGGGGGTGACCTTAGCTATGACTCACAACATTGGGGATATGGACAGACCCCAATCCAGTTGTAGCCAGGTAGGAATCCCAGTGGAGCGATAGAGACATTAACCCACACATAAAACGTTCAGTCTAAAAGTTTTGCTGTCTACAAGAAATGCAGGCATGAGGGATGGAGCAGAGACATATAACTTTTAAATAAATATTTTTTCATAGATTCTCCATCCACAAAACAACTTACAGAAGAGAAATTGAAGAAAACAACCTAACACTTCTACATCTTTTGGTGTTTTTACAATTTCTGTTTATCAAAATCATGATTTTGTGCTACTGATTAGACATCAATATTTCTGCATTAATATATTTTTTTATGTTGAATCCACCTTGAACATCATGGTCTATGGAATCCTAGGTTTGTGTGATGAGTTGATACTCCTTTTCATATAAATATATATGTACTTTTATCTTATCTATTTGAATATGTTTTTAAATTTTTTGTGTACTATTTTCTTCATAAAGTAAGTTAGATTTGATATATTCTCTTTTGATGTAGTTTATTTAACATTTATATCATCCTATTGTTGGTCAAAATCCTATAAGACTATCTTGGAATTTGATCTTGGTGGAAAGAATTGAACTTTATTTTTATCTTTTTAATGTGAATGCACTATAAAGACTCTGTATGTATCCAGATTTAATTCAGAATTTTGTATCCAGTAGTATTAAGTCCATTTTATCTATATTTAATTTTGGATATATAATTCTATTTCCTAATATCATTTATTCTCCAATTAATTTTTAATAACAATATTTAAAATTTGTATTTGATAAAATAACTTTTAAATTATTTTTGAGTCCCACCCACATATTATTAACTACTTTGATAACAGGAAAGAAGATATTTTGTTTGGTTTTTCCTTTTTTTTTCTTTTTTTCTTTTTTCTGTTATGGTTTTCTACCTTTTCAGACTAAATGAATTTTGGCCCAGCATTAGTTATTTTTCTATTCTTCTCCTCTTATTAATCTTTATTGTGATTGTCCACACATTTTGGAGATCAGACACCGAAGCTATCCTTACAGCTTTATAAAGTAAGTTTTCTTTGTAGTATGGTACAACAGACAATTCCCCAGTACTATAATGCTAATTGATGACTCCACAGAAATTTAATTAAAGGTCATAAGCTAATTTGTGTCCCTTATTATTTGTTTTTCCTGTGCTTACATGAAAACCAAGCCTTTTGCTTATGGGGCAAGCAATTTATGCTCTACACTTCCATTCTATGTTCTTACTAAAAATCTAGGTATGCTTGTGAGAAGTATTCCACATGCAGAAAAAGTCCAACTTTTTAAACATCTGATTTAGAGGCTCAGTGTCAGTCAGAATGAAGAGACAAACAGACTCACAAGACCGCACAGAGATGAAAGTGACAAAGGCTGAAGGAAGTAGAAAATCATATCAGGGCTTACTCATTGTGAAATTGCTCAAGGAAAATGCTTTTAATTCTTTTCCTTGGTGGAACATTGATGCATTTTGGCACTCTGAGTTTATCACTAATCTGTTCAAACTGACATGTGTGATAACCAATTAAGGAAGAAGTGAAAACTCATCTTCATTTATCTGTTTCTTATTTATCAAGAAAAGAAACATAATATTGCATAAGTTTGTAGAGCTAAGATGATATCCAGAAAACACAGTCTTTATATTAGTTTTTATTTTCGAGACAGGGTTTCTCTGTGTAGCTCGGGCTGTCCTGGAACTCACTCTGTAGACCAGGCTGGCCTCGAACTCAGAAATCCGCCTGTCTCTGCCTCCCAAGTGCTGGGATTAAAGGCGTGCGCCACCACCGCCTGGCTATATTAGTTTTTAAATCAGAGAACTTACTTGAACATGTTTGCTCATGTACTTGAAATATTTGCTCATCATTGCTTCAAATGCATAGTTGTATGCATATAGATAAAAGAAACTCTTTTAAAAGCCCTTAGCCATAACAATCATTGTAAATAATTTTATCATATTATAGTACCTCATGAGCTGTTAGGAGCACTTAACCTTCTTATGGAATACCCAGATTTTGGGTCTAAGGAACTGCATTGTGGCTCACAGCCATTTGTCACTCAGATTCCATGGGATCTAAGGCCATGTATGGCCTACTCTGGCACATGGAATTCATATATTATATATATATATATATATATATATATAATCCAGGTAAACATTAATACATATAAAAATGTAAATAGCATTTTGAATAAAAAGTAAATTCTTCAGACAAAAGTCAGGTTTTTCTTCTGCTCAGATAATTGAGCTGAACAGCTTCTATTTTGATTTGGTAAAGGAGATACTCATGTATGTTCATGGAGGAAGTATGAACATAGAACTCTATATAATATTGTATTTGTGAAAATCATATGGCTTTTGATAATAATATTACACATGTAATATTTTATGGCATGGATTCACATCCAGTCAGAAATATCACAATTAATTGGTAAAATTGGCTGTTCTATATCTTGTTCCAGACAGTATATAATACATAATAGGGTTATATTATTCATTTTCACATTTTTGAATGAAACATTCTGTAATTACACAAAATGATTAAAATTTCAAAGAGTATGACAAAAATTCACAGTTAATATTAAGCACAATGAAGTTTTCTTCTCAACTTATGCAGTTCTCCCTCTTTGCCTCATTTTGTTCCAAAAAATCATCATGGTGATATTTATTTTTTCCTTTTAAAGAGGATTTTAAAGATAGGCAGAAAAGGATTGAGATAAGTAAACATAGGCTAAGAAAGTGAAAAAAAAATACTAACCTCTGGGGCATCCAATTATTTTCACTGTGGGATAACCTTTTGCATTCATGTGTAGACCCTTGAAACAATGTTTTATACCGCACAGTTCAAAATAAGTGTTTTTAATTTTTTCAGTTTTTATGAAGCAGGGAAAATAAAGAGAACATATGGCCTCAAATAAACTTTGTTTTTTAAATTTTTCTGAATAAACTGCCCCTGGGAAATGTTCTTTGCTTTGTAATAACTGTATTTTTTTTATTACCTACTCTTCCACTGTGTTATTTGATTGTAAGCTATTTGACTCTAAATAATTTGTAATTCATCACAGGAATTCATCTGAAATAAAAACAGGTATTATTCCTAGTACTTTTTTCACACCTATGCTAGTTATTTCAGTGAGAAACCGTGTGTCTTAAAACACAAGTGTGTAACCATTCCAGAAAATGATATTTCTGATTTTCCTACATCTACCACTGGAGCATTAAATATGAAATTTCCAAAATGGTCAATATATCCGGTAGTATAATCACTTTTCATATTTATATATTTTGGAAAGGATCACTGCAAAATTTTGAAAATGAATTTATATATATTGACATTAGAGAATAAAGACATACATTGACAACCATATTTTTTTTATATATTGTGTTTTTTTTTAAATTATTGGATATTGTCTTTACTTATATTTCAAATGTTATCTCTTTTCCCTGTTCTACCTCCCCCCTGGAAGCCCCCTATTCCATCCCCCCTCTTCCTGCTTCTAGGAGGGTATTCCCGACCCTCCTATCAAGGTTGGATGAGACAACCCAGTAGGAGGAAAGGTTTCCTATGCACAAGAAAAAAAGTCAGAGACACTTCTATTCCCATTTCTGCAAGTCCCACAAGAATACCAAGATACACAACCTTAAGCAATATGCAGAAACCCTGGCTCATACCCATAGAGGGTCCATGTTTGTAGCTTCAGGCTCTGTGAGTCCCAGTGAACCCTGCTTAGTTGATTCTGTGAGCCATATTATCTTAGTGCTCTTGACCCCTCTGATTCCTACAATCCTTTACCCTCTTCTATTCTATGGGCTTGGCTCTACTTAGTGTTTGTTTGTAGTTCTATATCTCTGCTTCCATCAGTTGCAAGATGATACCTCTCTGATGACCGTTGGGTAGACATCAATCTATGAGTATAAAAGAATAGCATTTTGAATTATTTCATTAATCTTTTTTTCCAGTTCAATAATGATTGGTTCTATCTTGGTCTCTGGGCTGTTGTGCATCAGGTTCCTGGCCATCTAGGCAATGTGTCAGATTTAAGCTTCATGGTGAATCAGTCATTGACTGGCCACTCCAAGTTCTGTACCATCGTTATCCCTGCACATTTTGTAGTCAGGAGAGATTGTAGGTCAAAGGTTTTGTGGCTGGGACAATATCCCTGTACCACTGTGCAGAGTCGTGCCTGGTTATAGAACATGTCCACTTGTTTTTCCATATCTCCTATAACTAGGAGACTTTCACTAGGGTCATTCTCTTAGATGCCAGGGAGTTTTCACTGCACTGGGTTTCTATATCATCCTCCCATTCCAGGTGTGCCTCCAGTACTCTCTCTGCCCTTACTATACCTTCCCCTGACCAACCCCTCCTATTCACATCCCAACCTGACTCAGGTATGCCTGCGAAATCTATTCTATTTTACCTTCCCAGTGAGGTTCATGTGTTCCCCACTGGATCGTACCTTATTACCTAGCCTCTTTTGGTCTGTGCATTGTAACATTATAATCCTGAGTGAGGTAAGCCAACCCAGAAAGGCAGCCATGATTTTTAGTCATTATAAGTGGGTATTATCTGTTAAGTTAAGCAGTGGCTCCTCTGAAAAACAATGAGAAAAGTGATATCAGTTAACTCAAACACTCACTCTGGTGTCAAATAAGATAACTAAAAACCTTCAACAGATTTCAAACTGAGATTAAAGTACTTATGTGTAACAACTTTGTTACCTGAGAGTTTTTTGAGTTTTATTTTTATCAAAAAAATTCAATATACTTTGAAATTACAAATGCTTGAGTCTCAAAAATCTTCTATGGTAAGAGAAGAATTTCCCTGCACTCTTTATAAAAACTTTTTAATTATCTTTTTTCTTTCTTTTTTATTGGATATTTTATTTATTTACATTTCAAGTGTTATCCCCTTTCCTGGTTTCCCCTCCACAAAACCCCTAACCCATCCCCCCTCGGCCTGCTTCCATGAGGATGTTCCCCACTCACCCACTCCTGCCTACCCACTCTGGCATTACCCTACACTGGAGCATTGAGCCTTCACAGGACTAAGGGCCTCACCTCTTTGTTTTGAAATAGAAAATCTGTTATTTTTCATGAATCTGTCTGGCAAAAATCACTCCATTGCATTGAATTTCTAAAACTTTAGTAAAATGTGAATCGACTAAAGTATCAATGAGGCATATTCAAGTAAATTGTGTTTTATGTATTTGTGAATGGATGAACATGCACACATGAACAGAAGATATCTAATTGTGCTATTTATTATTTATTTATTTACTTATTTACTTATTTATTTAGTCATTCATTTATAGGTGGAAATGGCTTCTGTGGCTGTGTACATAATAAGTGACTAATCAAGTTTGAGTTATACTTCTAGCCGTTCTTTCAATTTTCATTTTGATTGAAAGTTTCATTAAGTTAACCATTGTAGTCTTGATCTTAAATTCAACTCCTTTAGACCTTCATGTAGCTGGGCTTGTGATACAGTATTTTTTCTTCTTTCTCTTTTGAGTTTACAAAACCAAAATAAACTATGACAAAAGATACTACTATAGAAAAATTAAATGTGAAAATTTTATTTAAATGATAGATGTTGGTAACAAAGAGATCTTATAAAGCACTAAAAGTATTCTATATTATGAAATTCTAATATGAATCAGTCATTCCTATATCTTACATTTATTTTAATATGAAAACCACGGAGCATATTCTGGAAGAAAAATTTAAGAAGTCAACTCAACAATATGGAAATACAATTAAGAAACCCTAATTTTAGTGTTTTTTTTTTTTTAAGAATTACTTTTATTTTAACTGCATATTTCTCTTATTGGTAAAGAAATGGATAACATACCTTTCAGAAGTAAGGAATATTCTCATACCCAGCCCTATCATCCCTGTACCTACTCACATCTGATTGCCTTCCCTATTCCCCTGCTCCCTCCTCTCTTACCCAGTTCCCTCTCTTCATCCACATGTGATGACTATTTAGTTTCTCCTTCTGATTGAGATTCATGTGCCCTCCTTTAGAACCTCTTTATTACCCTGTTTCTTTGAGTCTATGGGTTGTAGAATGGTTGTCCTGTGCATTATGGCTAATGCCTACTTGTAAGTGATTGAATACCACATGTTTATTTCTTGCTCTGAGTTACCTCACTCAGACTTTATCAAGTTCCATCCATTTGCCTGTAAAAAAACTCATGACATCTGGCTTTGTTTTTAATAGTTGAAGAGTATTCCATTGTGAAGATGTGCAATATTTTCTTTATCCATTCTTCAGTTGAGGAACATCTAGATTGTTTCCAGTTTCTGGTTATTTATTAATAAAGCTATTATGGACAGAGTTGAGGAAGTATAGCTTGGTTGGGTCTCAGTGGGAGAGGATATGTCTAGTCTTTCTGGGACTAGACGCCCCAGGATTGAATGGTACCCAAGTGGGTATTCCCTTCTCTGAGGATGAGAGAAGGGTACAATGGGGTAAGGGATCTGTAAAGGTGGACTGGAAATAGAGGAGGGAGTGCAGCTGTGATCAGGATGTAAATTGAATAAAAAAATAATAAAAATTTAGGAATAAGAGGAATGTAAATTAGTTTAATGTAATAAAAAGGAGTAAGAAATATGATTCTTAAGCATTATCAACAAAATTCACTGTCAAAAAATATAAATTACAAATTTACCTTTATGGCATTGTCTTATGAACCTATGCATCCTATACTATACTATAATGTTAGAGACAAGTTTTCACATGGCAATATTTATTCATCATTACTAGATTTCAACAGAATGTCAATGATGATAGTAAAAGTTCTTATCCCTTCTTGAGAATGTCTGTGGTCAAAAGATTAATAAGAATGTTACTATTGTCCTGACGTCGAACAAAAAATAACCTCTCCATAACAAAGTTTTGTACAATGAAAGACATTGTAGAGCACACGAATCTTCATAGTGCCTTGTTCAGTGCATCAGAGTTACAATCACAGTCTCAATCCATATGTTGCACTGTATTTGTGCCAAACCTGACTTGTAAAGTAATTAATAAACATATGCCTTCATCAAATTAGACTTAAATATTTAAATAAAATACTTATTACATAGTAGAGATTTTTCTTGTGTAATGTTTTGAAGTACTGCAGATAATTATTTTTAATATACCATATAGTCACAATTTTAAAAAGACTGTTATTTTCAATTTTAGTACATCTTAATGATCCTGGTGAGATATGAATATTGGATCAGAACCAATATTACATAATAAGTTTATCTGTTCATATTACACCATTTTAGAATAAAAACTTGGCCTCTTTTCCTGTCAAGACATATTATTTTTCTTTCGCATGACATTTAAATTTGTGGATTATTTTTTTGATAAACCTCTATTTGAAGGTCTATAGATAAGCAACATATGAAACAAATAACTTTCTTAAGTCCCCATAGCAATAGGTAGAACATTCTTTTCTACTTCCTGTGGAAAAGTAACCTGAAATATCTATAAAAATGTGAGAAAATGCTCAGTGAGATAGAGAAATTCTTCCCTTTGAGAATAATAATAGTGTTAACATTTGAGAACTTTTAGGGCTTGAGTACCAATGAAGTCCTTCACATAAATGTGTAGCAATATCTTATCATAAGAAGTTCATGGAGTGAGTAAATGGTATAAAGTGGATGCAGAGTAAGTTATTTATTTCATCATTGAACCCATATTGGAGTATAAGCTTCATTACTCAATCATTCATCCTTTCCCCTAGGATTCACTGTAATTAGGTTAATTAGGGTTATGCCTTACAAGCTGTTTGGCAAACTTTTATTTTTCTTCTATTTTTTTACAGTCAGTCCTTATCCCCCTTCCTGATCTGCTCTCCAACAGTCCCTCATCCAATTCCTCTTCCCCCTTGTCTCTAAGAGGATGTATCCACCCACCCTACCCCACCCTTACCAGGCATCTCCACTCCCTGGGGACTCAAGTCTTTTCTCACTGAGGCCAGACCAGGCAGTCCTCTGCTGTGTATATGTCTGGCCTTTCTACTAGCTAGTGTATGCTGTCTGGTTGGTGTTCAGTGTCTGAGAGATCTCCGGACTCGATATTAGTTGAGACTGCTGATCTTCCTATGAGGTCACTATCCTTCTCAACTTCTTCCAGCCTTTCCCTAATTCAACCACAGGGGTCATCAATTTCAGTCCAATGATTGGGTGGAAGTATCTGCATCTGTATCAGTCAGCTGCTTGTTGGGCCTCTCAGAGGGCAGCCATGTCAGACTCCAGTCTGTAAGTACACCATAACATCAGTAATAGTGTCAGGCCTTGTAGTCTCTCCTGGAGATGTATCCTAAGTTGGGCCAGTCACTGGACCTCCTTTCCCTAAGTCTCTTCTCTGTTTTTATCCCTGTAGTTCTTTTAATAGGAACAATTCTGCGTTAGAGGTTGTGATTGTTGGGTGGCAAATCCATCCCTCCATTGATGCCCTGTCTTCCTACTATAGGTAGACTTTACAAGTTCCCTCTCCCCACTGTTGGGCATTTCATCTAAAGTCCCTGTCTTGGAGTCCTGAGAGACTTTTACCTCCCAGGTCTCTGATCAATTCTAGAGGGTTCCACCACCTACCACCCCCTAGGTTGTATATTTCATTCTGTTGGACCTCAGGATTTTCTCCTGTTTTTCCTCAATCTGATCATGTTTCCCTTTCCCCTTCCCCTCTCAACTCTCACCAGGTCCCTCCCTCCCATTGCCCCCTGTGATTGTTTTCTTCTCCCTCCCAGGGGGAATTAAAAAATCCTCACTTGGGAGCTTTGGCTTGCTGGCATTCATTTTTTAGCTATTATCATCTTATTATTGTGTACATACCATGCATGTCCTTTTGGGTCTGAGTTACCTCACTCAGGATGATATTCCTCAGTTCCATCAGTTTGCCTGCACAACTCAAGATGTCCTCATTCTTAATAGTTGAGTAGAATTCTATTGTGTAAATGAATCACAGCATTTTCTGTATCATTCTTCTATCTTGGGATGTCTGGGTTGTTTCCAGCTTCTGACTATCACTGAAAAAGCTGCTATGAACATAGTGGAGCATATGCCCCTGTGGCATTGTGGGACATCTTTTGAGCTTAAGCGTGAGAGCAGTATAACTGGGTCAGCAGGTAAATCTATTTTCAATTTTCTGAGGAAGCCTCCAGATTTATTTACAGAGTTGTTGTACAAGTTTGCAATCTCACCAGCATTGGAAGAGTGTTCCTCTTTCTCCACATCCTTGCCAACACATCAACTGAATTTTTGATCTTAGCCATTCTGGTCGGTATAAGATGGAATCTCAGGGATGTTTTAATTTGCATTTCCCTGATCACTAAGGACTTTGAAATACTTGAAATGTTAATTTTTGTTTCTGAGGTATCTCAAAGAGAATCAATGTTTCCATTGTGTACTTACACATTTTCTTTTCTTTCTTTTTTTTTTTTTTCGAGACAGGTTTCTCTGTATAGCCCTGGCTGTCCTGGAACTCACTCTGTAGACCAGGCTGGCCTCGAACTCAGAAATCCGCCTGCTTCTGCCTCCCAAGTGCTGGGATTAAAGGCGTGTGCCACCACTGCCCGGCACACATTTTCAATGTCATTTTATGAGTTGATGGACTGAGTAGTGTCTCAGTTCCTAAGACCATCAGAAATATGTGTTTTCTGATGGTTGTGACCATCGAACCATGTTGAGAACTGCTTCTTTAGAAAATACATATGAGAGTGATCCAGTTGGATAAAAAAAAATAGTGATTCAATCTAGTATTGACTTGTAAGTTACATCCTTACTTGCTTGCTTTCATACTGCTGGAAGGTTGTATGCATAATACCAGAAGAGAAAATTAATCATCAATTTCATTCAACTATGAATATTTGAGCTACAGATAATGACCTACTAATGCAATTGTGACATAAATATCATTGCATTAACCAACAGCTTTCAGATTTAAGTTCAGAGCCACAAGGTAAGACTAATACCTGGTAATATTATCAAGCCAAGAACCTATGGTTAGACAGATGATAGGTCCTAAGTGATAACCTATTATGTAGACAAAAGGTAGCAGTATTTAAGAAATTCCTAATGACTTATCTTAAACTCATAGGTCAATACATAACTCAAACAACAGTAGAGGTGCCACATCCTTTTCTTTCAATGAGGTCATTCAGCAAAGATATTTTCTCCTCTGTTTTGTTTGCTTCTTTTTTCTCCCACAAGACTAACCCTTTTGAGGAGATTAATCTTCAAAATCAGATTCCCCATCTTCTGATTCTATGTAAATAAATGATAGAAGCTCCTGGTGGTGTTTCGTCACAAGTATTATTTCAAATATAAACTATCTTAAGATTAGAGTAAAATTTGTTATTAAAAATTTATTATAGATAAATATAACTATTAAAATTATAAACATAATTATAATTTCAGTGTTCCCAATAGAAAATGACTAATAATGAGTTGCTATAAAACATTTTCTCTAAAGTATGAATATGTTTCAAATGTTGTCTGAATTCAGAAATGTGGAATAAATGGTGCATATGCTATACATATAATCTGATCTAAACAATATCATTTTAATATGTTTTCACTTAGCAAATTTCTGGTTTGTAATAATCACAGTCATTTCTAGGCAACATTATATTTAAAACGGAGAATAGGAATTTTAATTTGCATATGGCAAAATAAATTTTAAGAGATGAGTGTAGAAATGTAATGGAACAGACTATTTTAAAAATAGATATAAGTGAAAATACAATATTTTTGTAAAGTAGCAAACAAATATTTGATATAGTCCATTCTGCTTTGAGAGCGAGATTATTATTGATTTTTAATTCAAACAGCTTGGTTCAAAAAATTACATAGATTGTAACAAGTGAAGCTTTATATGCTCAAAATCAGTGTACTTGCTAGGGATTAAATGTATGATGGAAAATAATAAAATATATGGGTTGCTATTTATTTATCATGATGATTATTGCTTTAAAGTTGATCTTTAAATTCACAAAAGGTTAAAAGGCTCAACTTAAATTTATTACTTAGTTCCAGTAAGTCTGCTCAGTGAGTGTAAAGAAAGTCCTTGCTGTAAATTCTGGGAACCTGAGTTCAATAACTGAAGTTGTTAGTCTACCCAAAAGAGGCTATTCTAAGAGTCCTCCTCTGACCATCACAAATGTGCCATGGTATATACAAGCACAACATGAAAAAATTAAGAAGTAAAATTAGAACTTATTTATAAAAGAGGATTAAAAGTCATTTTAGAAATATTATAACCACATTAACATTCATAAGATAATACAACCATCAGTAAATGATTTTGCTTAATATTATATATCTATGTACATAAAAAGAGAAGTAAAAATTAATGTAAACCATGTTTAATTGATATACACTTTTCTCACTTCTCATATTGCTTTAAATTTTTTTTAAAAAGAATAGTTTTAAAGTTATGAGAATACTATTTGTAGAAACAAAAAAAAAAATAAATTCTACTCAACATTTCAATTCAAACTCTCAAGCATAAAAGGGTTATTTGATTTGGTTGGATTTTTCTCAGTGATGCTTTAAGTGTCATTTTCCTATCTTTGATAAACCTTTTCCTTTTAGGACAGTTGAAGTATAGTGAATAATTTCTTTCAATTTTATTCACATTAAAGTCCAAGGTTTCCTTGTGAGATTTAAAAGCTACCAAACTTTATAAACATAAGAATTACTTCCACATTAAAGGACTGATCACAGCAGGGCAGTGCTGAAGGCCCAGGGAGTGACTCAGACATTGAATTGAAATGGAACACTCCCCCAGGTGATTTAGAAAATGTCATAATCTTTTCAATATGATGAACTGAACAGGCTTACAGAGATCAAGGTAAAAGCCAGTTTAGAGGCTAAAAGGTACAATCATCACAATTTGAACTTTTAATCTGAAAGACCTTCAATTTCCTCTCCCATTGGCTTCCACTGGATAGCTTAAGTACAGGATTCACCTAATTCCAGATCATCTATTTGAGGACATCTTAAAAGCACTATAAAGCATGAGGGATCATGCTAGAAGTTGAGAGATTTAGGCATCCAAAGTCTCCTGGTGCAGCGTCACACATTCTAACTTTTAAGCATTTCCATGCCTGAAATATAAGGAAAGGCTCTTTAAAAGTATAATCAATAAACACTGAAATGTTAAAATCAGTCAGTCTTACAGGGTTGATTGGGTGTCCGTAAGACTGATAAGGCATATGTGGGAAATGACAGTGGATTGTTGCAATCTTTGGTACAGTTGTGCACAGCTGCAAGGCTGACTGCCGTTTCCGTGGAACCAAGAACTCTGCAAGTCAAATGGCATAGTGAAAAACAGCAGCTTTTCAATGGACCTAGATAAAGGATTTCATGCAACTATTAGTAACACAGTAGGCAGTAGTGACTGACAGGGATGTGCCCGCCCCTTCACACAAAATAGACAAGTTCCCTCTGAAGCAAAGAATGTGCATACAACGATAGAAAGCAGTTTCACCAATCTGTCAGAGGAATAGGGTATTCAGTAGGATGAACTACTGAAAACTAGATAAACATGTTCAACTAGTTAATTTAAACTTTGTTGATGTAAACCTGGGAGACTATGTCAATATCACATGGAACATGGCAAAATGCACTGGACTAAAAAAAAAAAAAAAAAGAAACTCTCCCAGAACAATATAACAGAGTTTATGTTAATTTCCAGCTTATCATGAAAGTTAATTTGAATTTCTAGATACAAATATTGAAGAATAAAAAAAAATTATCAAAGAATGTAACCTGTGTACTTTTGTTTTAGAACAAAAACTTGGGTTTGAGAAACCACTCAGCAATAAAGCATTTACATAGCATACATAAGGGCCCTGGGTTTTGAATCTTAGAACAATGAAGTAGAAATAATAATATACCTTATTAATAAAGCCATAGAAACCAGTATTTAAAGTTCACCCTTTTTTATTTTCTTGAGAGTATCATTCTTGTTTACAATGTACTTAAGATCGTATTCATTCCAGACTATCCTCTAGCACTTGCCTCCTTCTCACCTTCTTTTTCTTTCCAGACAGACCCTCTCCTACCCGTATGCCCTTACTTTACTCTTTTCTGATTTCTTCCTTCCTTCCTTCCTTCCTTCCTTCCTTCCTTCCTTCCTTCCTTTCCTTCCTTCCTTCCTTCCTTTTTCTTTCTTTTACTTCCTTTCTTTCTCTGAGTGAGTGCCAGAACAGATAGTTTGTGTTGATGATTTCAACAGGCATATCAATTCAATTGCCACTGCCCCATAACACTCTTCCCTGTCCTTCAGTTCTGAAAGTCTTTTCAGCCCCTCTGTCGGGAGATTCCCTAGTTCTCACAGAGTGTTACATAAATGTGGTGTTAGTGACCAGGCCTTCAGCAATCACTTATCTCAACAAATTGGCCAATTGTAATAACACACTGCTGAAACAAGAGTCTCTAATCAAGGCTGAGAGCTGTATTCATCTATGGGTTTAAAGATACATTCCTTACAGGCAGCTTAAATGCATTCCATCTGCCATAACCTCAGTAGTCTGTTCCCTCATCGGGCTATGACCTCCTTTGCTATGAATATTTTAGCAGTTGGATGATGTCAGATATATGTCATCTCTTGTTGAAAATGCCTGAAAATCAATCCTGAAGTGGTTGATTGTCAGGCAGTGGACCATGCCACCAGACAGAAAACCTGGTATGGTCTGAGCAGATTCAGGAATCCAGGTAAGACTGACTAGATTTTGCTGTCAGTTATCTATAACCCCCTCCTTGCAACCTCATCAAGCCTTGGGCAGTTAGTTTCTTCCACACTGATTTCAGGGCAATGATTGTGCCACTCTAAGTATGCCTCACACATCTTTTTCTTAGATAGCAACACTCAAGAGATCTTCATTGTGTCCTCTACTAAAGATTCTCTTGTTGCACCCAGCATGGCAGTAATTCCTGAGTCATAGTCAATTTCCAGAACTCCAAATAGCTTGAAAGTGCTTATCAAGTCAATCACCTCATGTGGAGTTGCAAGTTTGACAGTGTGTTGGGATTCACTCTGAGGCTAACTGTAGTCTAGCTGAGCATCTTGTAAAATTTCAGAAGATGCTTCTGGATTTGCCTCCAAGAAATCTGGGTTGGCCCGTTCATCCTCAGTGCTTATGATTAAGGATACAAGCAGCCCATCCTAAAGCTTAAACAGATGACTTCATGTTCTGAGTTTTCAGTAATTTGCAGCACTCGAAAAACCAGGAGCAAAATTCAGTCAAAAAACCCCCTCTTGTGTTACACTATCCAGTAATCTGGAGATGCAGAGAGTGGAGAAGATTTCTGATAATGTTTTGTGGATCAAAAGCAAGTAAGGATGATCTGGGTGTCCCGTAACATCTTTCCTTCCAGAAAACTAGCATACTCCAAGTAAACAACCAGAGATACAACTTGACCACTACTGCTTTGCAAGACTTGTGCCATGGTCGTGTGGTCCTGTCTTCCTCAATGGGCATGTTAACTCGAATGCAACACAAGAATGTGGGACTGCTATAGGGTATCCTGGTTCTTGACTGGGCATAGGCCTGGAACCCCAAAACTCCAAGGGAGAAAGGCAGGAGTTCGGCCACGATTCCCAGAACCCAGGGTCCTAAGAAGTCTAATCTCCATGGTAGGCCATTACAGCCCCTCCCAAAGTGCACAGGTAGAGGCGTGACTACAGGCCTCAGGCCCTAGAGATTTACATACTGATGAAGGTCAGAGGGTGGAGCCAATTAAGCATTCCTCCCCAGACCCTTCCCACTTCTCCCTCCTATTTAACTCTGGTCTGCCCTGAGCTAAAGGGGGTACATCCAGATCCATCTACCATCTACCATGAAAATAAACCCTTTTGGAACCAAGGACTTCCTCATATCATTGGGGCCTGCCGTCGCCAAAGCCAGCCTCTGAAACCCCAGATCTTTCTCCTATATGTGGGACCTACCTCCTGGAAGCTTTCGGGACACTTCCCACTGCGAGGCCCTTCTCCTGCACATGAAGAATTTTGGCCGGAAGCATGAAAATAATCAAGACATAGCTTTCAGGCTTAGACATTTGGGGGACTGATTTGAGACATTTGAGTCCATGTATGTGACAATTCCAAGTTAGTGGGGTCCAACTTGTTCTCACAAAGGAGAGCAAGCAGGTAAGAAAGCAAGCCACTGTTCTCTTGCGTTCCCTCTCTCAAGGTCAGAGGAGAATGTACCATGCACCTGATGAATTAACCTCTCCTTGATATACTTTTGCTTGCTATAAGATAAATCTGAATCTCATTTGAAGTCTGTTCTGACCTTGCTGAATGAGGCCTTCCGTGACACTTATAAACCATGTATCACTATGTGCTTTTAAAATGATATCATACTTTTTTGTTTTCTGCATTTGTGATTTGGTTGTAGATGCCACTTGTATGAGAAGATGCATACCTGGGTCTCCTTCACCTCGACAAGTCCCTGTACTTGCTCCCTTAAGTACATAACTTTGAGCTTGAAGGAGGAAACCTCTCTCAGAATTAGGTTTAACATCTCCTTGATCTCTTCATCACTTGCTGCATCATGTTGGTTTTGGTGGAGTTTTGACTTTACTAGCTGAGTCAAACAAAAGGGAGCAGGTGACAATAATGCCACATGTGCTAAGACGAAAGTGCCAAGTTTTAAACCATTTTAGGTCTACATAGATTGGTATACAGGTGCAACCAGGGAAACCTCTGCTTTGCTTGCAGGAGTCAAAGATCTGGCTTGGCCAGTATGACCAAAGTGTTTCAGCTCTCAGAGCAAGACTAGGTGCCAGGACTCTTCTGTGATCAGGGATCGATGCCCAGGAGTTGGTGGCAGGAAGCAAGACGCTGCAAGAAGCTAAGGGCTAAGGTTAGTACACAAGCAGGAAGGGACTGTAGTCAAGCACGAACTCCAAGCTGTCTGTGCTGGGTAGAGGTCCAGCTAGGAAAGTATCTTGAGAGAAAACTCTTCTCTGGAGTGTTATAGCTCAATAAGACAGGCATTATCAGTTAATCTTTGATAAAAATAACTCAAGAACTTTATTCCATGCAGATACGACATTATAAACATTGGAGATGATTTGGGATCTAGAAGCAGATGCTATCTTTTGGATTGGCCTGTGATGTTAGGGATGCCTCACTTGCATATATAAGAGCTTCAGATGCTGTCCCTACATGACTGCTTGTCACAGTCCACTCATGGGGTCTCCTGGTCATGTGTTTCAGGACAGAACCTAGACAGCAGTAGATTTAAGTGCCTACCATTTTCGATTATGAGAATTGCTGGAGTTGTGATCCTGCTCTACCTTGCCAGGTTTTCTCTGCCTTACTGGTGGTTACTGATAGACATACACCACACTAATGTACTGGTTGATATACCTTTATAGGTAGGTCATTGTTATCAGCACACAGGTCTGCATTTGGGTGAGTTGGTGGGTGGTCTTTTTTTCTGTTTTAAGCTTTGCTCCCATAATATTCCTGACATCTACTTTCGCATTAGTTGAGTTTTATGAAACTCATCCTCTTCCCAGTTTTTTTTCCTTTAACTACCTATTATGTCTTTTTTTAACTATTTATCCTCATCGTAAACACAACAATCTAAACACTCAGTAAATTTACAGAGAACAAGAGTTTGACTATATGGTGCCAAGTTCTGACTGATACATGTACAACACAATTCCTCCAACTAAGATTCAGGGAACATTGCAGAAGATGGACCAATTTTTTAAAAAATTTAATCATTAATTAATTAATTAATTAATTTTTTATACTCCACATTTTATTCCCCTCCCCCATCCACCCTCGACTTCTCCACATTCCATAGCTCCTCCCCACACCCCTGTCTCCATGAGGACGTCCCCATCCCCATGTCCCACACAACCAGACCTCTAAACTCCCTGGGCCTCCAGTCTCTTGAGGGTTAGGTGCATCTTCTCTGACTGAACCCAGGCCCAGCAGTCCTCTGCTGTATATGTGGTGGGGGCCTCATATCCACTGGTATAAGCTGCCTAGTTGGTGGTACAGTGTTTGAGAGTTGGTACAAATACACAATGGAATGTTATTATGGATATAAATAAAAGTGAAATTATAAAACATGCAGATAGTTGAATGCAACTGGAATAAAACTATACTCAACTAGGCAAACCAAGCCCAGGAAAACAAATACTATATCTTTTTTCTTGTACATGTGTCCTGTGTTTGACTCTTAACTTTTGTTTGTAGATCCCTTAGGAATACTTAGGAAACCAAGAACTAGGTTTATCAGAGTTGTGGAGGAGGTTTAATTAATGGACAAGAAATTGTAGATCATTAGTGGTGGCATGGTAAAGTTGGAGTGACAGTCTTTTCGTGTAGTAGCTTTAAATGAGTATGAGGACTATATAAGATAATTTCAGAAAAGGCATAAATCTCATGACATTATAACCATCCCAAATTCCCTATGTAATACCATCACATTGACTTCATTTAAATATATGAGTTTGAAATAAGGGAACTATAATGTCTTCCTTTTGGCTCAGAGATTGTTATCATATAATACAATCAGTGACATAATTAAAGCCAGACAGGACTTACATACCAGAACAAACTCCAGATTTTTCTTTTTAAAAATCTTTTCTTTTTTCTTCTGTTTATGTTAGAGTGTAATTAAATAATAAAGCACTCATTTATTTAGAACTCAAATCAATAAACAGACAACGGCATTGCAAAGAAGACTTCAGTTATCCTACTCATTTATTTGTACAAACTCTTTTCATTTCCCTTTTCTACTTGTTTTCATGTTGGCCTTTTAATTTTATTTCTTCTCTCACCAAGCTACAAAGTTGTATTTACTGTTCTTTAATTTATTTTCACAGTAAGATTGCCTCTGGCTACCAGCCAGACAGCCATTTATTTATACGGCAGAGACAAATGTTATTCCTTGCATATGATGCTGTTGTTTTATGTTCTTGGAAAAGGAAAATGCTGAGTATATCAAGTCAACATATTTTGCAGTCCATTTGTACAGAGATGTCTCTTCCAAGGTTTTCCTTCAGAAGGCGACTTCAAG